>JARJIL010000002.1:97646157-98246157 GCA_038502395.1 Dittrichia graveolens
TTTGGTTGTTTGGATTTATTTGGTGACCTTGGTGTCACGTGTGATGTAATTAATTATTTATTCGTTCGGTTTGTAATTAATTATCGCGGCTTGCATGCCGTTTCATTTGTTCATATGTACTTGTACTAGATTGATAGGAAGCGCGTGGCTTGCATGCCATTTCCTTTCTTTTGTGTACTTGTGTTTTGAAGACCACAATCAAGAGTCAAGAGGAGACGTCTTGAAGACCTTGGATCCAGTTAGTCCGATGGAGGTAGCGGATTTCAGTGGGAGCACTCCATGGTCTAGGTTTGTGTCCTTAGTAGACCTAGTCCTCCCGGCTTGGCTCGCGGGTAGGACGCATAGGTTTTTGGCATGGTTACCAACCCCTTTGTATGCGTGTGATGTGATTTATATTTCTTGCATGGTTGTTTATGTTTCTTCGCTTGCTTGATAACTTTTCTAAGTTAATAAAATCACAAGAGTTTTTTAAATTGGTTAACAAACTTTCGCGCGTACACGATTAACAAGACAATATAAACTTGGTATTTATATTTGAAGTGAAAATCGTTTTTGTCACTTACTTTGTTAATCAAATATTAAAACTTGGTTTTAATCAAGAAACAAAAGCCCGTTTCCTAAAACGTAAATCACGCACCATCCATAAGATGACACACCCGATTCTAGTGAAGCATGGGATAATTGTCGAGCTAAGCACGAGTTATTCCATGTGGATCTGTGTGGAAGGTGAGTGTGGCGACTTGGGGTTGTTGGTTGTCGAGCTTAGCACGAGCCAATGATTGTCGAGTGTGCTACCATGTATCTTGTTGGAAGATTTACAATTGCAAACTAAAATCCTTGTGTGATTGTCGAGCTAAGCACGAGTCAACCAAGAATTTTAATTTGGGATTGGTGTAAGTAGGGATCAAACATGCCAACCGACCGTTTTACGTCGTTGGATCCCGCAAGTGTCTAAGAGTTGCAATGGAGATTGCAATCGGTAAAATGGTTACCGGCCTAAATAGCTTCATGAAGTGATCCGCGGTAAACCCGTCATGTAATGGGGTAAAATATGGTTCTTAGCCCTTGTTAAGATATATTGTTTTTCTAAAACTTTATGGGTAATTATTTTAACGAGGATTATATCAAACTAACTAAAACGTCTACTCTTGTTATTTATAGATGTCAAACGATAATAACACCACGTCAAACAATTCGCTTCGTATGTTCCTACATAGGGAGAAACTCACGGGAGTGAACTTCGTTGACTGGCTTAGGCAATTGAGAATTGTCCTTCGCTATGAGTCAAAGTTGCACATCCTTGAGGAACCTCTTCCGGAACCACCTGCTAGCGACGCGACTTGGTCTGTCCGATACACGTATGAAAAGCGTGTTAAGGACACACACAATGTTGCCTGCCTCATGTTGTCAACTATGAGCTCGGAGTTGCAAAAACACTTTGAGCACATGAGTGTGTGCGATATGATGGACAAGTTGAAGGACATGTTCCAACAAGTAAGGGAGGAACACTATGAGTGTGTTAAAAACCTAGTCGGTTGTAGAATGCAGGAAGGTAGGAGTGTGAGTGCCCACGTCCTTAAGATGAAGACGTACGTTGACCAAATGGAGAGACTAGGATTTCCCATGGGGAGGGAGCTTGCTGTGGATATAGTACTCCAGTCCCTGCCCGCATCATATGATCAGTTTGTATACATTGATGCATTAGATATATATAGTCAAATAGAAGATAAAAATGTGTCATTTTTGAAACCTTCCGATCAATGAAATCAAAAACCTATAAAAAACGTGACAGTTTTTAAACCATCCGATCAATGAAATCAAAGACCCACAGTGTTCTTTATGTTCTCATTTTAAAGATGTTCCCATCTGATCCTTGTTGGAATATGCCCACTAATACACGTGCACTAGCATCACTGCTGATGAGGTACGAGCCTATTGGGTCACACGCCAAGGGTAGATTCCGGCAGCACAACGCAAACATGAGAGAATATGAAATTAGGGTTTCTGGTGACCTTCACGGGCCTTCACGGGCCTTCACGGGCCGTGAAGTGGTCGTGAAGAGAAACCCTCCATGAGCCTTCACCACCCGGACAAGTAGTCGTGGGAGCACGGCCTTCACGAGTGCTTCACGTCCCGTGAGAGCCCGTGAAGGCAGGCGCCATTCTTTTAATTGGACCACTCGATGGCCCAATGAGAATGAGCGGTGGAACCCGGCCTGTGAGGCCTTCACGAGGGCTTCACGGTCCGTGAGAGCCCGTGAAGGCAGAAGTCAAAGTGAGAGAATATGAAATTAGGGTTTCTAGTGACCTTCACGGGCCTTCACGGGCCGTGAAGAGGTCGTGAAGAGAAACCCTCCACGAGCCTTCACCACCCGGACAAGTAGTCGTGGGAGCACGGCCTTCACGAGTGCTTCACGTCTCGTGAGAGCCCGTGAAGGCAGGCGCCATTCTTTTAATTGGACCACTCGATGGCCCAATGAGAATGAGCGGTGGAACCCGGCCTGTGAGGCCTTCACGAGGGCTTCACGGCCCGTGAGAGCCCGTGAAGACAGAAGTCAAAGTGACACTTTATTTCTATTGGACCTTTGTTTTTGATGCCCTATGAGGCAAGTTTAGTTTTTGTTGTATGTTTATGAAGACGATGGATGAGATTTTGAATTTTTGGGTTGTAAAATATTTTTTCGCATTACTTATTCGATTTCGAAGTTTGTTCATGACATAGCTTATGTTTTATTTTGGCCTTCAAGGCGCATCATTCTACATTTGATGACGATGAATTCACACTTGAAACTTGAATCTTGGTTTTGAAAAATATTTGTTGATTGATAAAAAATTAAAATTATCCATGTCACGACATACATGTTACAAGTAATATTTAATCATGAATGATTGATTCTAAGTCCAAAATAGTTTGGATTAGTCGGCTCTTTGTCATAATCTACTTAACCATGTAAATAAGGTAAGTATCGCCTAGATCCATGTGGTTAGGATCTTGGACTAGTTTAACCTCGGGTTAAACATTTGATGCTAATCTTATCTATTAGGGCAAGATGATTATGAAACCCTTCACGGTATATGTGAGAGGGATGCTAGCTTGTAAGATATTGATCACCTTTGGTGGATAATCCGTACAAGCATATAACAAAGAGAAACTAATTAAAAGAATCAATTGGGACATATAGATAGGATGCTTAGATATAGTTAAGATGCTAAGATACCTTAAATCTATATCAATGACTACATTATGAATTGCGGGATTATCTCACAATTCATTCCTTAACATAGACACATTTGTACATGGTGTCACGTTAAAGGAAACCGGATATTGTTGAAAATGATCTGGAACATAATTGGTCGAATATGTGTATTCGACTTGTTAGTATACACATTGAATGTGACGAGCCAAGTCCTTAATCTTAATCCAACTTGAAAGTCTATTTGGCAACTATGAGATATATCTTGAAAGAGTTCTTTGCTTGTATATATATCAAAGTTTGGAGATTTTCAATCTACATCTGGTGGGAGATTGAAAAACTTAAATGCTGCTAATACATTTAAAAGGTTCTTATAGGTTTTGGATATTTGACCTTACGAGAACAATGTTTTGTTGCTCGAAATGAAGATAATAACTAAAGCATTCCAGTGGAAGAACGTGCAACTTAAATAAAAGACTTGATGTTGGCACTAGCATATGATCAAATATCGGCATGAGAATGCCGGTTACCCTGACCATAAGTAATTACTTTCAAGGCTGATAGAAGTCATGTAACCAAAGAGATATGGGTTTCTCACATCTAAGTGGCAATGACTTGATGGTGAGTTTTGTTCAAATCACCATCTATCGGAAAGCATAGTGGGCTCTGAGTTCACTAAGGTTATAAGAAGTAATTAATCATAAGATGAAATACATTTCAAGTATGCAGATACTTTACTTAATTCCATACCAAGGTGCAAACCTAGATGGTGTAAATGGAATTAACATGGATTGTATTGAAGACTACTTCAAATACCGACTAGGGGTAAAGGTTTCGTGATGGTTTTTGTGGAAGCTTTTCTTAGTGGCTATGTTGAAGATCATTTGATACTTGTTGCTATTGTTGCCTTCTTACGGCAATAAAGGATAGTACACGGATATACAAGACCGCGTTCCTTTATGGAACTTCGTATTGAGGAAGTGCTTACCACACTCTCCGAGGGTCTTAGATATCCGTAGTATCCAAATTAAGTCTACAAGTGTGAATAAGTCCTTTGGACTTATACTAACATCGTAAAAGTAAGATCTTTGCTTTCATGAGAAAATCAAAGTCATGAGTTTTCTAGAAGCATAGATAAGACTTTTACACATGTCAGGGCTAGTGGGAGCTTTCGTTGTATACCTAGAAGTATGTATCGATTGAAGATAATGTCCCATTGTTATGTGTTCTATGAACCTAAAATGGAGAATTATTGTTTCATAATAATACTTAGGAGATACAAATTTGGAAATTTTAAATTGCAAGAAATATTTGTATATGTTCTTGATGTTTGACGACAAGAAATAAGCCTTGGGGTAAGTTTTTACTCTAGTACTAATTTCTAATAGGATAACTGTCGATCTTGATCGAAGTCTATGGTCCTACTTTGTGGTGTTGATTATTGATTAGAAAAGTTCTTGAGTATCATTGATCCTATTGTGAACTTTTGTGACAATGAGGATATGAGTACTTTAGCACCTTGTTATATAATCTTTTTGACGGATACTTTGAATAGTAGTTTGGTCAAAAGATAGTTGTTAGTATAACAAGAATACAAATGGATGTTGCATGGCAAATCCATTGGATAAGCCGTTGTCATAATGACTAGTGATGTTTGACATACTAGGTCATGTAGCATTCATTATGCGTATGATTTGGCATTGTTTTAGTAATTGATTGTTTTATATTAGCTTTGGGAACTGAGAGCAGTATTGTATCTTTTGATTGCTTTCGATATATAGTGGGACTATATATACACAGATGCGGTTACTTTCATTAGTCTTTACTGTGTTCCATCTTAGCATGTTTAACCACTTCCCTGAGTGCTTATGCATTCTAGATTTCCACAGTCAGTCATTCTTCAAGGGAAGGAAGTTTGAACTGAGACCGAGGTTAGGGTTTGGTCATGCATTAATCAAGGATTGAATGCAAGTGACGCAAAGCTAAACTGTGCTTGAAATGAGTTTCAAGTGATTGGAAGACCCACACCTGAGTTCACTTCATGGATTATGGTCACAAGTGACTCGGGATGATAATATCATTTCATCCTTAGACTGGAGATACATGTGTATCCAAAGCATGAGTCTGCTTTATTTTGATTGCTTTCAAACGTGGTTCGTAACTGGCCGCTATAAAGGGAGTTTTCAAATAAAGTATGAAGCATGTGGCGGGGCTATGTAGTCAAAAGGATTTGTTCCTCTATGTAGAGAGATATCCCTGGGCCCCTCGATGATTGGGCGCTGAAACCAAAAATGCATGGCCGTGCTCAAGCTGCAATGATTTTAGATCAGTTGCAACTTGTTATTTTGGTCACCACCAATCTAGAATCGAGAAACAGAATCATGAACGATCTGGAGATTGACATTTTTCCATGTCTCGTGTTCACACGGATATCGCGAACAAAGGGATGTTTATGATCACTTATCTATAGGACCTTTTAGCCTTTCTAGGCTACCAGGATTTATCGAGGATGACGTAACTCGTACCGACTTGGGGGCAAGTATGCTTTGCTAGAGCCGCTGCTTGTCTGTGATGTTAGTAACCCTGTATCATGTGCAAGTGGGAGTCTGTTGGAATATGCCCACTAATACACGTGCACTAGCATCACTGCTGATAAGGTACAAGCCTATTGGGTCACACGCCAAGGGTAGATTCCGGCAACACAACGCAAACATGAGAGAATATGAAATTAGGGTTTCTGGTGACCTTCACGGGCCGTGAAGAGGTCGTGAAGAGGAACCCTCCACGAGCCTTCACCACCCGGACAAGTAGTCGTGGGAGCACGGCCTTCATGAGTGCTTCACGTCCCGTGAGAGCCCGTGAAGGCAGGCGCCATTCTTTTAATTGGACCACTCGATGGCCCAATGAGAATGAGCGGTGGAACCCTGCCTGGGAGGCCTTCACGAGGGCTTCACGGCCCGTGAGAGCCCGTGAAGGCAGAAGTCAAAGTGACACTTTATTTCTATTGGACCTTTGTGTTGGTCCAATGAGAGAGTGGCTAGGTGGCCGACTCTGGTGACTTTGGGGCTTCCTCCAGCCTTTATAAAAGGCTCCATGATTCTCTCTAAGAGAATTCTTGCCAACTTGAACATACATACACATAATATGGTGCTTGAACTACTAGTAAGTTAAGTATATGTGTAATCTCGTGAAGGAAAGCCTCTACATGTTGTTGCTGCTCCAGAAGCACGAGGACTCGGTGTGGCTCGTGTGTCGGGTCAATAGCAAGACGGGATCTCGCTCACTTGGTGTGGACTATCAATAGATGAGCTCAGTTTCGGGTTCTCGAAGATCTTTCTAGCTCGATGGATAGCTCCAGCCCCGTGATGGTATAATTTCTCCTCCCTCTCGTTTGTTTTAGTTGCTATATTCGTTTGTAGTCACGATCCCCACTTGGGGAATACATGCATGTCGGTTTTGATACCCGAAAACCCCGGTTTTTGATGTTGTTGCTTCCGCTGCGTACGGGTGTTGGCGTGCATGGATTTCTTACAGTGGTATTAGAGCCTAGGCTAGAAAGGTATAGCACGAAAATGGCTCGAAAAACCGTTTTTGGAAGATTCGTTTTTCTGTCCAGTAGGTCTTCACGGGCCGTGAAGTGTTCTTCACGAGTCGTGAAGGCTACACGACAAGTGTTCGTGAGGGGTCTGGTCGTAGGAAGTGTTTTCAGGCTTCACGAGTCCTCATGGCCCGTGACCGGTCGTAAAGCTCTTGGGCTTCACGAGCCGTGAGAGGTCGTGAAGGCACTCGTGAACAGTTTAGTCGTGAAACTTGGTTTTTAGGCTCACGAGCCCTTCTGACCCGTGATCGGTCATGAGGCCCTTGGGCTTCACGAGCCGTGAGGGGCCGTGAAGGAGCTTCTGGGCAGTTTTTGTCCTTAAAAGAAAATTTTTCGTGGTTTTTCGGGTCATGGAGGAATTTCTGTTTTCTGGCAGATTCCGTTTGTTTAACCCCTCGTAATATTTTGGTACAAATATGGGTATTTAAGGTATGGTCTTGGCATGAGATGCATACATGCATACACATATGTTGTGTATATATGAACATTGGTATAAAAGTTGGTTTTGTGCCCTAATGCATATGTACAAGAATTTCCTTATTGTGCCTTGAGTGTTTGTGTTGGAAATTCTTACCGAAATATTCTTTGGTCACGGTTTTGGCACACCGTGCTTTGTAGTTGTTGTTTGTTGCTTTTAGTTGATAACCATCGCCCTAGACCTTGTGGTTGTGCCTTGTGGTTTGTTTGGTTGTTTGGATTTATTTGGTGACCTTGGTGTCACGTGTGATGTAATTAATTATTTATTCGTTCGGTTTGTAATTAATTATCGCGGCTTGCATGCCGTTTCATTTGTTCATATGTACTTGTACTAGATTGATAGGAAGCGCGTGGCTTGCATGCCATTTCCTTTCTTTTGTGTACTTGTGTTTTGAAGACCACAATCAAGAGTCAAGAGGAGACGTCTTGAAGACCTTGGATCCAGTTAGTCCCGATGGAGGTAGCGGATTTCAGTGGGAGCACTCCATGGTCTAGGTTTGTGTCCTTAGTAGACCTAGTCCTCCCGGCTTGGCTCGCGGGTAGGACGCATAGGTTTTTGGCATGGTTACCAACCCCTTTGTATGCGTGTGATGTGATTTATATTTCTTGCATGGTTGTTTATGTTTCTTCGCTTGCTTGATAACTTTTCTAAGTTAATAAAAT
Organism: Dittrichia graveolens; assembly: GCA_038502395.1. NCBI lineage: Eukaryota > Viridiplantae > Streptophyta > Magnoliopsida > Asterales > Asteraceae > Dittrichia > Dittrichia graveolens. The sequence continues at coordinate 97,654,089 of JARJIL010000002.1, forward strand.
CACAAGAGTTTTTTAAATTGGTTAACAAACTTTCGCGCGTACACGATTAACAAGACAATATAAACTTGGTATTTATATTTGAAGTGAAAATCGTTTTTGTCACTTACTTTGTTAATCAAATATTAAAACTTGGTTTTAATCAAGAAACAAAAGCCCGTTTCCTAAAACGTAAATCACGCACCATCCATAAGATGACACACCCGATTCTAGTGAAGCATGGGATAATTGTCGAGCTAAGCACGAGTTATTCCATGTGGATCTGTGTGGAAGGTGAGTGTGGCGACTTGGGGTTGTTGGTTGTCGAGCTTAGCACGAGCCAATGATTGTCGAGTGTGCTACCATGTATCTTGTTGGAAGATTTACAATTGCAAACTAAAATCCTTGTGTGATTGTCGAGCTAAGCACGAGTCAACCAAGAATTTTAATTTGGGATTGGTGTAAGTAGGGATCAAACATGCCAACCGACCGTTTTACGTCGTTGGATCCCGCAAGTGTCTAAGAGTTGCAATGGAGATTGCAATCGGTAAAATGGTTACCGGCCTAAATAGCTTCATGAAGTGATCCGCGGTAAACCCGTCATGTAATGGGGTAAAATATGGTTCTTAGCCCTTGTTAAGATATATTGTTTTTCTAAAACTTTATGGGTAATTATTTTAACGAGGATTATATCAAACTAACTAAAACGTCTACTCTTGTTATTTATAGATGTCAAACGATAATAACACCACGTCAAACAATTCGCTTCGTATGTTCCTACATAGGGAGAAACTCACGGGAGTGAACTTCGTTGACTGGCTTAGGCAATTGAGAATTGTCCTTCGCTATGAGTCAAAGTTGCACATCCTTGAGGAACCTCTTCCGGAACCACCTGCTAGCGACGCGACTTGGTCTGTCCGATACACGTATGAAAAGCGTGTTAAGGACACACACAATGTTGCCTGCCTCATGTTGTCAACTATGAGCTCGGAGTTGCAAAAACACTTTGAGCACATGAGTGTGTGCGATATGATGGACAAGTTGAAGGACATGTTCCAACAAGTAAGGGAGGAACACTATGAGTGTGTTAAAAACCTAGTCGGTTGTAGAATGCAGGAAGGTAGGAGTGTGAGTGCCCACGTCCTTAAGATGAAGACGTACGTTGACCAAATGGAGAGACTAGGATTTCCCATGGGGAGGGAGCTTGCTGTGGATATAGTACTCCAGTCCCTGCCCGCATCATATGATCAGTTTGTATACATTGATGCATTAGATATATATAGTCAAATAGAAGATAAAAATGTGTCATTTTTGAAACCTTCCGATCAATGAAATCAAAAACCTATAAAAAACGTGACAGTTTTTAAACCATCCGATCAATGAAATCAAAGACCCACAGTGTTCTTTATGTTCTCATTTTAAAGATGTTCCCATCTGATCCTTGTTGGAATATGCCCACTAATACACGTGCACTAGCATCACTGCTGATGAGGTACGAGCCTATTGGGTCACACGCCAAGGGTAGATTCCGGCAGCACAACGCAAACATGAGAGAATATGAAATTAGGGTTTCTGGTGACCTTCACGGGCCTTCACGGGCCTTCACGGGCCGTGAAGTGGTCGTGAAGAGAAACCCTCCATGAGCCTTCACCACCCGGACAAGTAGTCGTGGGAGCACGGCCTTCACGAGTGCTTCACGTCCCGTGAGAGCCCGTGAAGGCAGGCGCCATTCTTTTAATTGGACCACTCGATGGCCCAATGAGAATGAGCGGTGGAACCCGGCCTGTGAGGCCTTCACGAGGGCTTCACGGTCCGTGAGAGCCCGTGAAGGCAGAAGTCAAAGTGAGAGAATATGAAATTAGGGTTTCTAGTGACCTTCACGGGCCTTCACGGGCCGTGAAGAGGTCGTGAAGAGAAACCCTCCACGAGCCTTCACCACCCGGACAAGTAGTCGTGGGAGCACGGCCTTCACGAGTGCTTCACGTCTCGTGAGAGCCCGTGAAGGCAGGCGCCATTCTTTTAATTGGACCACTCGATGGCCCAATGAGAATGAGCGGTGGAACCCGGCCTGTGAGGCCTTCACGAGGGCTTCACGGCCCGTGAGAGCCCGTGAAGACAGAAGTCAAAGTGACACTTTATTTCTATTGGACCTTTGTTTTTGATGCCCTATGAGGCAAGTTTAGTTTTTGTTGTATGTTTATGAAGACGATGGATGAGATTTTGAATTTTTGGGTTGTAAAATATTTTTTCGCATTACTTATTCGATTTCGAAGTTTGTTCATGACATAGCTTATGTTTTATTTTGGCCTTCAAGGCGCATCATTCTACATTTGATGACGATGAATTCACACTTGAAACTTGAATCTTGGTTTTGAAAAATATTTGTTGATTGATAAAAAATTAAAATTATCCATGTCACGACATACATGTTACAAGTAATATTTAATCATGAATGATTGATTCTAAGTCCAAAATAGTTTGGATTAGTCGGCTCTTTGTCATAATCTACTTAACCATGTAAATAAGGTAAGTATCGCCTAGATCCATGTGGTTAGGATCTTGGACTAGTTTAACCTCGGGTTAAACATTTGATGCTAATCTTATCTATTAGGGCAAGATGATTATGAAACCCTTCACGGTATATGTGAGAGGGATGCTAGCTTGTAAGATATTGATCACCTTTGGTGGATAATCCGTACAAGCATATAACAAAGAGAAACTAATTAAAAGAATCAATTGGGACATATAGATAGGATGCTTAGATATAGTTAAGATGCTAAGATACCTTAAATCTATATCAATGACTACATTATGAATTGCGGGATTATCTCACAATTCATTCCTTAACATAGACACATTTGTACATGGTGTCACGTTAAAGGAAACCGGATATTGTTGAAAATGATCTGGAACATAATTGGTCGAATATGTGTATTCGACTTGTTAGTATACACATTGAATGTGACGAGCCAAGTCCTTAATCTTAATCCAACTTGAAAGTCTATTTGGCAACTATGAGATATATCTTGAAAGAGTTCTTTGCTTGTATATATATCAAAGTTTGGAGATTTTCAATCTACATCTGGTGGGAGATTGAAAAACTTAAATGCTGCTAATACATTTAAAAGGTTCTTATAGGTTTTGGATATTTGACCTTACGAGAACAATGTTTTGTTGCTCGAAATGAAGATAATAACTAAAGCATTCCAGTGGAAGAACGTGCAACTTAAATAAAAGACTTGATGTTGGCACTAGCATATGATCAAATATCGGCATGAGAATGCCGGTTACCCTGACCATAAGTAATTACTTTCAAGGCTGATAGAAGTCATGTAACCAAAGAGATATGGGTTTCTCACATCTAAGTGGCAATGACTTGATGGTGAGTTTTGTTCAAATCACCATCTATCGGAAAGCATAGTGGGCTCTGAGTTCACTAAGGTTATAAGAAGTAATTAATCATAAGATGAAATACATTTCAAGTATGCAGATACTTTACTTAATTCCATACCAAGGTGCAAACCTAGATGGTGTAAATGGAATTAACATGGATTGTATTGAAGACTACTTCAAATACCGACTAGGGGTAAAGGTTTCGTGATGGTTTTTGTGGAAGCTTTTCTTAGTGGCTATGTTGAAGATCATTTGATACTTGTTGCTATTGTTGCCTTCTTACGGCAATAAAGGATAGTACACGGATATACAAGACCGCGTTCCTTTATGGAACTTCGTATTGAGGAAGTGCTTACCACACTCTCCGAGGGTCTTAGATATCCGTAGTATCCAAATTAAGTCTACAAGTGTGAATAAGTCCTTTGGACTTATACTAACATCGTAAAAGTAAGATCTTTGCTTTCATGAGAAAATCAAAGTCATGAGTTTTCTAGAAGCATAGATAAGACTTTTACACATGTCAGGGCTAGTGGGAGCTTTCGTTGTATACCTAGAAGTATGTATCGATTGAAGATAATGTCCCATTGTTATGTGTTCTATGAACCTAAAATGGAGAATTATTGTTTCATAATAATACTTAGGAGATACAAATTTGGAAATTTTAAATTGCAAGAAATATTTGTATATGTTCTTGATGTTTGACGACAAGAAATAAGCCTTGGGGTAAGTTTTTACTCTAGTACTAATTTCTAATAGGATAACTGTCGATCTTGATCGAAGTCTATGGTCCTACTTTGTGGTGTTGATTATTGATTAGAAAAGTTCTTGAGTATCATTGATCCTATTGTGAACTTTTGTGACAATGAGGATATGAGTACTTTAGCACCTTGTTATATAATCTTTTTGACGGATACTTTGAATAGTAGTTTGGTCAAAAGATAGTTGTTAGTATAACAAGAATACAAATGGATGTTGCATGGCAAATCCATTGGATAAGCCGTTGTCATAATGACTAGTGATGTTTGACATACTAGGTCATGTAGCATTCATTATGCGTATGATTTGGCATTGTTTTAGTAATTGATTGTTTTATATTAGCTTTGGGAACTGAGAGCAGTATTGTATCTTTTGATTGCTTTCGATATATAGTGGGACTATATATACACAGATGCGGTTACTTTCATTAGTCTTTACTGTGTTCCATCTTAGCATGTTTAACCACTTCCCTGAGTGCTTATGCATTCTAGATTTCCACAGTCAGTCATTCTTCAAGGGAAGGAAGTTTGAACTGAGACCGAGGTTAGGGTTTGGTCATGCATTAATCAAGGATTGAATGCAAGTGACGCAAAGCTAAACTGTGCTTGAAATGAGTTTCAAGTGATTGGAAGACCCACACCTGAGTTCACTTCATGGATTATGGTCACAAGTGACTCGGGATGATAATATCATTTCATCCTTAGACTGGAGATACATGTGTATCCAAAGCATGAGTCTGCTTTATTTTGATTGCTTTCAAACGTGGTTCGTAACTGGCCGCTATAAAGGGAGTTTTCAAATAAAGTATGAAGCATGTGGCGGGGCTATGTAGTCAAAAGGATTTGTTCCTCTATGTAGAGAGATATCCCTGGGCCCCTCGATGATTGGGCGCTGAAACCAAAAATGCATGGCCGTGCTCAAGCTGCAATGATTTTAGATCAGTTGCAACTTGTTATTTTGGTCACCACCAATCTAGAATCGAGAAACAGAATCATGAACGATCTGGAGATTGACATTTTTCCATGTCTCGTGTTCACACGGATATCGCGAACAAAGGGATGTTTATGATCACTTATCTATAGGACCTTTTAGCCTTTCTAGGCTACCAGGATTTATCGAGGATGACGTAACTCGTACCGACTTGGGGGCAAGTATGCTTTGCTAGAGCCGCTGCTTGTCTGTGATGTTAGTAACCCTGTATCATGTGCAAGTGGGAGTCTGTTGGAATATGCCCACTAATACACGTGCACTAGCATCACTGCTGATAAGGTACAAGCCTATTGGGTCACACGCCAAGGGTAGATTCCGGCAACACAACGCAAACATGAGAGAATATGAAATTAGGGTTTCTGGTGACCTTCACGGGCCGTGAAGAGGTCGTGAAGAGGAACCCTCCACGAGCCTTCACCACCCGGACAAGTAGTCGTGGGAGCACGGCCTTCATGAGTGCTTCACGTCCCGTGAGAGCCCGTGAAGGCAGGCGCCATTCTTTTAATTGGACCACTCGATGGCCCAATGAGAATGAGCGGTGGAACCCTGCCTGGGAGGCCTTCACGAGGGCTTCACGGCCCGTGAGAGCCCGTGAAGGCAAAAGTCAAAGTGACACTTTATTTCTATTGGACCTTTGTGTTGGTCCAATGAGAGAGTGGCTAGGTGGCCGACTCTGGTGACTTTGGGGCTTCCTCCAGCCTTTATAAAAGGCTCCATGATTCTCTCTAAGAGAATTCTTGCCAACTTGAACATACATACACATAATATGGTGCTTGAACTACTAGTAAGTTAAGTATATGTGTAATCTCGTGAAGGAAAGCCTCTACATGTTGTTGCTGCTCCAGAAGCACGAGGACTCGGTGTGGCTCGTGTGTCGGGTCAATAGCAAGACGGGATCTCGCTCACTTGGTGTGGACTATCAATAGATGAGCTCAGTTTCGGGTTCTCGAAGATCTTTCTAGCTCGATGGATAGCTCCAGCCCCGTGATGGTATAATTTCTCCTCCCTCTCGTTTGTTTTAGTTGCTATATTCGTTTGTAGTCACGATCCCCACTTGGGGAATACATGCATGTCGGTTTTGATACCCGAAAACCCCGGTTTTTGATGTTGTTGCTTCCGCTGCGTACGGGTGTTGGCGTGCATGGATTTCTTACAGTGGTATTAGAGCCTAGGCTAGAAAGGTATAGCACGAAAATGGCTCGAAAAACCGTTTTTGGAAGATTCGTTTTTCTGTCCAGTAGGTCTTCACGGGCCGTGAAGTGTTCTTCACGAGTCGTGAAGGCTACACGACAAGTGTTCGTGAGGGGTCTGGTCGTAGGAAGTGTTTTCAGGCTTCACGAGTCCTCATAGCCCGTGACCGGTCGTAAAGCTCTTGGGCTTCACGAGCCGTGAGAGGTCGTGAAGGCACTCGTGAACAGTTTAGTCGTGAAACTTGGTTTTTAGGCTCACGAGCCCTTCTGACCCGTGATCGGTCATGAGGCCCTTGGGCTTCACGAGCCGTGAGGGGCCGTGAAGGAGCTTCTGGGCAGTTTTTGTCCTTAAAAGAAAATTTTTCGTGGTTTTTCGGGTCATGGAGGAATTTCTGTTTTCTGGCAGATTCCGTTTGTTTAACCCCTCGTAATATTTTGGTACAAATATGGGTATTTAAGGTATGGTCTTGGCATGAGATGCATACATGCATACACATATGTTGTGTATATATGAACATTGGTATAAAAGTTGGTTTTGTGCCCTAATGCATATGTACAAGAATTTCCTTATTGTGCCTTGAGTGTTTGTGTTGGAAATTCTTACCGAAATATTCTTTGGTCACGGTTTTGGCACACCGTGCTTTGTAGTTGTTGTTTGTTGCTTTTAGTTGATAACCATCGCCCTAGACCTTGTGGTTGTGCCTTGTGGTTTGTTTGGTTGTTTGGATTTATTTGGTGACCTTGGTGTCACGTGTGATGTAATTAATTATTTATTCGTTCGGTTTGTAATTAATTATCGCGGCTTGCATGCCGTTTCATTTGTTCATATGTACTTGTACTAGATTGATAGGAAGCGCGTGGCTTGCATGCCATTTCCTTTCTTTTGTGTACTTGTGTTTTGAAGACCACAATCAAGAGTCAAGAGGAGACGTCTTGAAGACCTTGGATCCAGTTAGTCCCGATGGAGGTAGCGGATTTCAGTGGGAGCACTCCATGGTCTAGGTTTGTGTCCTTAGTAGACCTAGTCCTCCCGGCTTGGCTCGCGGGTAGGACGCATAGGTTTTTGGCATGGTTACCAACCCCTTTGTATGCGTGTGATGTGATTTATATTTCTTGCATGGTTGTTTATGTTTCTTCGCTTGCTTGATAACTTTTCTAAGTTAATAAAATCACAAGAGTTTTTTAAATTGGTTAACAAACTTTCGCGCGTACACGATTAACAAGACAATATAAACTTGGTATTTATATTTGAAGTGAAAATCGTTTTTGTCACTTACTTTGTTAATCAAATATTAAAACTTGGTTTTAATCAAGAAACAAAAGCCCGTTTCCTAAAACGTAAATCACGCACCATCCATAAGATGACACACCCGATTCTAGTGAAGCATGGGATAATTGTCGAGCTAAGCACGAGTTATTCCATGTGGATCTGTGTGGAAGGTGAGTGTGGCGACTTGGGGTTGTTGGTTGTCGAGCTTAGCACGAGCCAATGATTGTCGAGTGTGCTACCATGTATCTTGTTGGAAGATTTACAATTGCAAACTAAAATCCTTGTGTGATTGTCGAGCTAAGCACGAGTCAACCAAGAATTTTAATTTGGGATTGGTGTAAGTAGGGATCAAACATGCCAACCGACCGTTTTACGTCGTTGGATCCCGCAAGTGTCTAAGAGTTGCAATGGAGATTGCAATCGGTAAAATGGTTACCGGCCTAAATAGCTTCATGAAGTGATCCGCGGTAAACCCGTCATGTAATGGGGTAAAATATGGTTCTTAGCCCTTGTTAAGATATATTGTTTTTCTAAAACTTTATGGGTAATTATTTTAACGAGGATTATATCAAACTAACTAAAACGTCTACTCTTGTTATTTATAGATGTCAAACGATAATAACACCACGTCAAACAATTCGCTTCGTATGTTCCTACATAGGGAGAAACTCACGGGAGTGAACTTCGTTGACTGGCTTAGGCAATTGAGAATTGTCCTTCGCTATGAGTCAAAGTTGCACATCCTTGAGGAACCTCTTCCGGAACCACCTGCTAGCGACGCGACTTGGTCTGTCCGATACACGTATGAAAAGCGTGTTAAGGACACACACAATGTTGCCTGCCTCATGTTGTCAACTATGAGCTCGGAGTTGCAAAAACACTTTGAGCACATGAGTGTGTGCGATATGATGGACAAGTTGAAGGACATGTTCCAACAAGTAAGGGAGGAACACTATGAGTGTGTTAAAAACCTAGTCGGTTGTAGAATGCAGGAAGGTAGGAGTGTGAGTGCCCACGTCCTTAAGATGAAGACGTACGTTGACCAAATGGAGAGACTAGGATTTCCCATGGGGAGGGAGCTTGCTGTGGATATAGTACTCCAGTCCCTGCCCGCATCATATGATCAGTTTGTATACATTGATGCATTAGATATATATAGTCAAATAGAAGATAAAAATGTGTCATTTTTGAAACCTTCCGATCAATGAAATCAAAAACCTATAAAAAACGTGACAGTTTTTAAACCATCCGATCAATGAAATCAAAGACCCACAGTGTTCTTTATGTTCTCATTTTAAAGATGTTCCCATCTGATCCTTGTTGGAATATGCCCACTAATACACGTGCACTAGCATCACTGCTGATGAGGTACGAGCCTATTGGGTCACACGCCAAGGGTAGATTCCGGCAGCACAACGCAAACATGAGAGAATATGAAATTAGGGTTTCTGGTGACCTTCACGGGCCTTCACGGGCCGTGAAGTGGTCGTGAAGAGAAACCCTCCATGAGCCTTCACCACCCGGACAAGTAGTCGTGGGAGCACGGCCTTCACGAGTGCTTCACGTCCCGTGAGAGCCCGTGAAGGCAGGCGCCATTCTTTTAATTGGACCACTCGATGGCCCAATGAGAATGAGCGGTGGAACCCGGCCTGTGAGGCCTTCACGAGGGCTTCACGGTCCGTGAGAGCCCGTGAAGGCAGAAGTCAAAGTGAGAGAATATGAAATTAGGGTTTCTAGTGACCTTCACGGGCCTTCACGGGCCGTGAAGAGGTCATGAAGAGAAACCCTCCACGAGCCTTCACCACCCGGACAAGTAGTCGTGGGAGCACGGCCTTCACGAGTGCTTCACGTCTCGTGAGAGCCCGTGAAGGCAGGCGCCATTCTTTTAATTGGACCACTCGATGGCCCAATGAGAATGAGCGGTGGAACCCGGCCTGTGAGGCCTTCACGAGGGCTTCACGGCCCGTGAGAGCCCGTGAAGACAGAAGTCAAAGTGACACTTTATTTCTATTGGACCTTTGTTTTTGATGCCCTATGAGGCAAGTTTAGTTTTTGTTGTATGTTTATGAAGACGATGGATGAGATTTTGAATTTTTGGGTTGTAAAATATTTTTTCGCATTACTTATTCGATTTCGAAGTTTGTTCATGACATAGCTTATGTTTTATTTTGGCCTTCAAGGCGCATCATTCTACATTTGATGACGATGAATTCACACTTGAAACTTGAATCTTGGTTTTGAAAAATATTTGTTGATTGATAAAAAATTAAAATTATCCATGTCACGACATACATGTTACAAGTAATATTTAATCATGAATGATTGATTCTAAGTCCAAAATAGTTTGGATTAGTCGGCTCTTTGTCATAATCTACTTAACCATGTAAATAAGGTAAGTATCGCCTAGATCCATGTGGTTAGGATCTTGGACTAGTTTAACCTCGGGTTAAACATTTGATGCTAATCTTATCTATTAGGGCAAGATGATTATGAAACCCTTCACGGTATATGTGAGAGGGATGCTAGCTTGTAAGATATTGATCACCTTTGGTGGATAATCCGTACAAGCATATAACAAAGAGAAACTAATTAAAAGAATCAATTGGGACATATAGATAGGATGCTTAGATATAGTTAAGATGCTAAGATACCTTAAATCTATATCAATGACTACATTATGAATTGCGGGATTATCTCACAATTCATTCCTTAACATAGACACATTTGTACATGGTGTCACGTTAAAGGAAACCGGATATTGTTGAAAATGATCTGGAACATAATTGGTCGAATATGTGTATTCGACTTGTTAGTATACACATTGAATGTGACGAGCCAAGTCCTTAATCTTAATCCAACTTGAAAGTCTATTTGGCAACTATGAGATATATCTTGAAAGAGTTCTTATATTCCATTTTGATAACTAAACTTTACATATTTAAGAAAATCAAAGTCAATATAATTTTGTTGAAAGACAAAAGCAATACAAATTAACTTAATTATTAAAAAATATTTTCATAACCTTTTCTAATTACGGAGAACAAAAAAGTAAGTGAAATGAAAAAAGATAAATAAAATAGACATGTCACCAAACGAAAATTATTCGATGTCACCATATTACATGAAAACGGACATGTTAACGAGTGAACATGTTTGTTGCCGCTGCATTGCGCGGGTATCATGCTAGTACGAAAACTCCGATAACCAATCTTAGCCCTTGATTAAACTTAATCAATTGCTAAGATTTTTTGACGGCTTATTAATTGATCTTTAATAACGCATTAATTAGGGTTATTTTGGGAAAATCAAGTCTCTAATATTAATGATGGCTTATCCGGATGCAATTTACGGTTGGGTAAATATATAAAATTCCCAAATACCCTTATTAATGAGTCATTAATGGCGTTAAAAACAGTATTGTAGTTATCGTACGAAAAACTGTTCTCGTTTGAACTTTTGCCTATATATATATATATATATATATATATATATATATATATATGAAGAATATTCAATATAGTCCATACTTAATTCATAGACCTAAGGAACTAATTTTAGCCCTTTGATCAATGACATCAACTGTCCAAATTGCATTTTAAAATTTTGGGCAAGAGTGATATTTTGGTAATTCACATGTTATGCTTTTACAAATCATGTGATTGTATATTGAAACACCTGTGACTGAATATTAGAATTTTAGGACTATGTTTTTTACATAAATTTATTGAACACAACCCATATATATATAGGGGAGAGTTAATTTGAGAATCATTATTATTGTGAAAACCGCGAAAACTAATCTTAGCCGTTTAATTAATTGGTAAGTGAAATTCATGGATGAAGTACATGGGGGATTAAGTGTGACAAGATGCATGTAAGGAATTCATGGACGAACAATCCAATTAAAGGATGACGAATTGAACGGCTAAGATTGGTTCTCACGATTCTCGTAATAAAAACGACCATGATGACTTAGTTATTATATATATCCACCGGGCAGGATGACTACAGAGCGGTTAACTGATAGTTTCTGTCGCCCTGTCTTCTTCTTTTTATCTCGCAATGTACGTACGTAGACATGGATCGATCCGTTGTTTGTCTCCGTACGTTTTAGTTAGTTTATGAAACAAGTTGAAATCATGTCAATAAGACAATAATAACTAGATAATAAAGTAGGTAGCTAGTTACCGAAGAGATCGGACTCCACAGATTTTAAGAGAAGTTGATCCCAATTTTCCCGATCATAGTCTCGTGTAGAATCATAGAGATACTTCACCACTTCATGTCGCCCATACAAAGCACCCAAATACAACGGCGACATCCCTTGAATACCAGGGATTATCTTCAGGCTCCTATCCTTCTTCAACATAATCTTCACCACCTTCATATTTCCTGCTGCGGCTGCTAAACAAAACGCGGTGTTTAAATCCTTGTTACAATGTCTTACGTCACTAATGGTCATAACATTTAGTAGATTCTCCACAAATTCTTCGGTTAGCTTGGTAACTTCGGCCGACGCAGCAACATGAAGCGCCGTGTCATAACTTTCAGTGATCGCAAAGCGTACCAACTCTGGGCGATTGTCCAGTATCCTCTTAGCAGCAGGCCAATCGCACATGCTCGATGCTTGATACAGTGGAACACAAATATTGAAGTAGTCTTCTCTCCTTCCTATCTTAATTAATTCAAAGTACGTAATATATTACAATATGCATGTCAGATAAAATGGCCGGTTTTTAATTAATTAGTTCATTAGTTTTATCATAATATTCTAGCTAGTAGCAACTTCTCGTAATTAATTTATATACATATATATATATATATATGTTGAATTAATAGAAAAGGGGGTACGTACGTAATAGTATATATACCATTAACTATATCGAGTCGAGGTAGTTCCGGTAGCGACGGTGACGGGAACGGTGCCTGTGGCGGGGTGAAGTACTGTGACGACATCATTAATTACTGTGTTGCACATTAAGTAGATAAATTAATAATAATTAACTTGATGAATGATGCGAGTCGACCACACACACACACACACACACATATATATATATATATATATATATATATAATTAGCAAATTCCTTGTTGCATCCAACCATTTACAGGACAAATGTTTTCTAAGAATTCGAGGCTGGTCGAGATACGAAGTTACCTCGATCAACACCGTCGGTACGATTGATGATAACTAGGTTAGTTGCTTAGGTGCACATATATAGTAGTTTCCTGTACATTTCCTATTCAGAGCTTCTATATATACATTCTTCTACATTATATTTATATTAATATATATATATATATATATATATATATATATAGTTGTCGGATCATGAAAATATCTTATCTTTGATGACATGGGGCTTCTTATTGTAGAAAATGAGAGAAATCGTAATATTACATTAAATTCAATTTTAGTGGGAAAGGTTAATTGGATGAAAATTGTGAAGGTGTTATATGAAATATGCGAGGGGTTTTATTAAAATAGTATATTAATATAATTAATTATAGGTTGTTTGTGAATTATGTTTAATATTAACTTGTGATATATTTTGCTTAGAGAAAAAATAATTATATATTTGTGGTCGTCTCATTTTTATCTACGTTTTGATATAAATTTTAATGTAATGACTTTTTTAGAAATTAGTATATTTTTATTTTTTATCCATGTAGAGCAATGAGTATGTAATTCTTTGACAATATTTTATTTGTTTTTTATATTCATGCATTCTACGTATCATAATCGATATAATCACTGGTTTCTTGGTCTTTCAATAAAAAGAATTAAAAAAATACTATTTTTTAAATTTTTGTCGTATTATGATAAAATGTATATATTTGATAACAACTTAGTGAGGTTTTTAAAACCGTTAGTTAGTGACATAAAGTTGTTTACAAAATTATCACAACCAATTTGGGACTCTTTAAAATTGATTGTTAGTGGATGAGTAAATAACCGTATGAAAACTATAATTCTACATAATTACTAGGTAGTGAAATAATCGTCATGTTATTGGGTTTTGTAGATACCCTTACAACTTAAAATTTTATATAAATATTTTATTTGTCTAAGTTTGCGGTGCCTCGTCTTCACCATGTCATGGTGGTCAAAGGCAAAGCCAGAAAATTCTTTTTACGGAGGCAAACTTAGAACAATTATCATAGTTTTAAAGTAGGGTTTAGTTCATCAAAATGTATTCAACTTGTCACGTTTTGCTATTGTGTGTATCAAACTTTAAAAGTTTCTATTGTGTGTATCAAACTTTTAATTTGTTCCTATTGTATATATTTTGGATATACAAAAAAGAAAAAAATTTATAAGTTTAGTACATACAATAGAAAGTTTAATACATACAATATCGATAAATTAAATGTTCGATACTCACAATAGAAACTTCTAAAGTTCGATACACACAATAACAAAATGTGATAAGTTGGATATATTTTGATAAACTAAACCCTTTAAAGTAGTACCTTTTGATATAAAAAAGCTATAAATTATTAACCCAAAAAGTAACGATTCATCACTAACATGGACCACGACGAGTCGACGAGTGAAAATTATTTCTTAAAGTTTATTGTCAATAATTTGAAATCCCTCTTGACGAGTGGAAATTGTTGAAAAGTAGGAATGGTAACGGGGCGTGTTCGGGACGAGGATTAATCCCCCCGTCCTCACTTAAAAAACCGCGGGGATTAAAACAAGGATCCTCGTTGGGTAACCGGTAAAAATTGTTGTGAAACGGGTATCCCCGTTTAATATAAATATGTAATTAAATAGATAACTTTCATCACAGAGATACCCGTTAAACTAAAACTATGATTTCACTACGGAGATCGTCATCGTTAAGATTTTACCACGAGTTTTAGAAAATGATTATATTAAATTACACGACCTTATCGAATACAAACATAGCTGAATTGACATTAAAGTTTTAAAGAATCTAAATACATCCAAAATATCAAAACCAAATAATTCAAATAAAGACAACGATTAAAATTAGGTTCTGTGAAAATGTATAAAGATTTGTATATTTTATATTTAAAACTAATTTTATGTATATTAATATATATATACTATATATATAAAATATTAAATTATAATCGGGTATGTTGGTAATCGGGGCGAAGTTCATCAATCTCGTCTCCGTCCCCATCCCTGTTTAAATAATCGGATTTCCCCGTCTCCACTCTATTTATATCGGTTTCGGTTTTTTTTCCCATCCTTTGAAAGATTATTATGATATTTGATTTTTGAAGCTCTAAATGGTAGGAACAACTCATTGTCACTTTCAATCAAAACTCATTCTCACTCTTTTTGTTTCCTGCGTGTAATAAGCGAAACGCATATGGAAATAGTTATTTTATTTTAATAGTTTTAAGGAGGCAATTACTTAATATGTAAAATATTTACACAAAATAGTAAAATGACAAGGATGCAACTATCAATCCTGTCCCTCATTGTCTCCGCCCGTAGCGGTGCTGCGTGCTTGAGATTCTCGTCATTGCTGCGTCGTAGACTTGCACCATGCAGATATCATACATCTCACTTTACTCTAAGATGGGTTATTTTACACTCTATGCCAAAATTCTAAAAAGCTAGTCATGGCTTCATAGATCTCTAAGGTGTTGTTTGTTTTTGAAGACATAAGCTGTTAAGGTCTTATTTCATACCTTCAAAGGTCTTATTGAATAAGCTAAGGTTTAAAAGGTCTTATGTCTGCGAAGGTTTTTTTGAATAAGCTGTTTGTTTTTTATTTTTAAGAAATGTCTTATTTACTATAATTTTACAATTTTAAGCTAAATTTAACAATTCGAGTAAAATTATCAAATATCTATCTTAGAAAAGCGAAAAACAGAGATAATCAAACACAATGGCAATTTCTTGGTTGGTTTTGATGAATTTAACTAAGCAGACGGAAGCATCAAATATCTATCTTAGAAGAAGCAATTTCAAACAAAAAACACAGGATATCAAATTTCAAGCAGCAATTTCTACTAAGCAGACAAAAAACAACAATATGTATCTAATTTCAAGCAGCAATTTCAAACCAAAGGCATTCAAACACAGAATATCAAATGCTTCGAATCACAGATGCAATTTCAAACAAAAAAAAGAAGAATCAGACAAGAAAAAAATCAAATGATTGCAAACCCAAATCACACATGCAATTTCAAGCTTTAAATCAGATACCTAACTCTCTCGACTGCTTCGTAGCGTTTAGGGCTTCGACTGCTTCGTAGCATTTAAATCAGATGCCTGACGGGATTCGACCAACAAGGGTGGACCGATCAACGTTTTCGACAGGAGCAGCGACGTTTTCGGTGGATCGATGTTCGACAGGTGGAGCAATAGCAACCGGTGGAGCGATGAGGGTAGAGGGACGCCGGGACGAGTTTAAAGTGGATGTCGAGCGATGAGGGTAGAGGGACGCCGGGACGGATGCTGTGAACGACGCAATCGACGGCGACGGATGCTCGGAACGACGCGTTCGACAGGACGGAGATGATGGGTTCGACGAGTGGAGGCGAGGGTAAAGGGGAGGGTTATAATGTCTGCAACAATAAGCTGTATAATATCGCTTCCAACAGTAAGCAAAAATAAGATGTTAGAAGATCTTATGTCTGCGAAAAAACAAACGATCTTAAGTAAAAACGTCTGCTCACCCGCTGACGTTTTTTAGAATAAGGTCTTATTTGAAAAAACAAACAAGACCTAAGGCTTGAATTTGTCTTCACAAAAATGTCTTTATGCTTCGGCTTAAAAATTGGCATATACTAAGGCTTAGCTACACACATATTAACATGTTATAAGGCATATTTTTCTTAGCGTGTTAAGAGGACTATGTTGTATAGGCTACATATATAGTTATTTAGTTACAAGAAGTGTATTTTAAATATGAGAGGTGATATATCCTCTTACTCATAAAATCAACACATGTGTTAAAATCAATAGAGGAGGTGAAGAAAGAGAATTAGTTGATTCCATATGTCATCTTGTAGTGAGTAGGAGGATAAAATAGGAAGAAAAGGTAGAAGGATATATCATTTTTCTTTAAATATGTAGTTAAATACTTAGTTTTTTATTCTTGTTTGTATATTTGTATGAAGAATGTTCAATATAGTCCGTAATTAATTCATAGTCATAAGGGACTAATTTTAGCCTTTGGATTAAATTTTAAAATTTTGGGCGGAATGATATATTCGTAATTTACATGTGATGCTTTTACAAATTACATGTGATTATATACTGAATGACATGTAATTAAATATTAAAATTTTAATACTATGCTTTTTAAATAGACTCATATTTGTATATGAGTTGTATAAAGAACACAACTCATATTTGTATATGTATTATTATAACTTATATACGAAGTTGTAGTTTTAAGTCACGCTTTATAAAACGTCATGACATCCATGACTACCAATGTTTGAGGCTTGTTAATGTTATCATGTCACGCCTTACATTATTTAGAACATTGATTTGGGCCTAAACATTGGGGTTTAATTGTTGGATTAAGGCTACCGAAGAACATCTTATTTTTTCAAAAGAGTTGATCTAAATAATTTACCCTTTTAGTATTCAAATAGGTAATCTACTTTATGGTGACATATTAAAATAGGGACTTGAAATTTTCAATTAGCGTTTTGACTCTAGCTGAAGTTTTCACCGTTAGAATGAATTTCAGCAAAATCATCAATGTTTGATAGTGATTAAACGGTAAAAATTCCAACTATAACCAAAACCATAAAAAAAAAATTAAGTTCTAACTCACTTTAATAGTTCAACATAAATTAGATTAATTATTTTTATAGTAAAAAAAACAAATTTCATGTGTTTAATTATTATGTAACTTTTAATATTTTCTGAATCAGTGCTTTCAAATTTCCAATATCCTTTCCGGGAACTTCCGAGTTTATGCCGTTTCTAGCGGGAAAACAGATCTTTCCCGCCAAAATCTTCTCGTCTTCTACCCCTCTCTTCCACTCTGCGTTGTGCCTCTTTTACTCTCTAGAATCAACAAAAGACGCTCGCTCTCTCGCTCTCTCTCTCTCTCACACACACACACGAAAATGTTGGAGCTGAGGTTAGTGCAGGGCAGTTTGTTGAAAAAAGTGATGGAATCCATAAAGGATCTGGTGAACGACGCAAACTTCGACTGCTCGGCGACCGGGTTCTCGCTGCAGGCCATGGATTCGAGCCACGTAGCGCTGGTGTCACTCCTGCTTAGATCTGAGGGTTTTGAGCACTATCGATGCGATCGTAACCTCTCCATGGGAATGAATCTCGGTAACATGGCCAAGATGCTCCGGTGTGCCGGCAATGACGACATTGTTACCATCAAGGCCGACGACGGCGGCGATTGCGTCACTTTCATGTTTGAAAGCCCCAGTAATCTTTCCTCCCTCATTTGCTCCTTGGATTCCTTAACCTCTTAAATTTTTTGCAAAAATCGACTGATAAATGCGTTGTTAATCATATATTAGGTTTTTAATTTAATTGTAGCTGTTATGTCTGCATGTCAAGTTAAAAGCACAATTTTCGATTGGTATTCTGTTCGTTACTCCTACTTGATAATTTTTACTAAAATTAAAGAGGATTGCGTATTTTCAGGACAACTACTGTGATTTTGCGACTGTATTTGTGTTTTGCTATTCGATGTGTTTGAATTTGTTTTGTTTCTACAATCATTTTATAGTGATTTTCGTGTTATCTTCTGTTTCATGGTAAGAGTTGATAGTTTTATGTTTTTGGGATCAAATCTAGAGTTTGTATATTTGGTTGCTGAGTTAAATGATTGAAATGGTTCAGACCAAGACAAGATTGCTGATTTTGAGATGAAGCTGATGGATATTGATAGTGAGCACCTTGGGATACCAGAAGCAGAATATGAAGCCATTGTTCGAATGCCATCATCTGAGTTTGCAAGAATCTGCAAAGATCTTAGCACCATAGGAGACACCGGTATATATTTCTTTCACCATTATTACATTTATTACTTCTCAAATGACAAACTGTAAAGCCTAAACGCTAACTTTGGGATCAAACTGGGTGGTTGTAGTTGTGATATCTGTTACAAAGGAAGGCGTAAAGTTTTCGACTAAAGGTGACATTGGGACTGCAAATATTGTGTGCAGACAAAACACTTCTGTTGACAAGGTATTTAGACAAGTTACATGACAGTACATCTGAGGTTTATGTCAATTTTCGTTGAGTTGGTCTTGTTCTACTGATTATCCAGAGGCATTGGGGAACATTGCATTCGGAAAGCAATGTAGTGTTTAATATAGTTACACTCATTCGATTGTTTTGAGGTGAAATCATCAGTTTGCGAGTAGCCATGACAAAACTGATTAATTATCTTGATTATAACGTAGTGTTTAATATAGTTATGCCATATTATAATACCTTGAAACAACATAAACACATCTACTCACTATCCTGATTTGTTGTGGCTACCTACCTGATCCTACTTATGCCATATCACATAATTACATTTTAAACGCAACGCTAAACATCCTCGAAGACCTCGATTGAGTATTGCCACGGGTGTGAATGGTTTCTAGTTTTGCAGACTTTTTCTTAAGAAACGCTTATGTAAATTTTCATTAATTTTTGTGTGTAAATTCTTACAGCCAGAAGAAGCTACCATAATCGAAATGGAGACGCAAGTTTCATTAACATTTGCACTGAGGTACATGAATTCTTTCACAAAGGCGACCCCATTGGCAAGCCAAGTGACAGTGAGTATGTCTTCTGAACTGCCCGTCGTAGTTGAATACAAGATTGCAGAAATGGGTTACCTGAGGTTCTATTTGGCTCCAAAGATAGAAGAAGATGAGGAGATGGGTGGTCATCATGCTGAGTCAGTGGAAACAAGGAAACATCCAGAAAAAAAGCCAAAAACTGAACCCACATCCAACAATGAGCCTAAACGTCGGGTCATGAAGATCGATCTTGATGATGAAGAAGAGGAAGCAAAGCTAAAGATTGAAACCACCCCTAAAGGCGATGGCTACGTTGAAGTTATCGGTTCTAAGCCTGGTAACGGACTTATTAAGCCCAAGGATGAGATGAATGGTGAAGACGAGGTTATGGATGTGAAGCCTAGCATTGAAAAAGAAACCAATGGTGAATCTCAAGTAATGGAAATCGAGTAGAGCTTATGTAAGGTTCATTAGGTGTATGAACTTGGTTTAAGGGGTTTTATTTTGTTTGTTTATAATCTTAGTTACTGGGGTTGATTTTCTTGTGCTAGTATTGAAGCATATTTGTAAACCCTATAGTTTTTTGTTATGTGCTAATCTTGGCAGTGGGTTTCATTGACATTTATTAATTTTGACTTAGATATGTTAATGGTCTTTTAACTTGGGATTATGTAAGGTTTCACTCTTTTACCATATGATGTCAAGTGTGACCCTTTGCCAAGGAGTGGAAGGTGATATCTGAGTGGTGAAGAGCATCTCCTGCACCACCACGATGTGCTGAAAAGAAGGCATGGTGAATGCAACACAAGTGAGTAGGCATCGTGGCTTTCTTATAATTGACTGATTGGTGTAGTAGATTAGTAGGCTTGTCTTGGCGCTTGGTGTGGTAGAAAGTGATGAGTTGCATAACATTTTACTTTTAATGGGTCAAATTTTAAAAATCAACCGAAAAGGGTCAATGAGTTGAATCTGTACTTTTTGCAATGAGTTATTTCTTAATTTTTTTAAGAAATAGAGCATAAGGGATACCGGTAGTTAGTGCTGTTCAAAAAAACCAAAAACTGGCTTGTTTCGTATAAACCGAAACCGGAAAAACTGATATTTGTAAAATCCATAACCTAAAAACTAAGATACCCGTTGAACACGGGGTGGGTTTAGATTTTAAAATTCAATATCTCAGGGTACCCGTCACCCCTGCATACTTTTAACTTATTTAAAAATATATATTTGTTAATATGTGTTATCTATTAAATAACTTAAACTTCTCAAAACTAATTAATGTACATCTAGCAACCCCCCTCCCCCATTTCTTTTTTTGAGCTTCGACATTGAGAGTTTGCAAGTCTTCAACGGTCTAGAGTTCAACATTGAGACTAAAATCGATTAACCGTGCCAACTTCAAGCCTATCGGTTTTTTTTTCTACGAGACTCATCGAATATCTGTTCGATTTCAACCAGTGATTTATTCATTATTGTTGACTTGTTTATATCACTTGTTTATTGTTGTATTTTGAATTTGAACTTGTTAAAAATAACAAAAATGAAAACAGTTCAATTTTAGGGTAATCGTGACTTGTACTGTAGATACCTGGCTTCTTTCAGGTACCCGCTATCTGCAGTTTGGTTTCGGTTCGTAAAACTGGGTACCCGCCTCGCAGTAACGGATTACAAAAAATCCACAAGGACCACTACCATCCCGTGAACACCCCTAACTGTGTTACACAAGAACTGAGAAAATGGCCGTAGTCTTGAATAAATAATCTATAAAAAGTATAAGTATAGCATATTTCTGAGATGGAATTGATTCTACAATCTTTTTACTATGAGCCTAAACACATATGGAACTAATGGCTTATTTTTAAATTTTTCATATCGCTGTTACACGGGTGAGAAGCTTCACAGTCCCCAACCCCAAGATTCCTGAGCTGAAAATATCAAAATGAATTTAGAAGGCAAGATGGTAGATGACAGCAGCAAAGACAGAAACCCTAACCCTTGCCTTAAGAGACCAAATAGATAATCTAAGCTTAAATTAAGTTATAATGGTCATTTGTTGCTACGTTTCTTGGCTTCGCTATAAAGAATAACCCCGATCACTGTGAGAGTGTATCCAGCCATCCCAGTTACAGAAACCGGATTTCTAAAGATTAATATTGAAACCACCACAGCTACTGCCCCCTTTGCGTTTCCCAGCACCTGTAAATCAACCACTAATTTATTACAACCAATTCCATTCGGTCAGTCACAAAATATATGAATTTACATTCCATACAAGCTGCTTAAAGACCCTTGACTTAATGAATATGGTAATTATCTAGTGAGGCCCAAAAATTAACTAATTGTGTTTCATAGATGGCTCAGGTTTTTTTTTTCTTAAAACTTGGGTAAGAGTGATTTAGGGAGTCCCTAGAATTTGAAATAAACTAGTAGCAACCTTCCTGGGCGTTGCAGCGGAGTTTTTAATATGAATAGAATATAGAAACTAAAATCCAAATATAAAAATATTTAAGATAAAATGTGAAAAATTTAAACATTTACGATTTACAGATTTAAATAGATTTAGATGATTCTATAGTAAGTCAAATGTATTTCTCTTCAAGTTGTGAAAAAAATAAACATTTAGGTTTAGATTTAAATCGGTTTCCAGGTTTTATTTTTCATATTACGTTCAAACTTTTTTCTCTATAATTTTAATGTATCATGTTTGGTATAAATTTAAATGTATATTCGTAACCAACTCACTTTTAGCCACATTTTAATATCTATACTACTATATAAAGCATTTAACATTCTCTCTCCTCTTAAATTTTAAGACTTCTTAAAATTCAATCAATATATAATCTTGACCCTTCATTTAATATATTAAGACTTCCTAATTAACTTTAACTTTTTATTCAAAATATACTCTCTCTGATACTAACACAATTATCCACCCACATCAACATAATTTTTAAAATCTTATTAACTCTTCTCTTTATTTCATCAATATAAATCTTTTTTCTTATTTTATTGTCTTTTAGAATTTATTTCTAAAATTAATAAAACAGTTAAAAGTAAATAAAAGAAAATTTGAAAAAAACCGGATATGTTGCTGTAGAAAACTTTTTCGTGACATTGAATCGCGCGAATAACATATCATTACATTCTTGAAATCGACATATTGTAAACCAAAATCTATTTACCGCCGCAGCATTGCGCGGGTATGATGCTAGTATATATCTATACTATCTATATAAAGCATTTAACATTCTCTATCCTCTTAAATTTTAAGACTTCTTAAAATTCAATCAATATAAAATTTTGACCCTTCATTTAATCTAAATTAATCTCATCCACTCAATTTTTAACTATTTTATTCTCTCCTAATTTACTTTAACTTTATTCAAAATATATTCTCTCATACTAACACAATTATCCACCCACATCAACATAATAATTAAAATCTTATTAACTCTTCTCTTTATTTCATCAATATAAATCTTTTTTCTTATTTTATTGTCTTTTAGAATTTGTTTCTAAAATTAATAAAATAGTTAAATGTAAATAAAAGAAAATTTGAAAAAACCCGGACATGTTGCTGTAGAGAACTTTTTCGTGACATTGACTCGCGCGAATAACATATCATTACATTCTTGAAAACAAATATTGTAAACCAAAAACTATTTACCGCCGCAGCATTGCGCGGGTATGATGCTAGTAAATAATAACATGATATGATAGGTATCGAAGGAATATATGTTTTTTGTATTGGATATCCAAAAATACATTTTCTTAAATAAACATCGTACTACGCTCAAATATATGTATCGAAATGTAGAGATATATATATATATATATATTCATATTTACATTAGACATTATGTGTAAACTTAAAAGTAATAAAAGAAATACCAAAACTATATAAAATTAATTACCTGAATATAATAATATAAATTTAAAAACAAATAATAATATATGTTAAGCCCAATATTCTTCTCTACATGCAATGAATATAACGAAGAAAAAAAAACCAGCAAAGATTTGAACCCTGGACACTGCTGGCATACAGCTTCCCTCCCCTTGTTTTGCCAATCCGCCAAACATACTTATAAGTAAAATTTCTGCTTTAAATATATATAACAATTATCAGGAAAGTTACTGTTCATAACTTCCTGATAATTGTTATTATATATAATAAGCATAGACTGTTTGGTAGATATTCTGGACGATCGTTCTAATTCTAAAATAGAAGGATAACCATTAGGCCTAAGAATGCAAGTCTAGGAGGATGTATTGACCAACTGCTTAGATATGATGACTAGGTTATAAAAAAAAAGTTTAGGTGGAAACAAATAAATGATAGTAAGAAGATAAACAAAAGGCTGTTGCCTTACTTGAGTGGTGTAGACCTTGCTTACCCATTAAAACATTGAAAGTATTTTAACAAAAAGGCTCAAGTTATCTAGCTCCCATTAAGATGCAAACAAAAACCAACAAAGTTTTATAGTTGTTAAGGTTTTGGCACTAGTCTTCTTACTGTGGCCTTCTCAGATCTCTATTTCACTTGCTCTTAGAAAAAAGAAAGTGACTTTGGCCAAGGTTACAAGCATTATACACAGAACATAAAAATCTGACAGAAAATACTTGAGAAATCTATAGCCTTAATTACAAGTTTCCTGTTTTCTTATTTTCACTTTACATATATGTAATTGTGATTCTAACTTATCCACGCTAAAGTCAGAAATAAAATCGATTATCATATCTCAAGTTAAAGATTTCAGTCTTTGGAACTCCCTACAATGAGCATGATAAGAAAGCACAAAAGAAAAAAAATTCAAATAGATGAATAAATAGCATCTACAAAGTAAACAAGAGGTGTACCTGAAGAGTAAGAGCGCTGGTGTGTTTTGTGACCAAAAAGTTGGTTAAATTCACAAAATACGCGAGTGCAGAGTTGAAAAGCAACAACCAAACAATCCCAAAATCTTGTCTAGCAAGTGCTATTGTTATGCCAACAACATTCTCTTCCATGTATAGTGTTGCAGGAAGCAGAAGTACAACTGCAATAGGAGCCATGTATAGAAGGAGATTCATAGAGTTCAGCTTCTCCCTTCAGAAAAATAACAGCATTTATATTCAAGTGTTAGTTACATTCACTATATAAATCTAAGGACTTTGTTACACAATATATGACATGAAATGAATAATTCTTTACCCTTCAGAAGAAAGCAATATCCCTTGAACCACTGTTTTTAGAGCTCTTGCAGCAGTAGCACCAACACACATTATAAACCCAAAGAGATGAAAACTAGGCTCGCCCTAAGAATTAAAAGAGGCACATGTGAATAATCAGAATCATATAGCTTTCACCAGCTAACTCTAATAGCAACGAAACTAGAAGATGCACTGGTAATAAACTAATAATTAAGTAATGCATATTTATTATTTACACAAAAATGGACACTGTTAGTCCTGAATGAGGTCTTAATCATAAAGTGGAATTACTCAATTTTTTAATTCACCACCATCAAATATGCAAAAACCCAAATAAACCATTGTGTTCCTGGTTATCGAAAATATTTAATGCAAGAGTTACCTTAACACATTCATTAACAAAAAATGGCAATATAAAAATATTTACTTGAATCGAGATAATATGTCCTTTATGGCTTTATCGCTAATCAAGTATTACTTTTAAGCAGTCAAACAATAATTTTCTTCAAGTAAGAGATAATTTTGCTCACCAAGGATGTACATAACTGTCAAAAATTATATGTAAAGCACTACCAAATTAGGATAGTTGGTTCCAAATAAACTACATGTAAAGCACTACCAACCACAAAGTAGGTGGTACCAAATAATGTTTATTTATATAAGTTCAAACCAATGTAAATAGAATCAAGGGAGTACATAAAAGTGCAATTACCTTTGCATCAAGTTCAAATTTGTGCAACCCTTATATAATTTTTTTTATTGAGTTTAATATGCATTTTTTTTCCAACCAATGTAATTTGACACACAATTTGTGCAACTACTACATTTATTTCCTATATGTGCAACTCTTTTGCATGAAATGAAATAAACGAATAGTATATTGATCTGATTAGAAAAATTACAAAAAGGTTGCATAAACCAGAAGCTAATGCAAAGATAATTGCGCTTTTATATAATTTTCCCTAGAATTATATTTGTAGGGTCAGTCAAAGACACTAATAAGTGTGAATTAACCAACCTTGCTGTTCTCTAATCTCTATGATTATCAATACGTAATTTCCAAGCTTTGAAATTTTAGTCTATATCCACGAGTTGTTAGCACAATTAAACATTACTTGGCAATTAATTAGATACAATTTAATTTTCATAAATTTCTTCTTCAAAATTCTCAGGAGATTTATAACATAGTAAGTTAGTTTCCTAGCTATTCTAAGATTATAACCAGCGTAATTTCATATAAAATACTGTGATTTATCGAAGAAAACGGGAAATAGATTAACAGCTAACATCTGAAAAAAGCATTACCCCACTAGCGATAATAACACCAGTCACAACAGGAATGAGGGTGATATAAGTAAGCCAGGCCTCCTTCTTCAAAGTCATCAGATAAGCAAACACCGCAGTGAAAAATGGCGTCGTAGCCCCAATCGCCTGATTAAACGACACCGGCAAATACCTAAGCGATATATTACCACTTACAACAGAGCCACAAAAGATAAAACTCAAAGCAGAGATCTTAAAGAATTGAACACGAGATCGGATGGTCTGCATAGGAACCATCTTCAGCCATGCGATTGCGATGTAGCTCAGCAAAGCACAAGCGGTCATGTGACACATAGTGAGGAAGATCGGGTACTTGAACCCGTAATTGCTAAGCAAATACTTGTTGAGCAACAAAACCCCAATGTTGGATGAATACCACGACGTAACAAGCCCGATCGTGAAAAATCGGCTCGACGAGGGGCTCTTTATTGCCGACATTTTTTAATCAAAATCGTAACTGAACCAATCTCCGTCAATCTAACCAATGATAATCGATTCTGCTACCTGTACGTCTACAATCAGGACATCGAAGGCATTGGATCTGAGGGAGATCTAGGAAGCATTACGGAATCTATAAAGAGGATGAACTGAATCGAAACACAACTACGCGTGTACGAATTTGAAAAGAAAGAATACGAAAGGTGCAGGCGTTATTTTGATGAGGATGACCTGCGACCGACAATCGACGACCGATGACCGGCGACCGTCGACTATTCTGCTTTGTCTGTCTCCTCGCACAGGAAAGAGAGAGGGGTTTGAACTCTGGGATGAGGGAATTTATTTACGAATGTATGAGAAATTTTTATTTATAGTGCACCAAAGTGTAAATATTAATTCTGTTCAAGTGAATTTACAAAAAATGGCTTCAACTATAGAAAACCACTTTTAGACCCTCGTCAAGTAAATTTTGATTCGAATCTTCAATACTCCTACAATAACAAACTACACTAAATGTCCGTATGATATGCAGGTTGGTTTAAACGGTAATAAATATTAAACATTAATAAAAACATATTAAATAATAATAAAATGTAAATTAAATGAAAATTTAAAAAATGAGAACGTACGACATCAACACTCTAATCAGAAGTGGAAACATCGACGCGAGTGAGAGTGCAGACTTGACGACAGAACCGCGGTATCATGATATGAAGAGATGTGATTGTATTTCTTATATAAGTCATCAATCATTATTTTTACAATTAAGGGTAATAAAGTTAAACGTTATTGATTATAATTAAAAATGATTATAAAATATTTTAAAATGATAAAACTAAGAATTTGGTTAATTATGATATTTTAAAATATTATAAAAGGTAAATATAATATTTATAAATTAAGGTGGGCAAATACGATTTTATATGATTTAATAAGGACATGTATGAAATTATCTCTAATTATTTTAACTATAAAAAGTCAAAATTGATTTTTTGATTTTAAGTGAAAGAATGGTCAAGATTAAATAGTTTTTTAAATTAATGGTTTAGATCGTCTAATAAATATGATCAAATTAGTCTTTTATTTATATTAGAATATTAAGCACCGAATAATTTAATTTGCTAAATAATAAAAGATTGTGTGAATTAGCTCCGGATGTAATACATTGTTTGCTAGGAGTTCTTAATAAATAATTTTAATGATAAAAAAATAACATTTTAACCTTTATAATGATTTATTGCAGAAGGATAATGATTTGAGAAGTAAAATTGACATTATCATAAAAGATTGTGTGCTTAAGGTGTTGCACAACCTTCATTAAGAGGGGAGAATTAAACACACTGAATGTTAAACGGTTCAACAAGTATTCTAAGGTGTTATCATTAAGCTTTTTTGAAATGCCAACTGCAAACAAGTTAAGAACCTTTGGAGGCGGTCAAGATGCAGCGGCTAAGTCTCTTTGGTAAGCAACTAGGCGGGTTTTCTTGTGTCTAATTTGGAATCAAAGAAACCATCTAGTGTTCCAGAATGGCAATCAGGTTATGGAAGATCTACTGTTTGAATTCCAATTGAGATGCTTCTAGTGGGTCTCTAGAAGATCAAAGAAAAGGAGGATCGAGTGGAGGAGCTCGCTCATGGATCCAAAAATTTGCAGGAGAGAAACAGGAAATTGAAGTAGGGGTTGTATCAAGTGG
Organism: Dittrichia graveolens; assembly: GCA_038502395.1. Taxonomy (NCBI): domain Eukaryota; kingdom Viridiplantae; phylum Streptophyta; class Magnoliopsida; order Asterales; family Asteraceae; genus Dittrichia; species Dittrichia graveolens. Next base: position 97,682,026 of record JARJIL010000002.1, read on the forward strand.
GGAAGTAGGGGCTTTCCTAAGGCCCCGTTTGGTTCGTAGAATGAAATAAAAGGAATTGAAATTTAACTAAAGAATTGGAATTGGTTGGAATTAGGATTTGTAGGAATTGGAATTCATTAAAACCTTTGTCTTGTTTGGTTAAAAAAAGAATTGGAATTAAATGAATGAATTCGTAATTAATATGATAATCTCTTCCTTCACTTCAAATTCAAACTTTTCATCTCCCCAAACAAGAAGCATTTACTGACCTAAATTAATTACCACAAGCATCGATACAATCAACCCTTCCATTGATTCAATCGGTTACGATGACTATCTATAGAGCTTACCAAACGAATTGATTTAATTAGTTATGATGACTATCAATAGAGCTTCACCGAACAAAGATGAAGGGTGGTCGTTGCCGGAGCTCAAGATTTGTGAGATAAGAAGGTTTGCCGTCGCCGGTGGTGGAGATTCGTGAGAGACGAGGGGTCAACGTTAATATATTCATATGGTGACAAAAAAAGGATGGATCCAGAGTGGGAGACGGAGGTCGTCTAAGTCGGCAGGGCGGAGGTCGGCGACAGATATGGAGGCGGAGGTCGGCGACAGATATGGAGGCGGAGGTCGGCGACAAAGAGGGAGGCGGATGTCGGTGACGTCGCGGTGAGAACATGTTTGTTTCCCATTTCCATAATATATGTGAATTGCTTTCTGAGAATTCCTTCCCATGTGTAAAGGAATGGTAAATTCCTTAAAAGAAGGAATTCAAAATCCTGGTCAAATTCCAAATTTGTGATTCTTTCAACCAAACATCTCAAGTTAGAAATTCTCAATTTCAATTCCGGTCAATTCCGGCAAACCAAACGGGACCTAAGTTCTTTAGCTTTTAATTGTAATCCATGTCAGGGCCATGTTTTTAACACAAGTGTATCTGTAGTAAGTTTTCTTTTTTAGGTGGCCACGCATTTGCGTCTTGCAAATGAACTAGTCTTGTAATGTAACTTTTATTTTGGTACTAATTTAGTGTCACACCCCGCCTTGGCGGAAACACGAGGTGCGACGGAGAGGATCGTCATAACACATTGATATATGAATAGAAAATTTTACTAAATGAGTTCACACCAACGTGTCATGACGTTCCCCGACACAAGAGGAGACTTGTGCCATGGCAAGTCGCTTCACGACAACCATAGTCAACAATTTAAAACAAGAACATACGAAATAGTTGTTCCCACAACCCGGGACAAGTATACGGGGCTACAAGCCCTAGATTTATAAAAAAAAATCCAAGTTTATAATAGCATAGTTAAATGAAAGAGTCCTTAGTCAACTGCCCATGTCATGCTAAGGCTATCTAGGGTCACCTAAGCTCCTTAGGCATGGTTATTAGCATTACCTGAAAATGAACACTCGAAAATGTCAACATAAAGTTGGTGAGCTCGCAGGTTTAAAGTAAAAGCATAGTTGCCGTGTAAATTGTTTAAGTAGGACAAATGTGTACGTATAGCATGTTAAGCGTGTAGATGTTGTACCAACATCCGAACCACCAAGTTCAATAGGAATCAATAGGAATCAAATCATTGTCTTCCAAGCAATTATTATAACATACCCAGCTGGAGCATAAACCGTTGGTTCATAGGAATATAGGAATCAATAATCATCAACCAACAACAAGTAGTCTTTACATATACGTCACATAAGTTGTCCAAAATAAATAAGAAATAGTCATCACGGCATAAAAGTTTAAAAGAGAGTTTGAGTGTCATTCTCCCCCGAGAAATATAGTAAAAAGGGGCCACGAGTACTCACCTTAGTAAGTAGCTTAATCAATCGAGTCTTAGCACGCTCACAAATCTACAAACAATTAGTTCATATAGATTATATTAGATTCACGAGTAATAGTCTTTTTATGCGTTATCCTTGAGCTATTAAATTTTATTTAGGATTCGCGATTAACTTTTACGCTAGGTTGCATAAGTGCATCCATTTCTTGGGTCTAACCCCAATATGTATATCTTAGTTTTGAAATTTTGTTTATTTTCCTTTTAAATCGTGTAGATTAAATACTGAAATTTTGGGCACTCTTCGTATATTTTTAAATTAATCCAAATGTCCTAATTATTTTCCTAAATTTTTATGGTAGAGAACTTAATGTCATTATTATTTTATATAAATTTTCTAGAATTTAATAACATGTTTATTATTTTATAACAAATGCTTTAATTGGTGTGGGTCAGAAAATGCCTCCAGTTTGCGCGTCATAAAGTTTTTATTTATTTAAAATACTAAAAAACTTTATTAAACTCTAAAAATTTTACAGTAACATAAAGACATATAAAAATATATTCACACAATTTTTTTGTTAATTAATTCGGATGTTTGGATATTTTACAATATTTTGAAACTCTGAATATGGAAATTTTAAAAATTCCAGATTTGTCAATTAAAAAGTTTTCACTCAATTAAAATAGAAAATAAAACTAATAAATCCTAATATTTTCCACCGTGATTAGAAAAAATCCAAAGTTTATTCATATTAATTTTTGGCTTCTAATTCGAGATCTAGGATTAATTATGATAATTCAAAGTCTGTTAAAGGAAACCCTAGGTTTTCCAGATTCGATCACAAAAATGTTTTTAATTAATTAAAATAGTAAAACAACTTAATAAATTCTAAAATTTTTACAGGACTCTTAAAACTCATGAAATATGCCCCAGATTAAGTTTGAAGAATTTTCGTGATGTTTAGAATAGGTTTTAGGAATTTCAAAGTTGGTAGATTAAACTGCCAGAAAACATAGATTTGCGCACCTAAACGATTTTAATTCTTTGGGCGACCAAATGAACTTAGTTTTGTATGAAACCAGTTGGGGATGAAAGGAGACTCAAAGAAATTATTTTTAGTGTCAAGAATCAATTTGTTTCATTCTGTTTTGGCCGAGATATGACCTATTAAAGTTCGTACATATTCTGCCCAGATTATAGGTTCTTGTTCTTTAAGTTTTAAATCAAATAGACCAATCCTTTGGGTTTGATATTCAACCAAACACATCAAAATCATAACTTTATGTGTGATTAAGATGTGTTTAATCCATCAACCATGTTTTACATGCAAAGAAACAAGAAGAAGAAATTAAAGATTATAGAGGAACATGTACATACCTAAACTTCTCAAATGGAGATCAAAGCAACTAGCCTTCTTGAGAATTTGAAGAACAACAATTATGGAGAAGTGGGAAGGCTTGAAATCTGTCGAGGGAGAGAGAAAGAGGCTGGCCAAATCAATGAAGAGAGGTTTAGGGCTTTTAGAAGGTTAGTTTGGAAGATTATATGAAATATAGGTGATAGTTATCTTAGTATTTGATTTCAATTTGAATTGAAATCTCATCTCTTTTTTTTTTAAACCTTGGCCGTGGATGTGTATATATATATATATATATATATATATATATATATATATATTTAATTGTATTATTTTCATTATTATTATTATTATTATTATTAATTTCTTACAAATTTTATTGGTGTTTTAGGTATTGGTGTAATTGTAACAACTTTTAAGCTTTTGTGTGTTTTAGCATTTCCATTTAGTTACTAATAGTAATTATTACCATTGTGTATTTATTTATTTTTTACATGTTTCATTCTTTCGTGGACTTAATTTATCCATACTTCGCATCGAAAACACTGGTTCGATAAAATTGTGTACTAAGAGTGAGTTATATGTCCTACCGTCGTAAAGACTTAGGTTTCTCTCATTTGCTAGCACTACTACATTATTTGAGGATTTTAGACATATATAACTCCTAATTCTAGCATCTACTAGACCTTAGGTATCACACAAGCACATAGATTTAGGTCGTATAACAATTTAAACTCAACTAACCTGTTTTTGGTGACGGATGTCACATTCAGGTATTACTTTACAAAAAAAAGCATTTCATTCAGTATTTAGTGATAAATAAATCTATTTGGCTACAAGCAATTAGCTCCTAAACATATATCTGATATAGGGGAGGGTTCAAACGGGAACTGTTTTTCGTACGAGAACTACGAAAACCAATCTTGGCCGTTCATTTTGGATAAAGGAATTCATGGATGAAGAGCGTGAGGGGATTGAGTGTGGCATGGTGCATGTAAGGAATTCATGGGTGGGCAATCCAATTGGAGGGGGAATTGGACGACTAAGATTGGTTTTCACGATTCTCGTACGAAAAACAGTTCTCGTTTGAACTTTTGCATCTGATATATTTTACTAAAACCATTATTTAAAGGCATACTATTAGTACTTTGATGGTTAAAAGTGTTATAATACTATTAAACTTTCATGTAACTATCAGTTAAGATAACTCTTATAAAATGTATTATTAAGATCTTAGAGTTTAAGTGTCCTAGATACTTTACATGTGATTAATCCCATGCCATTTAAGCAATCAACATCGCTATATTGCAGCCTATTGCATGACTGAATTTATGAGTGAGCATAGAAACCGAAAAATCGAAACCAATCTGTTAAGACCGAACTAATTAAACCGAAACTATTTCAAAACCGACGGTTTGTTTTAAGTTTTGAGAAAACCGATGGGTTTGGTTCGGTTTCGGTTTTAACTAGAAACCGTTCTATCAAGAAACCGACCTACTAATATATAATATATTATATATTTTTAAAAAAATTAGTTATTTAATAGAAGTCAATGAAGCTCATTAAATATTTTAATGTCCAATTACTATGGTCAATAACTAATCATTCATTTTGTCGTTTACATTTTTTCAAATTGACATTTATTTATGATTATATGATACAAAATACGTTATATTTTGAATATTTGGGCAGAATATGGTATTTAGTGTTAAAATATGTTATTGGATGTTGAATTTAATGCTGGAAATTATATATTGTTGCTAAATTTGTATATAATGCTAGAAAAATGAAGGTTAGTGCATGAAATTATATATTAATGTTAAACACCAGGTGGTTTGGTTTTAAAACCTAAACCAAACCGTTAATTACTAGAACCTGTCAAAACTGAAACCAATAAAAATCGAAACCATTAGGTTTGAAAATCCTAAAACCAAAATTAGCGGATTGAGTTCGGTTTGAACTTAAAATTGCCGCCATGCACACCCCTAACTAAATTATCACTGGTTAGTTATGATGGTTGTTTGTGATATAAGACTGTTAGTCTGTTATATGTTCAATTTTGTGTGTATATGTATATATATAACATTTCAGATGTAATTATTATGAACAATTGTATTTCTCCTTCTAAATCGGTATAATATATTCTCTTATTCATAAAATAATAATATATAAAACTTTAAATAAGTAAGAAGGATTTGATAGAAAAATATAAAATCTCTCTAATTAATATTTACAATTTAAAAAAAAATGACATGATCAATTGATAAATTCTTTAATGCATTAGAGCTATTGCTCACTCCATGAGGCTAGGATATATGTAAATAGTTGTTTGATTCGACTTCAATTCTTTTTTTAGAGCTGCAAAACTCATACGTCCTATAATCCTACTTTTAAATTTAAACTGCATGTTTATTAAGAGATTTAATCACATAATTATCTGAATTACCTAATACACCTTATATTGTTTGGCTATAAGCCCTATAGTAATTCTAATCTTTTTTATCGACTGAATCGACAATATTATTATAATAACAGTTTACAATAATATATGATAGATAATATTACTTATGATTTTTTAAAGAATGGTAACAAAAATAAGTATTATTAGAAAAAATTTAAACGAAACACATTTAATTTAAGCACTAATGTAGTGGAGAAAAGTGTCAATGTTAGATGAATAAGCGCTTGCAGAAAAGAGTAATAATCTTTTCTAATATTTCAATAAATCTATTGTGTTATGTCAGTTTTTTTAATCATACAATTATCATATTTAACATTTACCTTGTTACATTATTACATTCAAGTTTTTTTTTAAACATACACCATCACACTCACATTTACCATGGATTACGTTGTGATGTCCTTTTCACTCTCACATCATGTTGGTTTTTTTGTCCTAGTAAAGGGTGGCCATACATGCATCTCTTTATTATATGGTCATGTTAACATAATACTTTCATCATATAATTCACCATATTATATGGGTTGTCATTTTTTACATCATCAAATTCTAAAATCTGTCTATCAGAGTAATTGACTTAAACAATCTTAATTTTTTTTAAACTTTAAATGGAGGTTGATGTAAGACTAAATTGTGATGACTAAAGATGTTTTAAAAAAATCATTAATAGCCAAAACAGAATATAAAAAGATATTGAATGCTATCATTGATATCATGGGCGGACTCAGGATTTTTGGTGACTGATGGCACCATTAAAAATAATATTAATTAAGATTGAGTGTGTTGTTCGGATTTTTTTCGGGTTTTCAGTTAATCAAGTCGGGTTAATGAGGTTTCCGTTGTTGTTCCGGTATTTTAGGGCCAAAATCCAAAGTAAAACACAATTTATATGAAGTTTTGTTATTTAAAATATTAATTTTAGGGTAAACTAAAGTTTTTTAATAGATATAAATCGAATATTAAACTTTAGTTTTTCTTAAAATTTTGATTCTTTCGTTTTTCCATATCGTCTGTAAAATTGACGGGTAGCCCGTATTACCGGCGGACAATATATTGGTCCGCCACTTATTGAAATTATCCCCATTGATAATTACATTAATGTTATTATTTTGTGTATTTTAATTTTATATCATGCACGCTTGATACTATGCAGTTGATGTACAAATGAGATTGGTATACAAATGATTGATGTGAGCATCAATGTATGCATATTTATATCAAAGTTATTTTACCTTTTATATTTATTAGCTTTGTACTATGCTCTAGTACAATTTTCCTTTTCTACATTGATTTCTTAATCAATTACTCTTGGAATTTCTAGTAAAACATTTATGATAATAAAAACAATATTAAGAAAAACAGCATAGGACCAAACTGTTGACATATATAGAATTTCTTTAATAAAATATATATTAAATTTTACTCCCCAACATTTAGACCCATTAATTTGAAGTATGAGAGGTTGTCAACCATGTTTTCTATATTTATTTTATTTGGATTCTTAATTGAATTATGAAATACGTAAATTTTAGATCTCTTTGTAAGCAAAACTAAATATTAGGTGTGTTTGACAGGAGTTTATAGAAGTTTTTAAGAGCCAAAGTTTTTGATTTTTAGAAAAAAAACTCCATCTATGAAAAAAGACCTCGTTTTATTATAGAAGTTTAAGATTTTATTTAAAAAATATATAAACTTCAAAAGATTCAAGACGAAAAGATATTTCACGAAGCTTTTAAAAGCTGCAAGAGTTTGATAAACCAAAATAAATAAATACCCTTTAATTAATTTTGTTTTTGATTTTGAATTTATATATTTTTTATCATTTTATATTTTAAAGCCAAGATTCACATACTATACCAAACTTTTTTATACAAATATCAGCTTCAGTTACATAAAAATATTCTAAATATTTGTATACACACATATAAACGCACGTGCATATATATGTTGGCATCATAAAATTAATATATGGCTATAACTATAGGTTTTCTTTAATTTTTCCCATGAATTTATGGAAACTCATTTATTGAAATAAGGGACTATATATCTTAATTTCGAATTGACGGACGTGACCCTTCTTACATGACTCGTACGTCTCTAAAATTTTAAATATATCAAATAATAATAATTAATAAAGAAATATTATGGGAACAAATTAATTGAAAATATTTACAAGTAATTAATTGTTTTAATTTGTTGCCTAAAAGTTCACTCGATTGAAAACTTTATTCATGTGTGTTGGTGTATGAAATCATCAATCAATTTTAATACCCGATTGTTGCATGGAAAAGAGGAATATATAGTAATTCCATCTCAAGCACCTTTCTAGCTACTTTGATGTGCACATGCATGTGGTGGGAGGAGCGTTCTTGTACCCTATGCATGATCGCTTGTACCTTTGACCATCTCAATAGTTTTTCCTATTCAAGATTATTTTATCAACTTAGTCTCAAAAATTCGTTTTAACAATTTATAAATATTGAAGTAAACACGATACTTAGTGCACTTTAATTACCTCTCACATGTACGTAGCAATTTTATGAAGGTCAAAGGAGTTTGTATTGCCTTTTCATTGAAGGAAAGTGTTGTCCTTTGATGCATATAGTCAAAGTTATCACCTTTTGTGAAGTTCTAAGAAATACATGGCTTGTTGTTAACTCAAGTACCTACGTGTTTACATCATTTTAAAGTAACAATCTTGTTTCATCATCTAAGATGGTCGGTCCGTAGTAATGGTGAAAGTGGTGAGGAAGTGTTGACCTCAACTCAACCATGCCGTGGTGGCCATTGTTTTTTACTAATTCAAATTAACTAAATGATGGTATGGTAGAAGTGATGATTAGATAGATAATAGTTTAAGTAGTAGGAGTGTGATCTGATATGATAGTGTGGTACTGACGGATTAAGTAATGACTATAAAAACTTTAAAAACAAAAACATATATGAAGTCTTTTAACTATTATTTCACATTCCTTAGGCAGTTTTGTTATGCAGGAATGAGGAAGGGAATGAAATGCTCATTTCATTCCTTTGTTAAAAACTTGTTTGTTTGAGATAAGGGAAAGGAAACAATGATTCTACAAGTAATCACTTTCATTCCATCCACTCCCTCTATTTTTTTCCATTCCATTCTTTGTTTACATGAAAATTGACCATTATACCCTCCAATTAACCCACGATCTTATCCCTAGATTATCTTCCCTTGTTATATTTTCAGTCCATTGTTCGTGCTTCTTTTCCAATCTGATCGTGAGTAGCTGAAGCATCAATCTGATTTTTATTTATTAATGATAATCTCGTAGTTTTGATTCTTATTAATTTTTTATTGATGTGTAAAGTATATTTAAAATAAATTTTTATATAGGAAATTTTTTAAATTTAAGTTATATCTATTTTTTAATACAGGGGCATTTTGGTCATTGTTTATTTATTTCATTTCATTCCAATGTCTATTTCTATCTATCACACATACTGTGGTAATGGTTCATTCCATTCCATGAAAGTAACCAAACATGCTGATTGAATGGTAATGAACTATTTCATTCCTTTGTCCATTCCATTCCTTCGTATATTCAATTCTTTTATCATTTATTTCCGTCCAACCAAACAGATTCATATACAAAGTCTGAATACAGAGGAACTTTTGTTCAAAATGGATTTCATGTTTTAACAAGTTTCGTAAAAAGGTCATAAATATTTTTGTGGCAGTTTTCTATTTTTATAGGAAAAAAAACTCCAACTCATTAGTTACAGAAACAAATTGAAACGTTGTTTATTCCTACTTCAACTTGTTTAGCAAAGGTTTTAAACTGAAAAATAAAAAGATACTTTAAAAAATACTAAAAATGGTTAATGTCCTTAAAAGAACGTTTAATAACAAACAAGAGGAAGGGTAGCTTGTCAAGCTCGCCTAAAATTTTAATTATTCTTAATTCTTATATATAAAAATATATATAATTAAGATATAAATAAAAACGTCGTCTTTTAACCGGCTGTTCTTCTTTGTCAACGCTACTAAGGACCTATAGGTTCGCAAAGCTGCTAGCTTAACTTCCAGCTGCGGGAAATCTAAGTCATTGGTTTGGCATTCAATAAGCTCGTTGCGGTAGAGGGCTGCCTGCGCCCAAAAGCGATGATTCACTTGTCCCCTTGTCCATAGGGACCTCGTGGCATATAACCGAAACGACTCCCGCTTATTGCTCTTATGGTAGGGCAGTCCTCCATAGGGGCTTTAATGCGACTCCTATGACTACTCATGCGCCTGCTTCTGATGAGATAGAAGTAGGCTCCCGGTGCGTCTTCCTTCGGTCGGCTTGTCATCGAAGGATGTTAGCCAAATCAGAAGAACTATACCCCTTGCCCCATCCAATTGCCAGCCGGGTCAAGGACCGACATTCGACGAATGATATCCCCCTTGACCTCGAACAGGTCTTCCGCTTGGATACGGGCGAAGTCTATGGCTTCGGCGGAAGGAAAGGGGTTAATGTCAGCTCCAGGTTTTGGGCGGCCCATTTGGTTAGTTCAGCTATCACTGCTGGAAGCCCCTGCGGCTGTTCGGCAGTCATGAAAGAGCTCCTGCTGGCTGGCTAACTGGAGACAGCTTCTTATAAAGAAAACAAGCCGCTTTCAAGCAAAGTTAGCAGTGCCATCTCCATTTTTCTTTCTATGAGGAGCTGTTTTTCCACTAAATCATCATAAGCTATTGTCTTTATTTGCTTAGCTCTTATCTTTCTTATTTATTCTGACTACTATCACTTTATAAACCGGGCCTGGAGAATTAAACCTTAACGTATCAGGGTAGTACGCCTGGAACAAGAAGGTTCGTCGTACAATTTCGGCGATTACAAAAAGAAAGGAGTATATCCCTCCCCCTTAGTGTCTTTCCACTTCCGTCGTTCAGGAACAAACACTTCGCCTACCAACCAAGATTATCGTGGTTGAAATACCATCAATTATGATTCAATCAGTATTATCTCGTTCATGCTCCTCACTTGAGGAGCAGTAACAAGTACCTCCCTTGGGGTCGGGTAGCTACAGTCACACACAGTTCCTGTACACAGTAAGACAGTAGCACCAGTAGCTACTGTAGCGTAAGACAGTCACTCTCACAAGTATGGTTTAAACAATGTTCTATCGGTTTGACCAGGTTTAACAAGTTTGAAACATAGGGTAGATGGCCTCTAAACGATCAGAAATCCTCTCAGGCTCAGAGCGGGCAGCAAGACTAATATTCAAAACCTTCCAAACGGAAAGGAGGGTCCAACTGCTGATCGCCCAGCGGTCACGAGTCTTCTTTAATAAATAAAGACATAGGGTTGCCCAGAACAGTTCTCCCAGCAAGGGGAATCCTAGAGGAGGAAGAGGGGACAGCGCGAGTTTTTACACGAGAGAGCGGGAGCCCGGACAAAGGAGATAGACAACGAGCCAGGCCCACGCTCGCGTACGAGTGGACAATCGGCTAACGGACCCAACCATCCCGGTAACTCGACTGGCTCTTCTTTGATTGATTGTAATTGAGTTGACTGACTCGGGAACTTTCCCTTAGAATGCACGAGGTGAGCGTCTTTCAATGCTTGCTTTGTTAGTTGAAAAATCGTATTCTAGTTATAGTCAACACAGTAGCTGGGGAAGTCCACTAGTGCACTTTTAGCTTGAAAACGACTTTATAAAGGTGCGGAGCGAAAGCAGAAGCTATGGAATGTGGATCGGGATTAGAGCAAGTTCCGTTCTGGGTGAATCAAAACACTTAAACAAGCGCCCAAACACCCCCTTTTTTCAATCATGTATTAAAAAAATTCATTAAAATACTACATAAATATCAATTATGTTGGGTAAACATATTTGATTTATCATGGTATTTCTTTATACTACTAGACAGTCGCAACATATTTTAAACAAGATGTCAACTCTGATTTCTAAATCCCCTCAACTATTAAAAAATAAGATTTTATTTCCTCCTCTAATCAAGAAAGTATTAGATATTAAATATGTTATTAGACATATTGATTTTATTAATGGTTTTTTAACACTAAATACCATGACATATTGATTTTTAAATCCCATCAAAATACACCCGATCAAAACAAGTGTCAATATCAAAATCTCATGTGTCAATTACTTGAATGGACAAAGCATGAAGTAGGAATATTGTAGAAAGAAATATAATTGTTCTAAGAAAACTTTAGCTAATAAGTTACGACATTTCATAATACAATGAAATGGAAAGACCGCATGTCTATAAGTGAATGAATATATGGATCTCCCAAGCAAACCAAATTAGGATCATCAAGAATCAAGATAGCTAATAAAATATGATTTAATTAGTTGATCGTTCAAATGTTTAATAATTGATCACGAAAAAAGTTAATAATTATGGAAATTAAGAAATCCGAGGAAATTATTTTAAATAATTATTTGGCTGAACATGTCTAAAAACACTGGGTTGGTTTGACTGTGCTCATTTTACAAGGCCCGACTACCGAGTGTGGTCAAACCAGGACACCCTACAAACCCACTTTCTTTTCTCTCTTGACGACTTGTGTCGGAAATTGGTGTAATTTCTCTAGGTCTTATAACAATTTAGACTTAGCCATAACACTTCAACCAATCTCTCGATGCAAACCTAGAGTGAGAAAGAAAGATTCTCAAGGTTGAAAAATCGCTTGGCGGTATGTCGATGGTCGACCACCTTCAAGCGATTAATCGGTCTTTGCGGCGATTAATCGGTTTCTCGACGGAGACCCTAATCTTTAAAGGAATTTATTTAAATTAAATAAATATTAACAATATCCTAATAAAATAAGTTGGTAACAATTAAAAAGTTTGAAAAATAAAAACCATAAGTACATAATTAGTTTAAGTTTTAATCATAAAATTAGATAATGTTTGAATTATGAATTATTCCAATGATAATTTAGTAAATAAATAGAAAGAAATGCTGGAAGGGTAATTAATATAAGATAAAAGGAATATAAAAGTCTTTTAACCACAAAATATCACTACTAGCAACCCTAGAGTCACCCCTTATCAAGTTCGGAGTGAAGAAAGAAAAAGAAAATAGGAGCAGACTAGAGTACTGGAGTAGCAACTTCAGATGTGGAATCAAACCTCACTGGAGATGTGGAGTTGAGCATTTGTGGGAGCTGTGGAGTCGGCAAGTCCGACGAGAAGAGAGAGAGGAAGAGAGGTGTGGGTTGGTGTTGGTGTGTTCGAGTCTCCCGTTGCCACAGAGAAGAAATACAGCGAAAGAAACATGCATGAATGGTATGTCGTATGTCCCGTAAAATAGAATTTTAAACCCTATTTTTTTTTAAAGTCAACAGATTTTCGTTGACCGCCAAGACCGCCAAATGCCCGATATTGACCGGGGCCGATATCTTAAACCGACGGTGATTTGTAGGTCGGCCGGCCACCGATACCCGCCAAGGCGGCGATACATCGGCCGCCAAGGCCGGTTTTTACAACACTGAAGATTCTAGAGTGAGAAAGCTCATTTTAGAAAGAGACACTAAGGAAGTTAGCATTTTAGAGTGGCCATTAAGCCAAACTTTTCAAGTGAAGAAATTCAAAGGGGATCAAGTGAACTAGCATCAAAGGCGATTTAAGTAATTTTCACTTGTGGACTATGGTAGAGGGTTCCCATTTTGATACCATCCTTGCGGTATTATGTTCATCCTTCATGTTTAATTTGTTAAGTTCATACCACTTTGCTTCAATTGAAGCAATATTTAAAGTGGTTAAACTTGTTTTTAGCTTTAGTTATAGATGAAACATAATGTATTTTGCTTCCAGCAACCTTTAAAAATGTACGAAATGTTTAAGCATCAACCCAACTACTTGACCCTAATAAGAGAGAATAAATCAGCAACCATCAAGCGAACTTGATCAGCCTGTAAAAAAAGTGTTTGTTTCTAATTTATTTTTAAGCTCGTAAGCTTGTTTATATTTCAAAAGCCCATTTTTTATCCCCCCCCCCCCAAATCCAGCTTATATTTTATTATTTTAAGTTATAACTAGCTTATAGGCATAATATAAGCCGGACTTAAAAGCATTCCTAAGCTAAAACAAACACACACAAAATTCATTCCAGGGTCTGCTTGATGTAAACTAAAATTGTTATAGAAAACCACTTAAAGACCAGCAATGATATCTTCATCTCTCGGGCAACAAACTGCAACACAAAATGTTCACAAAAATTTCAATATGCCATAGTGACAGCCCAGAAACAATTTAAACAAATAAATCCATGGCTAATTGTTTAATCTTGACAGGAACATGACAATCCATAAACTCTTCAGTCCAGTTTGTTTTGCAGAATTCGGAGGAATTGAAATGGTCTACATTCCCTCAAGTAATGAAAAGTTCATTCCATAGATGAGTTGAATGAAATTTAAATCAATTTCATTTCTTTGAATTATGTGAAACAAAAGGAACCTTAGATTTGCAAACATACATATTCATAGTGATGGAAGAAAATGCATATTGATAATTCTTCAGATCAGAATTAACAAGGCTGATAATTTTTCATCTATTGCCTTTAGTCATCGATATGATGATATAAATGTTCAAAAGCCTCAATATTGACCAATGCATGGGTAATTCGAAGTCTAGAACCCCTGGTTTTAAGTCACTTTGCACACAAAAGCATAATCTACAGCTCAAATGATTCTTGCCCGTCCATCTCAAACTAGATGTAATTGTATCAGAAAATATGAGTATCAATTGCAATTTTCAAAAGGCATAAGATAAATAATACATAGAAGGTTAAAGTCAATACATAGACTCCATGGAAGAGTTGGCTCAGAGTTTTTTTTTAAAAAAGTGTAATGAAAGCAAGGCATTCTCAGTTACAGTCAATACGAGTATCGGTTGCAAGTTTTTAAATACTTAAAAGTCTAAAATAGTATAATCCGCTCCATGGGTCAAATAGGTAGTTTCAAAAGCTTAATGAAAGGAAGGCATTCTCAGGTTACCAAAATGAAAATGAAAGAAACACAAAATGCTAATCTTGAAATGTTAGAAAGCGATGCAAGGTGGACTCTGTTTATGGAGATCATATAGTCGAACACAATAAAATTTACACTAACAGAAAGAACATAGGAATAACTCAATTCAAAGACCAAAAAGAAGACAAAGGTAAATTAATAGATAAGTGTATTACCTTAGATGTTGCTTGGGTACATGAACACCCTAACCCTAGCTCCCTGCAAACAAAATATCGAACATTTAGAAGAAAATACATAACAAAATAATGCAAGCTTCATTTGTAATTGACTAATTGGATTGTTACCATGGATTTAGGAGGAAGATTGGACGTAAACTTAGCACGAACAACACCAGTGTTACCATGAGGCCTAGTAACTTTGCCCCAAATGCACCGATAATGTGATCCATTCTTCTTCACCTTAGCTTTGTAGATGTACGCCAAACGTTTCCCTTGGTACCATCCTACCTCCTCCTTCGTGTTCACTCCTTCAACTTGGACCAACGATGTGTTTGGGTACTGGTTCGACTTCGATCTAATCCAAAATCATTCGAACATTCAATATCTTCCGATTTCAAAGTTGTGAAAATATAAACCGCAGATTCGATCGATAAACATCTAATGCATCATAAACAAAGTTTACCTCTTGTAACCGAGAATCGTTCCTCGGGTGTAAAGTCTGAAACAACGAAACAAATGTTAGCAAAAATCGAGTTCTGCAAAAGACGATCGGTTGAAGAAGTATTAGGGTTATAGGAAGAGCAATTTACCTGACACGTTCTCCTTGGCGTCCCTTTACCATTTTTGCTTAACCAGAGATTAGCCAGCCGACGCTTGCAGTGAAGATTGAAGAAGACTATAACCCTAAAATTTTAGATGGGCTAATTTAATAACAATCCATATGGGCTAAGGAGTGTTGATATATAGTCATATGGGCTAAATTAGATGGGCTAATTTAAACCTCAAAGGGCTACATTTAGGGCTTGGACTGTTTTATACATGGGCTAAATAGTTTTAAATTTCTTAGAGCAATTTGAAAAATATAATTCGTAAAATCCTTGTAAACCTCATATAAATATTTTTTTAAAAACATTAAATTAAATAATATCTCAAAAATTTTAAGGTGGTTTCACTTAGACTGATTTCTATTATGAATCAATAATATTAAATAAACAATTCATTATTTATATAGCCATGATATCAATTACAAAGATTCTGAAATCCATAAAATCTAAATATATTGAGATTCATTTGAGTTTACATTCATTACTTGTCTCTACCCTCGCACTCTCACAGTTACAGACAAACAAAAGATTTGCTCGGTCCATGTTACCACACTATTTTTAGTCGGTTAATATCAGATACGTGTGTATGTGTGTGTGAGAGAGAGAAAAGAGAGAGAGAGTATCAATTGAGGAAAGACATAACACTATCAATCAGATAGATGATTGAACCCCGATTCGATTGAGCAATTTGAGAGACAATACCATTAGGTGACCGAATCTGGAATCGATTGGGATCACATACAGTAAACAATTGCGTTTTCTTCCGCAATTTCGGTTCTTGAACCCACACAGATCTTCAAATTGAAGAAGAAAACCTTTGATTCTTCTTTAAATCAAGGGAGGATATAGATTTTGTAACATGTTTTAATCTTAGACCGATATTCACTAGTCATTTGTCAAAAAATTTACAACATATAAAAAGTTGCTGTTCGTTAAAAGTAGCCATATCCCTTGTTGACATTATTATGACACCAAATGATGGCATTGTTTTGTCATAAGATAAAGAAAACCTATCTAATAAACAGCTTTAAAAAAACAATTAGTTTAGTCAAATATTATAGCACAGTTTAAAACACTAAGGGTGTGTTTGGTAGAGAGAAAAGAAATTAGAAGAAATAAAAATGGAAATAGGGGAGAAATGAAAATGGGGAGAAATAGAAATGTGTGGAGAATTGGAATTGATTTCCTTGTTTGGTATCAGAAAAGAAATGAAATAGAGAAATGGTGGCTCAAGTCGCCGGACGGCGGTTGCAGCGTTGGCCGCCTTGCCGGATATCGACGATGATGATTAGAATGCCGGAAACACATCGCAACCGGACATCGACAATGATGAGTAGACATTGGTTGTCATTTCTCTGCATTTCTCCACAATTTGAAGAGAAATGAATATACAAAGGAAGGGGAGAAATGAAAATGGGTGGAGAAACCATTTCTCCTCCCAAAACTATAACCATTTCTCCCAAACAAAAGAAACCAATTCTCCCCATTTCTTTTCTCTCTACCAAACACCCCCTAAGAACGCATTTGAAATGTATACCAGAACGCTGCATAACACCCATTTATAACGAGGAAAAACAAATAATAAGAAAACTATCATTGAATGTACCCTTTTCTGCTCTTGTTAAAACAGAAATGAGCAGAAATTTTGCCTCTCAGAATAATATATTTAAATTTTAAAATAAAAGAAAAGGAAACACACCCACAATATATATGAATGTTGGTTAATTCATTGCTATGATTTTTAACTGTACCAGTCAAGAAAGAGAACAGAGAAAGTAAGCACAACTAGAAAAAGCAAAAGAAATGTTCTGCTACTGCTATTTCTCTGGATGGCTTGTGTCAGTTCCTTGTTACCCATCTCTACATTCTTAGTTGCTTCAACAGCCTATAAATAAATACATAACATCAAACTTGTGTTAGCATCGTCAACATTCCTTCTAACATATGTTTAGGATTAGCATAGTATAACGCTTTTATACATCAACAAGTCGTTTTGAGGTTATTTGTGATTGCTTATCAAAACTGCTTTTCAGATTACTTGATAAGTTGCTTAACCAAACTTGCTTATTTCAAATTGCAATATGCAGATGAGCTGTTCTAATAATAAGCCATCCCAAACACCCCCCGCACATTTTTTCCCAAACTAAATCCAAAATAACATCACAATTCCATAACATTTTGACCTAAGGATTTCAGACAACTGAAAGGGTGTTGGTGTGTGCTTTAAGGGAAAAGGATCTTTATGCATACCACAGTTTTTGGAGAATTACATATGCAAAAAGAACCTTTAAGTGATTAGCTAACTCGCAATGCTTAAACATTTTCTCTAGCTAGAAGCGCCCGGATTAATTCTTTTTAAAACTACTTTAAAAATAGCAAATGCAATTACAAAAAATGTTCAGTTTGCTTACCTGGTCATATAAATACTCAATTTGTTGAGCCTGTTGCAAGACATGTGTTGACATGAGATGATTCAATGCTGACATCTCTACCATCTTGGTTTCAGTGTCACGGGCAGCATCAAGAAGACTTGACAACTCTACCTGAACCATGTTAAGTTGCTCAACCATTAACCATAACTTCTGACGTGGCAGAATGTGCAGGTCCATTAAGTTGGGTAACAAGTCAAAATGGGTTTTGGTAACTTTTTGTTGAGTGGTCGGGTTGGGATGACCCCCAAACACTTTTTGTCCAAAATTTGTTTAAGGTAGTGAGTTAAACTAAGTTATGATAACTAGATAGCTACAATAAGTCAACTTGATATGTTCCATTTTTAGCTCTTCTTTTTCCATTTTACCCGTTTGACATGTTATAGATACAACATAACCCAAACAAACACATTTAATAAACAAGTGTATGCGATTTGCAGTTGAAAAAAAAGATCATCCAATTTATTAGTAATAGGGTTGAAATTGCCATCTTCATTAATTTAAAACACCATATTTGATTTATGATATACCTGAAGAGCACGTGTTTCATCATCTAAAAGTTGCTGCTGGATTTTCATGGGTTCAGCTTGGATTTCACCAGGGTTCCCAGTCTCAGAACTGGTTGGTTCCCTTGACTCCAGAATGTTGCTAGAATAAGAGACGTCAGTAGTTGTATTCACAGTAGCCCGCTTAGGTTTTCTTCTAGGCATAGCTCGATTAATAGCATCTTGAAAGCGTATGGCTCTCAGCTGATCAAACTGTGATGTCACAGAATGAAGCTTTTCACTTAATATCAAAACCTGGAATCAGAGCAACATGAATGTAAACAAATCATCAACTAATTGACACTTCTATTTAGAATTTGCATTTGCCATATTAAACTGATCATCTGATTAACGGGACTTAAAACCGCAATAAGCACTTTTGGTGCTTGGAGAGGATGACTTTGATTATGGTTATTTTTGGGTCTAAACAATCAACTTGGTACTAGCTGCAACACAGCTGATTTCACCCACATTATCATCGTTAACACTTACACGGAAAAAGATTTTTCATCCACATTTTCACTGTTAATAATATTGACATATTGTAGAAGGAAAGAACTATATCATATATAAAACTAAAGAAATTAAAATTAATAACTTATAAAAATACTTTATAGTTCAAAGAAATTTGTCATATTTTAAATTTGAATATCTTCTACAATAATAAGAGTATTTTTTTTAATATTTCAGCTATTTGTTTCTTCAATAATCAGAATTTGCGTAATATTCCTTTTATCTATTTGTTCTTTAATCGATCAGAATTTGCCAAACACTGAAACAACTATCTAATTATAATTTCAAGCAGCGACCATCTCCCAATTCACTAATTATTACACCTTTAAACAGCTGAAGCACATCCAAACACCATCTCCTATAACACATTTTGTTAGAGCCAATTATCTTATTCTAATTATTCATAATCAAATTAAGAAAGTAAATCCGCAACACTTCCAAAATATGGATAAAGGGTGCTTGTGAAAAAATATACATACCACTCCATGTTTGTGTGCAATAGTATCAGCATTAGCATTGTCACCCCTAATGCCAAGCCAGCTCTTTGAATTCACTTCTTCATCCGTTATGCTAGTTTTCAGAATGTCTATCTGTTCTTTACAGGCTTTAACAAAAATGCTAACCTGCAGAAGAGAGTGATGGTTAAAGATAGTGGCAAGATGGATGGGTCTGGCAACAGGTTCGGGTTGGAATGGGTCAAATTTTATAGAAACTTCGTCCATATTTTTATAGGTAATGAATGTATTAATTATAATTAGAAGAATAATGTTATTAACAGTAATAATTTAAGGGCATGTTTGGCAGCGAGCTCTCAGCTTATAGTTTTGAAAAGCAAATTCCTAGCCAGCTATAAGTTTTTAATTTTAAAAGAAGATGCTCCAAAATGAAAAAAGCTACTTGAAGGAGCTTGTAAAGGTCAAAATTACACAAATACCTCAAATTTTTTGTTAATTGCTTTTATGGTTTCACCTTTCATTTTTTTAAAATTATATCCTTTTATGTCATTTTAAGCTTTTTAGCTAATGTTACAACTACTCTGCCAATATCTCTATAAGCTAGCTCCAATCAATATCTCCAGCTTCCAAATACTCCTGCCAAAAAGACCCCCAAATCTTCAAAAATAAAAGTTTGACATGTTGTATGCATTAAATGTGAATGTTTCTTTAATTTGGTGTGCGTAAGATGAAATACAGCGCAAATTGACCCATTCATAAGTAAATGGTCGAAATTGCCACCTTTTGTTAAAAAATCCAGACAACAGTCATTATTCCTGGAAATAGCTGCTACATAATGGCCGTTGACAATCTTATGTTTGGATACGCATAATGTACGCTACAAGGGTAAGGGAAAAGAGGGGACTTATATACTTGATCAAAGGTACAGAATAATTTTGGCAAGAAGAAAAGGGCTTAAGAATTCAAACCAAGAATAAGTTTGAGAGGTGCTAGAGAAGATGGATTTCACGGAAGAGGACAAAAATAGTGATGGTTTGATGGATGATTGGAGTAAAGAAAAGGATGTGGTGGATGATTATGTTAAGGAAGAAAAAGACCTATTAAAGATGAATGAGAATCTTGAAATCTAGGAAAGGAGATTACTTTGAAAATATGTTGTAATTGAGGTCGCTAAATAAATAAATGAATAATAAGTAGGCAATATGGAGTCATAGGAATTAGGATAATGGTAAGACAAGGTGGATAAGGCGAGTAGTTCCCTGAGCACCAAACCTACCCAACGATTTTGTCTGTTTGAAATTAGTTTGATAGAATATGAACTTCATGTCCTAACTTCTAATTAGGGATGATTTTTGGTTGCATATTGCTTGATTTTCTTCCTTTTATTGGTAAGTATTAATTAATTTTCGTTTCATTATTAAAGTGTTTAATTATTAATAGTGATAATTGTCTAAAAGATCATTACTGGGGGTTTATTTAACCATAGCTTTGGGAATAAGTCAAGAGTTTAAAGTGTAGATATCCTTATTATAATAAGAGATTAAATTACAATTTAAACGTAACCTTAATACCCCAAAAACCTCTCCTCTCTCACATCTTTTTGTCGGCCAAATACCCCATATACAAGGTTTCAGTTTTCATTTTTCGACCCAAGAAACTAGCATGAAGTGTTCCTGAGGTGCTGGATTTTGCAAAGCGTGGTTCTACTGGTGCGGCGGTGGGTTTCCAGCAGCCTTTTGAGGGTGTTTTGAAGAGTCCTGATTGATAAACACTCTATGAACTCACCTATGGTTTGATAATTAGTTTTAATTATATCAACTCCACCACTGGTTGGCGGTTTTAATAAATCAAAGCAAGCATTTTTAGCTTTCATTTTGAAATTGCTATGGCCAAAGAACAATGCCTTTTTATGGCTTTCAATCTGGGCAGACCAGATGGCAATGGATTGAAACTGAAGCTATCAAGACCGTTGTATGGGCCTTAAATCCAGATGGTATTGGGCTTAAGAGTTGATGGGTACCTATTACAAACTTCAACTTTTTTAGATAATGTTGGGTGCAAGGATTTATTTATTTTTTAGGTTTGGACATAAAGCTTGTTTCGTGATCCATAGACCTTATTTTTAGCTTTGTTCCCCCTGACCCCCTTTTTAACCCCTCCGGACATGCATTCTTTTTTTTCTCAAATATTCCAGACTGTAAGCCTTGTTAATCACCACCACCACCCCCCTCCCCAAAAAAAAAAAAACACACACACACACCAAAAAAAAAAAAAAGCTACACAGGACAACATTTACAACTTACTTCATGTTCAATGCTATCCCTCTCCTCTTCCGTGGTACGGTGAGGGTCTACATAATCCTTCCTATGCTTTATCAAGAACTGTTCTAGAGTACCAATGCTCTCTAGCTGAATTAAAAAAATCAGTAGATATGATAAGAGACAACATGTTTGTATCAAGAATCGGTTTAGAGTTGTATGGTAATCAGATTTGTAAATACCGTCTTTAATGCAGCCTTGGTGAAATGTGATCTTTCGTGAGGTTTGTGTATAACGAATGATGCCATAAGAGCTGCCCTTTTGGCCTGTCAAAATTAATCACACATCAGAAACAACAGACTACTGTTGTCAAATACATACAAATACACTAAAACTTGGTTTGATTTGATTATATTAACAGATCAAATATCAATGATAAAAACAATTAAACTAAAATAACTTTACAAGCAATATCATATTAAATTGACAAACAAGAGCAGTATGACTAATGAAAACCAACCTCATTGAATCCCAAAGACAAAGCCCCCCTGTTGACGGCATCCTTGAAGTCTTCAGTCCGGTCTCTAATTTTAGCCATGCATTAACATCCACTGGAAATCACCTTTAACAATATTCTTTAAATAGAAGGAAAGATGTTAAACAAAGTACCAATATCTTTAATGTCACGGCTGGGGATCAACACAAACCCATGAACTGAAATACAATTAAACGATTGTTATTAATTGCATCCATGGCAACAAGGCACTGGTTGTAATTTCTGAAACAATAAAAAGGTACTTTTTTCCCTACTCAAAGAGTAACTACTTAAAAACCTCAAATGCATATAAAAAGTCCTTACAATCCAAAGACTTACTTAATAAAACTAAATCGATAAAAATTTTGAATGATTTAGAGGCTATATCATGAATTGGTGCTGAAAGAAAAATGATTGTTTAATAACTATTTGAATGGTTCGTTGAATGACAAACAGCAACAATTCCAACCCTCTGAACCATTCTAAAGAAAAATGTTTCATAAAACAAAATGATTACTAATTACTAAATGATCCTATTCATTAAATACAACTGTCAAGTTGAAGCATTTGTCAATCGTTGATATGTGATCTGATCATGCAAATATGAATGAACACAACATTGAAAGCTAAAACCCATGTCAGACACTAATCTGAAAGTGACCCAATTGACCGATTTCCTGTCCAAAAATATCTATTTATCCTATTATTCAACAAGAAAAAAGAAATTTTTCTAAGGCATTACATTAAACAAATTTGCCTTGTCTACTTTCCAAAATGTATCAATTGACATAATCATCTTATCCCAACCAAGTACCAACAATGATATTTCTCATCAATTCCAGACATTTCAACTGCTGTCTTCACAACCCTCACAGTTCACATATACTCTGATAAGGAAAATGTTGCGGACCCTGCTATATTGGAACAGCCCATCGGGCCAGTTGTATTGGACCCGTTTGCTGGGCCTAAAGAGTAAAGACTGGATCATCTACAGAAGGAAGAAAGGAAAAGGGGGCATGTGAGGTGGCCGTGAGTTAGTTACAAGAGGAGGGAGTTATAAATAATAGAGGGGATGATGTATTGGTCATGCTTTTGTTATTTTTAGAGTTTGTTAGGCTGTTAGTTTGGGCAGGGGATTGCATACCTCTCTGATTGTATCTCTGTATTTCCTTTCATCATCAATGAAATCATCCCACTTCCTCTATATCTTCTTCTATTTAGCTACCTTATATTTTCTTTATCACACTCGCACCATATTATTACACATTCACATCGAACTGCAACCCAGTTCATAGCAAAACAATCAAACCATTTCATATTATTCTTCTATAAATTTCTGGAGGTCCAACATACCATCAATGAGCTTCTGATTGCAAATGAAACCATGAAGCTTGACAATGAAGCTCTGAAGAAAAAGGAGGCTACTTTAACAAATGAGAGTGATAGTCCTACGGGAAGTCATGGAACCCTTGGACAGCAGTATAAACTGATCTATGGAAATGAACAAGGTAAATAAAGTCAAGGGAATAATTTTGAGAATCCGGTGTAGATGAAGATATGCCAACAGTCTCTATTTCATCTGAATGAAGTCTCAGATTCAAGATTCTAGATTCACATAAATTAATTCAGGGCTGTATATTAAAATAGAACGGTTTAGCGCTGAATGATTCAAAGCTCTGTATGATCGTCGTTCTGAATAAAAAAATGTTTGATACTACTTCTGAATGTACGGTCTGAATGACAGAAAATTAACATATTAACCTTCTAATCAGGTGCTGATGTATTTAACAGTTTAATCTCTACCTGAGTTAGAAAAAACAATATCACAGTAGCCACATATTTAACTACACTTTGAAAACCATTTTTTTATGTTTAAAACAATTATGAAAAAAACAACACAGCAAAGAAAATATACAAAACAATTTTAATTGCTTCGATAATTGTGCCAACATTCTTTCTTCTTAAGGGCTTTCTTTTTAAAAACAAACACAATATATGCTCTCTTTTAAGATTTTTAGTGCTTCGATAATTGCCCGCATACAGTAACCCGAATATACAAAACAAAAACAGTAAAAAAACAAAAGGAACGGCGAGTGGAATACTTTTTAGGAAAAACACAAACAGAAATAGGTCAGCACATATCAGCAATTGCAGAGTACAAGTACAAATAGAAATAAATATGCACCAATTTAGAGTAATCGACAAAGAGAGAGACGGTTGCTTGCAAGGGTATTAGGGTAAATTGAGTGATGCTGAATCATTTGGTGTCATATTGTATAAGGAATTGGTCAGCACCAAATCCTCATTCGGAACTCTTTTTTTTAGAGAGGGGGAGAGGGGGGGAGAGAGAGAGAGAGAGAGAGAGAGAGACATGCTGACCAAATCTTATTTTCAATGAAGTGCTGAAAGGTTCTATTAAGATCCTAA
Organism: Dittrichia graveolens; assembly: GCA_038502395.1. Lineage (NCBI taxonomy): Eukaryota > Viridiplantae > Streptophyta > Magnoliopsida > Asterales > Asteraceae > Dittrichia > Dittrichia graveolens. Next base: position 97,706,544 of record JARJIL010000002.1, read on the forward strand.
CAAACACACCCTCAGCATGGATTGAAGACATCTGGTCTGGGATAATTGCAAAGAACTGTGTTGTGTGTGTGCCACATGGGCGTCCTCTTGCAAACAGTAACCGGATTAAATGCAAAAATGGTCTTCTTTACCACGGTTTATGTGAATTGAATTCTCTAGTGCTACAATTAAGGGAGCACAATCGCAAATCAAGAAAAGAGCTTGAAATGTGTAGCGTGGTTCGAGGGAAGATATGGGTCACATCAAGAATAGTTTTGCTCAGGTTTCAAATTGCACAAAAGAAACAGGAGTGCTTTCAGCCAAAGTAACCTACAGATGTGAGAGGAAGCAATGGTTAAAGATCAAAAAAGGGATCTTCGCTTTCCACTCTAGTGAAGAGGCCATGAATAAAGATGAAGAGATTAGATCTTGCGAAGAAAAGTTCATGATGGATCTAAGCCAGCTGCTCCAACCTTGCTACAAACTTATGTGAGCAAGTTCACTAAATCAGGAGGGAATTCAAAAGAAATTCACATATGATTTAAGGCGTCTCCTGCCGTGTTCAGCATATATCACGTTTACCGAATCTACACCAAAAGTCCCAATTCAACTAATTTTGTAGTAATATAGTTTGAGAACATGACTTGGTCTACCTAAAAATATTACAATCATCTGCACTACACAAAAATATTTAACCAAGAGCCTTGTCTACATGTGTTTTTATCTGGAAGATAGCAAAAGGAGATAGTCATGGTAAGTAGCAGTATAGCACTTGACCAAAACACACAAACCTTCCAATAACCAACATCAAAAGTCTCCTAGCAAAGATTAAAGCTTGGGTTGATTGTAGCTTGCAATTATATTTAACTAAGAACTATATGCTTGTATCAAATTCACACATAAGTACATAACAATCCTAAATATGTAACTAATAATCAGTACAAGGTAATATATAGGTTTATAATTTCATAATATGCCCAAACTTCACCCAATTAAAAACCATAATTCATCAAACTAAAATTTCAACTTTCAAGTTGACATTGCAAAGAAAGTGAATTAGTTTGGAGAATGAATATTGACTCTTCTGTTTGGTAGCATAAAGATTTCAGAAATGTAACAAAGAATCATTTCTGTTGTTTGGTAGCACAGAAATTTAAACGGAGAATTGTACCAAATTTATCATTTACATCCATATTATTTCCATAACAAACATTTTTTCAAACCCAAAAAACTTACAAAAAGATTCATAAATTAATAATTAAAATACATTAATCAAGGCAAAAACATTTCAACTATGATCATATCCAAAAACAGCAATTTATCATAATCACACAAAAAAACACTTCTACCAAAATGAAACAAAAAAAAATACTTCCAAGTACTTCAACCATAGTTGTATTTTAACCAAAAACAAGATTCAAATAATAATATATAATGTGAAAGAATATATATTAAGATCAAAATCGGAAGTAGAAAATGGGAAATCCTCCACTGTCACACAAGTATTTCTCTCTTCTAAAAGTGAGATATTGAATACGATGCCAAGTGTATAGAACTCCTTGTATCAAGAATAAGCATTAACCACTAGCAAATAAAAAGAACTAACCTACTGATTAAACTAAACAATGCACAATCCAAATGTTTTGAATATTAGAACTTCATGTTCTCTAAGAACAAGTATTTGAGAAAAAGTATAAAATAAACCTGCAAGTTTTCAGTTTTCACCCCTCCTATCTCCAAAGTGCAACCCATGTATTAAATGCAAATATAACCCCTTTGTGCATTTAAACCCCTTTGTTGTTTGTTTCTTATCTTTTATTCCAACTGAAAAAAGTTCTTGTAAATGCTAGTCATTTCAATGTTTACGCATATAAAGAGCTTTTAGTGTAGCAGCACCTAAAAACACAGATCATTTCCGTTTTATGATAATCTATTCGGGATAAACAACTTCAAACAGTTTAATTCAGAATAGTTTATCTCAGTCAATTAATTAGATAAGCAATCCTAAACTGCCTTAAAAACAGTTTACTGATGTAATCATACACCAACATTTTCCAGTTTAGAACATTATCCTGTTTTTATGAAAATTAGACAAATGCCATTAGAGATCCCTCCATTCTTGTTTTTCCAACCCATATCCTTTTTCTTTTATAAATTATAATCAAAATTAGACATAAGGGGATAACCATGCCTACAACAGACCCAACTATAGTACCCATGATGATCTTGTCATTCTTTTTATGACTTGGCAGATCTTTTGAAGCAACCTTGATGTAGATTATTTTCCCATTAACATTATCCTATGAGAGATTCAAGAGCTCTTAACCCAAATTGAACATTATCCTATTATAGGCTCGAAACCCATTCTATTTGCAAATACAGAATGTATATCCATTGTGTTTGCAAATACCAAAAACCCCACATAAAGCATAAACATCACATCCTGTATGATTACGCCCTCATTCATCATTATCACAGAGGCAATTTATATACGAACTCAATTTCAAACCAAAAAAAAAAGAATCAGACCAGAAATCACGAAATCATATACTCACATACGAAATCACGAAATCAATTTCAAACAAAAAAAAGAATCAGACCAGAAATTCATCGAATGGTAGCAAACCCAAATCATATATGCAATTTCAAGCTTCAAATCATATACCTGTAGTAGATTGATGGAAGGTTCGTGCTGTAGCAGACCGAGATCGTGCTTGATTAGCCGCCGACGAGCTCAATTGTCGGACTGAATGATTTCATCGACTATGGCAGATTTCGGGTTCGATGAAGGAAGGGTTCGACGTGGAAGGGTCGACGATGGGAATGGTCGGCGATGGAAGGGTCGACGGTGTAATGGCCGACCGACGAGGGTGGAAGGATCGACAGCTTCGAGGAAGATCGACGGGCTTCGAGAACTCTTGTAGCGTTAGGGCTTCCTTGGGTGAAGAAAGTTACGGGGTTTATAAAGTGTGTGCAGGATTAGAAGCTAATTTATTGCTTCACAGGATGAGCTATGATAAGATAAAAAGTCTTATAAAAACAAACATTTTTTATTAGAAAAGTTCTGTTCGCTCGTAAACGGTTTTTTAAAATAAGATTTTATGTAAAAAAAACAAAAAAGGATTTAGTGTGGGTCTACTAAATGATCAATGGGGGCCTTAGAGTTTAAGCACGCCATGTTTATAGGGTGATTATTCCAGATATTAGATATTTTGTAAATGCCAAAACTTGATTGGTATTTAGTAAACATGCATGTTGTAAATTCCACGACTAGATGGTGGTTTACAGTGAATGTTGTGGATTTAACGTTTATTCTTTATGTATATTATAATCTATATATATATATATATTACTTGGTGTTAACAGGTGATCGTGAAGCTAGGCTTGGAGCAAAAGTGAAGGGATGCTAGGGGAGGATCAAATTCTTATTCGGCAGGGTACGGGCCACCGGTCAATTTTGAGACCTGTGAAAAAATTCAACAGTTTTGAACCGATGTTACCTTTTTGGGTGCCGCCGGTGATTTTTCATGTTACCAAAACCTAATACAAAATATATTTAAAAATGATAACTTATAGTTCAATATTCGGTTTATACCTTTAGAATGTTTTAGTTTACCTTAAAAAATAACAATTTGATTAAGAGAGCTTCATGTAAAATGTATTTTGTTTTAGATTTAGGCCTTAAAATACATGAACAACAACTGAAACCTTATTAACCTGACCTAATTTGAAAAAGTTAGAACAACACCCATAATCTTAATTAATTTTATTTTTGTCATTATATAGTGTCACTCGTCACCAAAAATCTCGAGTCCTTCTATGAAGGGTGCTTTAGTTGCACATCGAGAAAAAGCTTGCAATCAACTATTGTTGTCATGTATGGGTGTCTGTATAACTATTGCAAGCTATGTGACGATCTTAGTATCCTAATATTGTAACATTTTTTTATACAAACCTAATAGGGACGGTTGTCATTTTAAGAGGAACAAATAAGGTGTCACTCTTGTATATATTTATAGAAGAATATTCAATATAGTTTATAATTAATCCATAGTCTTAATAGACTAGTTTTAGCCTTTGGATCAATGGCATCAATGGTTCAAGTTGCATTTTAAAAATTTGGGCAAAGTGTTATTTTCGTAATTCACATATGATGTTTTTACAAATCACAAATGATTGTATACTGAATCACCTGTGATTTGAATATTAAAATTTTAGGACTATGTTTTTTACATAAACTTTATTGAACACAACTTTATATTTATATATCCGAATATTAATCAAAGTTTTAACATGATGATGATGCTATGTGAAAATAGGGTGGATGTAACAAATATACATATCCACACATAAAGAAGAAGAAAACAAAGTTAGATAACTTAGGTTGCGTTCACTTCTAGAAAAAATTTCCATTTTTTTAGAAATTTTTTCTAAGAATATTGAAAATCAGAAAACATGTTCACTTGCATATTTTTTCAGAAAGCTCCCTCACTTTTTCACATTTTATTTTTCCAAACTTTCATACCTTTTCAAACAATTTTTCAAATAATTCACTTTAACCAAACATGTTTTTTATTTTTTTTTGAAAAAAGAAAACTCCAACCCTTTATCTAATCACGTTTTCTATTTTTACCAGAAAATAAAAACTCCACCATTTTTCACAGAAAAACATAAAACGAAAAACAGAAAATTTTTCTCCTGCTAAACGCAACCTTAGGTATTCTCGCCCAAAATCTTTAAAATAAAGACCAATTAGAAAAATAAAAAAACATTATGCGATAGCGGATGAGATTAGATGTGGGACGACGTAGGTCACGGGGGTCGACCAACCCAAACCGATGACGACAACGGTTCAAAGGTGGTGGACTGGTGGTGGCAATGTCAGGCAAACAACAGCGACACTGTGATGGTGTGAAGAGAGAGAAAGATGCTACTTTTATTAAATACTAGTATCATTCCCGTGCAATGATGTAGCGGTGAATAATTTTTGTTTTGTAACATGTCGTTTTTAAGAATGTAATGATATGTTATTCGTCCGATTTAACGTCACAAAAAAAAGTTTTCATTAGCAACATGTCCGTTTTTTCACCTTTTCTTTTATTTGCATAAACTATTTTATTAATTTTAAAAATAAATTCTAAAAGACACCAAAATAAGAAAAAAGATTTATATTTATGAAATAATGAGAGGGAAGTTAATAAGATTTTAAAAATTGTGTTGACATGGGTGAATAATTGTATTGTGTGAGAGTATATTTTAAATACATAAAAAATTAAACTAAATTAGGAGAGAGGGTGTAATAGTTAAAGATTGAGTGAATGGAATTAATTTAAACAAAATGAAAGGTCAAGACTATGTTTTGATTGAATTTTAATAACTCTTAAAGTTAAGTAGAAGAGGAAATATTAAATGATTTATTAGACAATTTGAATAATAAAAAAGAAAATAAAAGAATAATTTTGGTAAATAAAAGACTAATTTGAATAATGTTTATTAGACAACTTTAATCTTTTATTTTGGTAAAATTAAATCTCATCATTAATTTAAATTGAAAAGTCAATTTGATTTTAAATTTTAGAAGTCAAAGTTTTTTTATTTGAATTAATCCAGATCATTATGAAGGAGAAAATCAAGATTAAGGAAGATAATCCACTTGATTTTGAGAAAATAAAAAAGATAATCAACTGAATCTTACTGAGTGCTAGTTGAAGATGAAAATGAGTTCAAAATTATTTGATAAAAAGACAAAGTTCATCAAAGTGTGTAACTAAATACAAAGATAATTCATATGTTGAGGAGAATATCAAGTTAAGGGGAGTTAACACGTCAAATGCAGTGTGTTTTAAAATTTTTAGCTGTCTTTCTTAAACATTAAAATATCATACTTGCTCATCCTAATTTATAAATATAATATTTACCTTTTATAATATTTTAAAATATCATATTTAACCAAACTTTTAGTTCTACAATTTTAAAATATTTTATAATAATTTTAACTAAGTTGTTTTTAATTATGACAAATAAATATTTGACTTTATTGCTTATAATTGTAACGGTAATGATCGATGACTTGTACAAAAAATAAAATCACCTCTTTCACGAGACCACATTTTTGCTATCAGGTCTGCCCTCCCCTCGCATCGAAACTTCCACTACTAGTTTTAGTGTTGATATAACACCACTTTTCTGTTTTTAACTTAAAAGCATTGTCTTACAAATTAGCACCAATAGAAATCAGAATATCACAAAAATACTATTTCTAACCATACACGTGCTAACATTTACAAAAGTAGTGTCAAAGTTTGCTTCTTGAAAACCAAGAGCTATCCGGCTGAACATCACACTGGGGCCTCACCTTGCTGGAATTGCCACCTGCAAACATATAATACTGAAACATAAGCTAACGCTTAGTGAACATACTAACTGAACATAAATAAACCTAAAAAGAAGTAAAGTCCTCCCAGATGTCTTGCATCCAAGCTGTAGCACCTGCATAAACTGTTACTGTTCTTGGTATACAGTATAGTTGTACACCCTGTCACTGATCTGGTACATAACTATGTACCCTGATACTGATCTTGTGCATAGCTATACCAGCTGGTTAGCTATACACTACTGCTATGCAACATATATACATATCAAAACTCTACTTATAACAAGGATATCATACTGTTTATCTAAAGCATAAACATATGCTAAACATGCTAAAGGACTGGTATACTCACCTGCTAACTGGGTTGAATGCTAAACAGATAACTTCTGCTGTCAAGTCTTCAAATACCTTCTTGTACCAGAGAATAAGATAAACATTACTAACTGCTCAAGCTGTGCTGAAAATGGGACTACACGGGGCGTGTAAACCTACACGGGCCGTGTACCCTGTACACTACACGACCTATCTTGGCCACATGGCCTGTGTTAACACGTCACCCTACACGGGCCGTGTATCCTTTATATTACACGGCCATGTATCCCTACATGGCCTAGCACCGCCTTTGACCTTTACACGGGCCGTGTACCTTACATGCTACACGACCATGTTCAACTACATGGTCTATCACCGGCTTAAAACACATGTACACGGCCGTGTAGACCTACACGGGCCGTGTACACGACGACCTGCAACTTTCTGCCAAGAACACAGCTGCTGTTCTTGATCCAATATTAACTTTAAATGCTTTCTAGAGCTTGTAAATCATAATACCACGTCTGGAACTACTAAGTAACAACTAGAAACATAACTACAAATAACAATCTATGATTTCACCTTTGAAATCACCTCTTTGACTCAATAAACATAAAACCATAACAAGAACACTTACCTTGTTGCTATGAATCAATCAGATGCTGTTTATACACTCTACTCCACCCGTTCTTGCTTCAGAATCATCACAGAAGAGAGAGCTGAAGGTGTGGCTGTGAATATGAAGAGTTTGACTAATACAAGTCAAACTTCTAACCATATATATATAACTTTCCAATAACTACTAAACAGCTCCTGGACTTATCAACTTTTAAAATGGCAACTTTAACCACTATAGTTTTATAAACACCCATAATCTTTTAAAATGCTTAGCCATAGCAACTTTTTTTAATTTTAGGGCGTTACAGTTGAAGTCATGTATCACCATTTTTGTTAAACTCTTATCTATTTCGTGTTTTATAATTATTTAATATTTTTTTATTAATGATTAACTTTTATTATTTTATGAAATCAATCCGTGTATCAACCTACATTAAATCTAGTAAACTATAAACAATTTAAAACAAGTAATCTGGAATAAATTAAGGCGAAGTTGTCATTTTATTTGAGAGTAAAAAACGAACAATTACAAATCTGGAGATCGAACTCTTGAAGCTTTAAATAATTAAGTCTTTAAACAACATGAAAACATAGTAGGGATTGGTCCCTTATACGGTTTTATGTAATCACTTATTGCATTGTATTTAACCAAGCCCATTTATTCATTATATTCAACAAAACAATAATTTACTTATATGGTGGTACGTTGGAATGGAGGAGCTTGAGTTCTACGCTATGAGACCGTCAGCATCCAACCCAACTTATTCAATGTTATATTAGCATCCATATCATCTTCCACCTTCAACCCTATCAAACCCACAAACCCCCACATCCAACTCTCTTCAACCCACATTAAATATTAATAAAAAATATATATTAAATATATTAAATATGTGAGAGAAGAAACAAAAAAAAAATCGGGTTTGAGAACCCGGTGTACTACCCTATCACCATCAACCCAATTAGGTGTTTTGGTGTTCCCATTGAGTTCAATGCCAACCCAACATCGGGTAAGGGACCGATGCGGTTGGTCTAACAAGGGAAGAGATTGGTGTCGGCTTTTGGTGGTGGCCGGGATTAAGTATTAGTTTCATAAATATTTATAAAGTCAGGTTACATGTTCTTCGAGTTTATGGGTTACGATTATACCTACTTTTTAATGCTTAAAATTATTATATTTTTTACATGATAAGTATTGATTTTTATAGAAATTCTTTTCATTAATTTTAATTTGCATTTAATATCTTATCCATTGAAATTTAATTGGATTGACTTGATTTTTATAAAAAAATATTATCATTAAAGATTTAGTTATTAAGATGGTAATTAAGATATCATACTTCTTAAAATGAAGAGATTAAGACATCAAAAAGCTAAACAAAATGCTTTATAATACGGTATAGATAATTTAGTTTACATTTTCTTATCTCAATATGTCATTTATGATGAATTAAATACTACCGCCCGTATAAAATACTATATGAAACAGTATTCAATGAGGACTAATATTAAATAAAAATACAATGAAGCCTACAAACTAAATATCAGCGAAGATGCTGTAATTTTTAGAGTCCACAGCAATAAGCCTCAAAGCAGCAACTGCTGCTGCAACAGACATGAACCCAAAGAAAAGTACATTCAGCCAATGCCATGATTTCTGCAAAGAAGTGAGTTTGTTCCTCTTTGCCACCAGATACATGTGGTTTGCAAGTATAAATGTTAGTGGGAAGGTACTAATGGCTCCTGTGAGGCTCATGAAGTCTCCAATGAATGGCAGTGCTGCCGCCAGTAAGGTGGTTACCGCTAGGTAACTGCCTCTCACCATGACTCTGAATGACAAGTTTTTTACGGCTAGCGCACTTCCTTTGATTCCGTACTTTGTGTCCAGATACTCATACATAGGACTTGCAAAAATCTATTAAAAAACCATAGAAATAACTTGTTTATAGTTGCTACCGAGTGAGCTGAAACTTTAAGAAATTTAAAGTATAAGATGGACATAGGATGATTGAAAATGAATATATTTGACCATATTTTCTTTGTCCTAAGATATATTTTTGTCCTTTTGACTATGTGTCAAATGTCTATATAACCTTTAATATTGAGAAAATAATGAATTTATGTGGCCCAATCTGTAACATCAATCTTGTTTTTTTTTCTTTGTTTTATTTGTTTTGGGCAATACACCCCATGGGTCTCCCACCGATAGGTCCCACGGCCAACATCGGAGCCCTAAATCACGTAACACAAGGCTAAAAGACATGTGTCAGAGTTTGATCCGTGGACTTCCATAATAGATTTCATGCCCCATTAGGGGAATATGGTAAAAGTTGCATCACGCATTCATGCAAAATGGAAAAAAGTTAAAAAGGTAGTTAGGAGTTGGAAGCTTACATGCAATGCTATGACGGTTTGAAGAAAGGCAGATATATTGGCAAATGCCTTCACCCAAACTGGACCTTTAACGCTGTTTAACAAATACGAAGATGCCTCATTCCCGTAAGCCCAATACCCCATGAAGGCAACAGCATATAAAGGCAAAACTCCTACTGTGAATTGGAAGTAGAGAGCTTTCATCATGTTTCCAACAACTGGTGGTCTCACTGTTGCCTAGAAAATTCACAAAATTATCAACAGAAAGTAGTAAAAGGGAACATAACAGGATAAGAAATTTTCTACATCATTTTGTTCAGAGAGTTAAGATTATTAAATCATGTAATTTTTGTAATCATATATGACACAATAAATACTGATAAAAAACTTAGAAGTTTTGAACAAAAAATGTTCCTGGGCAGCCCAATTTCAACCTCTACGACACTGGCCATTTTGACCCGTTATCCGACTGTCCAACCAGCCCGTTATGCCACCTCTGGTCATAAAGTTCAGAAAAAAAAAGACTCAGTTTGGTAAGAGGTTTTGTGATATAACCTGTATCTCTGGGAGCATTCCTGTGTTGAAAGCAAAAACAAGACTTGCAGAAGCACCAATAGTGGTAAAGACCCTGCTTATGTCAGACCCTGGAATGTCATAGTCCCGGGGTGGAGCTCTTATTCCTATAAAAAACAGACAATCAATTCAATATGGAACAAACGAGTTTCTAACTCAGAAAGTGAAAATAACCAAACAAAGAACACATTTTTAATTTGTGTAAAAGGGCTAAATGAATAGAAAAGTAATAGTACTGGATTAAGGAATAGGAAATCATACCATCACGAAGGGACAGGGCAAATGCTACAACGATATATACTAGACTGAAGAATGTTGAAAACCCCAGCCAAATCCTTAAAGCAGAAAGATGAGGTATACAAATTGCAAAAAGACCACAAGCAACCCCCGCCATTGCTATAAAATATGGGAGCTTCATGACATTATCGTCGCTAAAGAGTACATAGGTAGCCTACAAAATCAAAAATCAAAAACAGTAAATATGGCACATAGTTTATAACAAGTGGTTGACAATTCATCGAAATATCATTCAGTGAATACAAAATAGAGGGACCTTCGAGGACAAATCAATACCACAAACTTTGTATTTTCATCTGATGCTAGTCAGTACATATGTAACTTTTAACTTTAAAAAAATCCCAAAAAACATATTATAATTGGACATCCCAAAAAAGAGAATTATGAGGTTCAAGGCATGGAGGGAGTAAAAGATATAGACATCACAGAATGTTAACAATTTATGTAAAAAAAGAAGTTACTATAATTGATCGTACCTTAAGAGCCTGACCAGCCAAAATGACATAGCCGACGTTGATCATAAATAGATTCACGTATTGCAACACCCACGTAAGAGAATAAGCTTTCGGACCTGCAAATGTTCAAAATGCTTTCATTATTTATCCGAGTTTAGTAGCCAATAACTTACACCCATATAGGCACACATACTTGAGGCAGGATTTTGAATTAGTCTGCTAATTACCATATATAAATCCTGCAAGATCTCTGTATCTAATATGCCTCTTTCCACCAAACTCATGGAGCTTTGCGATGAGGGCATTTGCATAGAGTGATATCGCTGTAGCTAAGATTAAACCCACTACTCCACCTACCCAACCAAGAGGAATCATGACTGCACCCGAATATCCCAGAACGTAAGCACTGTTGATACCAGTTGTAAGAACAAAACCAGCTTGAAACCATGAATCTACATCAATAAAACAATCGGTTAAATCTCAATATCACAATGGTTACATTAACTCAATTTGAGCAACCCAAAAGTAAGCAATAATTCCTCTGTATTTTCAATCGTTTACCATAAGGTTGAAATACCAAGTAGTGATTCATAATAATATATGCAAAGTAATTAAAAAATATGAAGCATTTGACCTTCAGTGGTCAAAACAACCACCATTTGGTGTGTGCGGCAAAATTAAATACAAATCATCTCCTAAAATAAAATAATTTCGTTTAGCAAAATCTAAGTAGAATCGATAATTACTGATGTTGACAACTGCCAAATATGTAATCTTAGCCAGAAAAATTAAAAAAGAAAAAAACTATACAAGCTTATTAGAATTTTGAAAAAGCTCAAAAATAAATTTTTCGAGTTTCATTAGTTTAGTAGTCATAAGTTTAAACTAATAAGCTTTTAAGCCCGAAGAAATTAGGCTTAGAGCTTATCAAAATTCTAACAATTTCGTAAGAACAAAAATAAGCTAATCCAGACCCCTTTAGTCCTTAAATTAAATAGGATAATCAGTTTTGATTCTTTGCATGTATAATTAAAAGTTTTAAATGTTTGATAAATTGATTATGAATATGATATTTTGAACATATACGATCGTAATAATCAGATATAGAGAAACTTAATGACAAATTGTGGGGCGAAAAGGGGGATTAATTAAGATAAATGTAAAATTATTAGCTTGCGAAGAATAATTCTTCAGGTTGAAATGATCTTTTCAAAGAGTATCATCCAAATATCCCTCTGATAGCAAAATTGAATTATTAGATTTAAACCTAAGTTAAATCTGCAAAATTCAAGTAGGATTTGATTCAAGCACTCGAATAATTTGAAATCTGAAGTCCAACTTAGCGCTTTTTGAACCGAAACTGGAATTCGAACTACGATAATCAGATTAAAATCAGTGAAATGAAAGTTACCGCTGCTAATCTGATGAGCAGTTTCAGGGATTTCAATAGCTAACTGATCATCGGAGTAGACCTTGGTGGGGCGAGTTGAGAGGCCATCGTCCCGCTGGCCTTCCATCGGAATTACAGAAGAATCACGTCGTTCTTCGTCGATTGACAAGAGATATACTCTCTCTTCGGCTTCAAAATTCGCTACGTTTACCCAACTAGCCAGCGAAGTAAATTTATATGAAACTGTATATGTAATTGTATATTCCCCCACCTTGACCTTGTCTCTCTCTCTCTCTCACACACACACACACACAGAAACTGTGTGTGTGTGAATGCACACACGAAATTCAACAGATTGACAATAAGTTAATTCAAATTGGGTGTGCAAAGTGCAGGGAGGAGACTTGTGGGGGACAATTACAACCCCCAAAAAACTGCCTGAAGAACACAGAGTAGATTGATGAGTATTTATAGAAAATTTGATAGATAAATTAAGAGCAGATTGAAGGGAATGTATGATATGAGGTATGGGTTTAATGGTGACAGATGATTAATAATGGAGTAATTTCAGAAGGGAGAGATATAATTGAGTATCAGAAAAGAAAAGAAAGAGAAAGTCGTTGACGTGTAGCGATTGGGTGGCAAATTCAACTGTTTGTTTTCTATTTCCTCTTTTCAAGTCTAAATACCGTTATCTTTATCTTTATTTTTATTTTTATTTATATATTTAAGTAAAAACAGAGAAAATAATATGTACTGTCAGTATCTTCTGATATAAATCCAATTATATTTATAATAATTAAATAATGAAATACTAAAATAATTTAAAATACCCTAGTCTTTGAGACAATAACACCCAACTTTGTTGAACCATAAACTATGAACCAAAACATATCTAGAAAATTAGGAAAACCTAAAAAAAAAAAGAAAATAAACTATCCTTAACTTAAACATATGGTTATGATATTTTTACTTATGAAATTAATTTATCAACAAAAAATATAAAATCATTGAAGCAATGTTACAAATTAGTAAAATATATGCGTTTCTTGAATGAACAAATTTTATAAGTGGAAATACCACTTCCCTAAATGTATAAACAATTGCATGGTTGAACACTAAGCTAAGAACCTAATAGGCGAGTTGATGACTATTAGCTTAAGAATCAAGTACTAAACTCAAGACATATAGCTGAAGCATGTGGTGTTAGACCACCCACATTGGTAGGGAGACCAGCACTGGCCGGGCTCCCCTACCCTCCATGAACACCATAGTCATGGTGTGGCCGTGTGGGTTCCAGCTCAAGTTGGTTCTCAAATCAGTGATGGGTTTCTTTTTTTTCTTTTCTTCTCTCTTAATTATTATATATTTTTTATTAATATTTAATGTGAATTGAAGAGGGTTAAATATGGGGGTTTGTGGGTTAGAGATGGGAGATGATGTGGATGCTGATGCTGATGTGGCAGTGGGTTAGAAAGGGTAAGTGGGGGTTGGATACTGATGGTCTTAACCACACAATTATCTTCTAAAAAACTATCTAATTTATCTTGTATTTATTTCATCTTCCATTTTATTGTACTAATTTACCTTACAATTGTTTATCGTTAAATATGGTGGAGGTTTTGAAAATTCATTTCTGATTATTCATCATTATATTTATCAATTACAGAAAACCCACTAAAACACTAAATCGAAACTCTATAAAAACTTTCGGGTTATATAAACAAGTAAATTAAATTTAGGGTTAAACACTTAAACTATTTAAAAAACTTTAGGGATAAACTAAAATAAAGTTTAAAATTTGAGGATTAAACAGTTATAACCATAAAAACATTGGTAATAATTTGTATACAACTACTTTTTGTCATAAACAATAAAAGGTGGTTGTTTTGACCGTTAAACCCTTGAATTTGTAGTTAAGAATAATAAATAGATTAGTAGGATCATAAATATCCAAATTATTATGTATGACAAAAAGTTGTTATACATAAATCTCTCGACCTAATATAACCGGTTAAATCAAACAAAAGAGGTAAACCGCATATCAAACATTACTCAGAGGATTAAAGTAAATAAAACTTCATGGTTTTAACCGTAATTAAGTGTAAAAATTGTTGATTAAATCATTAAACCTTTTTATTAATTATGATATCAAATTAGCTATTTTTCTCTTTAACAAACGTACCTAATCATTTGGACCCTGGATTCTGAAATTGATGACTTACCAACTTTGTTTGATTGATATATTCTATAGAAGAGGTTATACCTTTTTATACTATATTTTTCTAAATTATATTTTTAATTACAAGATTAACATAAATGTCAAAATTAATAGAGTATGTTAAAAAAAAGAACTAGTGAAATTTCACATATTAATTATCTTATGATGAGTATAAGGGTGAGGTAGGAAAAAATAATATAAGGATATATCATTTTTTATTATACATATTTTATTAGTTCTTTCTTAAGCTTATCAATTAGGGTAAATTGCATGAAAATACAATAAATTTTGTCTTAGTTATCATTGTATACAACAAAAAAAATTAAACAATACACTCAACTTTTATAATCCTTCCTTTTTCTGCAAGTTGTTATCTGCTATGAAAATCATGGAAAAATTTCATTGTATACAATGGTAGCTAAATATTATACACAAAAAAAGTTCTTTACATACAATGAGATGATTATGAAAGTTGGTTGTATTATTTTTAAAATTTTAAAATTGATTATATACAATGATAATTAAGAAAACGTTAATTGTATTTTATGCATCTTAACCTATCAATTATGACAATATATATATATATATAGGAGAAGGTTCCGTTGAGAACCAAGATTAGAGTGAAAACCAATCTTAGCTGTTCATTTTGGATAATGGAATTCATGGATGAAGAGCGTGGAAGGATTGAGTGCGGCAACGTGCATGTAAGGAATTCATGGGTGGGCAATCCAATTGAAGGAGGAGAATTGGAAGGCTAAGATTGGTTCTCACAATAAAAACGGTTCTCAAATGAACTTTTCACTATATATATACATACATATATATATATAGATAGATGAGGGATCCGGTGAGAACACATGTTAAATGAAGAACGGTGAGAACACTTGTAGGCCAATCATTTAATTAAATAAATAAGAGATCTAAAATCAACCGACCTTAATTAAATCAAATCATTAAAATTCAACATACCTTAATTAACCATGATTAATATCAGCTATTAAATAAAGATCATCTAAGGGCTATAAACTGTTGTCTAAGTTCTCACATTAAGAGGTGTTCTCATTTGATCCTGCCTATATATATATATATATATATATATATACACACACACACACACACATACACACTAGCGGGGTACCCGCGCAATGCGGCGACGGTGAATAAAAATGGTTTGTAAGGAGTTGTTTTGGTACGTATTAATCAAGAGGACACACAAGACGTAATTTTGTAATTTTTATTTAGCAGGTGAAAAACGAATATTATATATTTTTCCCTTTCTGGAATTTATGGAATGTTATTAAGTTTATGGAATATTCTGTTTCGTAAGTTTTGCTATGGAATTTATGGAAAGGGAATATTCTGTAATTTATGAAAAATGAATGTTATTAAGTTTATTTTATGGAATCATTTTTTGATAGATTTAAGAGTTTTAAAGAAAAAGTTTAAATACTTTATATAATAGTATAGAATAGATACGCTATAGGATGAGATTTCCCCGCATGAAGGTCAACTCACATTTGATAACGTCTCACATAATAACCAGCGTGATGCCTCTAGCGTGAGGTCTCTCATGCTCAAATCAATGCTTTTTATTTAATTTTAAGTGTGTAAAAAAGAGTTGGTAAGTAAGATTGATAATGTGATAGAGGAAGAGTTTGGTGTGATGGATTGTATGACGAGGAAAAAACTCACTACACGTTTTGAAGGTGTAAAATTAAGATGGATGAAGACCCTCTTGATAAAAAAAAAACCATTTATCAGCGTAAGACTTCCCACATTGGCTCATCGTATGATGATCATGTCGCGATTGAGGCTCATGCTAGCCTCCACTCATAATTCCCTCTTATACTTGAATTGATCACTATATTGTAAATTATTATATGACTTAATTTTAAAAAATTTAAAGTTACTAGTTTACACCCGTATCAAACAAACTAAAACGAACCTGTAGGCCAATTCAAATCAAGTAAATTAAATGTTATATATTATCTTAATAGAGAAAACTATTTATAATAATTCTAATAAAGTGAGTTTGAATTAAATTTCAATTTATACGATATTAAATATGAACTCCTAAATAAAATAAAATAAAGTAAAGTGAACTAATTATAGGCAATTTTATACGAGTATAGTATGTTTATGTAATAAATTCAAATGGATCGAGTTAAATACGTACACCTAGCGAACCAGCTTTTAAAGGAAGGCAACAAAAGCAGTACGTATTATATATATATATATATATATATATATATATATATATATATATATATATATATATACTAGCATTATACTCGCGCAATGCAACGGTTACGAATATTTTTTCTCAATAATTTGTTTGTTTTTAAAATATAAGTGGTGTGTTTCTTTTCTAAATTAGAATAAGTTAATAAAATTTCATATGAATGGTAAAATCTATAAGAATGTTGGCACTATAACTCTATTATATTTTAATTATATTACTTATTTAAAAATCCAGTAATTTTTATAAATTTAGGTTGTATGTTATTTTGATTTAATACTTCTAATTATACGCAATTTTTAATAGTTAAGTTAAAATATTTATTATATGATATAATACTTAATATGAAAAAAATAATTATTAATATTTTAATTATTAAGTTAATTTGTATTAGTTTGATTTTTTAAATAATTTTTATTTTAGAAGGTTTAGTTATTAAAATGGTATATAAGATTGTTATTAACTCCACTAAATAATTGCTTTATTTGATAGTTTCCATTTAGTTTAATATTAAGGGTAAATTGGTAATTTTAATTTACTTAAAATTAAGATATATAAAAGACCTAAATGCATTATATAATAGTATAGATATATGAGTTGTGTTCAACGAAGTCCATTTAAAAAACATAGTCCTGAAATTTTAATATTCAATCACATGTAAATTACCAAAAATTACGAAAATACCACTCCGCCCAAATTTTTAAAATTTAATCTGGACCATTAATGAAGTTGATCCAAAGGCTAAAATTAGTCATTTGGGACTATGAATTAATTATGGACTATATTGAACATTCTTCATATAAATATATATATATATATATATATATATATATATATATATATATATATATACTAGCAAGGTACCCGCGCAATGCTGCGACGGCAAATAATTTCTATTTTAAATCATGTTGCTTTTAAAAATGTAATACTATGTTATTCACACAATTCAATATCACGAAAAAGTATCGTATAATGTCAATTTTTTATATTTTTATTTGCATCAACTATTTTATTAATTTTAAAAATAAATTCTAAAAGATATTAAAATAATAAAAAGATTTATATTTATGAAATAAAGAGAGAGAAGTTAATAAAATTTTAAAAATTATGTTAATGTGGATGGATAATTGTGTTTGTGTGAGAGAGAATGAAATTTTAAAAAAAAGTATTTTAAATAGATAAAAAGTTAAAGTAAATTAGGAGAGAGAATAAAATGTTTAAAAATGAGTATTTTAAAAGTTAAAGTAAACTAGGAGAGAGAATGAAATGGTTAAGAATGAGTATTTTAGAACATTCAAGTTACTTAAAATTAAGACTTTTTAAGGTTGTAAATGTATTATAAAGTAGTAAGATATATGAGAGGGTTCAAACGAGAACTGTTTTTCGCACGAGAACCAATCTTGGTCATTCAAGTGGTAAGTGGAATTCATGGATGAAAAGTGTGGGGGATTGAGTGTGACAAAGTGCATGTAAGAAATTCATGGGTGGACAATCTAATTAAAGGAGGGGGAATTGGACGGCTAAGATTGGTTATCGCGGTTCTCGTATGAAAAACAGTTATCGTTTGAACTTTTTTCTCTCTCTCTCTCTATATATATATATACACACACACACACACACACATATATGGAAAAGTTCAAACGAGAACTATTTTTTCGTATGAGAACTGTTTTAACGCCGTTAATAACTCATTAATAGGGGTATTTTGGTAATTTAAATATCTACCCAACCGTGAATTGCGTCCGGATGAGCCGTCATTAATTTGCGAGACTTGATTTTTCTAAAATAACCCTTATTAATGCGTCATTAATGAAGCATTAATGAGTCATTAATGTAGCATTAATGAGCCATCAAAAAATCTTTGCCATTGATTAAGTTTAATCAAGGGCTAAGATTGGTTCTCGCAGTCTCGTATGAAAAACAATTCTCGTTTGAACCTTCCCCTATATATATTATATATTATATTACATTATATTGCATATATATATATATTATATATGTGAAAAGTTTATTTGAGAACCATTTTTATCGCGAGGACCAATCCCAGCCGTCCAATTTCCCCTCCTTCAATTGGATTGCCCACCCTTGAATTCTTTACATGCACCCTGCCACACCCAATCCCCCCACGCTATTCATCCATAAATTTCATTATCCAAAATGAACGGCTAAAATTGATTATCGCATTCTCGCAATAAAAACGGTTCTTAAATGAACCTTCCCCTATTATATATTATACATATTATATATACAGGATAGGGATCGTTTGTGAACGGGTTAGGCTGCGAACGTCATATTTATTTATACGGTGCAATTGTGAACATCAAAAGTTTGGCTGGCAGAAATTTTCGTTTGGAGCTTTTTTTGACGGTGTCGGTAGATAACTCTTCACATAATTAATGCTTATTGGACAATTAATGCTCAAAGATAACATTTTATTTTATTTAAAAAAACAATGCTAAGAATCCGATAGGAACAATCTTAAAATACGAAACGTTAGAAATACTGCATCTAGTTTAAATTTAGTTTAAATAATTTGAAAGACCGTCATTTGATAATAGTAAAATAAGATTTGACTTTCAATATGTCATTTTTATTTAAATCAATATATTTTATAGACGAAAAAAATTAGATGCATAAAAAATAGTGCATTCAGAAAAATGTTGCATCTAATGCACCATTTTTATTGAAGTAACGAAATAATTGTATTTAGCTTAAAATAATTATATCTCATCTAAATAACATTAGTTCTATTAAAAATTATTACATCTTAGTTGAATTACTCAATGGTTTTAATTTAAAAGATCAATCTAAATAGTTAAAAAAATCACTGCATCAAAAAAAACAAAACATTTTACTCCAATTTTAAAAATAAATCCATCCGGCCGCATTGTTTGACCACCGTTCGCACAAGAAATCAATTTACAAAAAATGTTCCGTTCGCAAATCGTTCGCATTTGTATTCGATCTTTAATCAATATATATATGCATAGCAGCACAGGGGAAAGTTCAAACGAAAACAGTTTTTCGTACGAGAACTGCGAGAACCAATCTTAGCCGTTCATTTTGGATAATAAAATTCATGAATAAAGAGCGTGGGGGGATTAAGTGTGGCAGAGTGCATGTAAAGAATTCATGGGTGGGCAATCCAATTAAAGGAGGGGGAATTGGACGGTTAAGATTGGTTATCGCACGAAAAACAGTTCTCGTTTGAACTTTTCCCTATATGTATATATATATATAGGATTAATATAGAACAATTCTTAAACATAGAACCTAAAGAACCATTTTGGGCCTTTAGATTAATTTGATCAATGACTGATTTTAAGTTGTAACAAAATTATAATTATCATACATAATTATGAACTATAATTTAAAAAAAGAGCAAAAAAGGAATTAAGAAAATCTATGGGCTCTTCACGTCTCCTCATCAGCTCATTATCATATTTGTTTTTAAAAAAAACCCTATTAATCCTTCTAACTAGTTAATTACAAAGATGATCTTTTTAGATAGGCTTAAATTAAACCTTTTAGTACTTTGTTTGAAAATCTTACAAAATAAGTTTTTAATTTTCAAAAGTTGAAAATGAATAATCCTCTGTTTATTAACATTATCCTTTAAAACATGGCTTTCTACATATTTTTACAACAAAAATTCACTGTAGTGCTATTAAGATAGAATCTCAATAACAATTAAAAGCTATCACCAATAGTTACCAAATAATCAGTTTCATGCATTTTACATGACAATATATTTACATACATGAAAAGAATCTTTGGTATTTCATCATGTATAAATGATTGTGTTTATTCTGTAATGTGATTTTGAAGAAACAAGTCTGTGTCTGCTTTTGCAAATCATAGTTTTTGAAACAGATTTTTTTAAGGGTGTAGAATTTGCCAGTTCAATCACGATACATCCCTTTCCCGACGATTCACATTTGTTCCTCTTGTTCAATCACATTAAAATTTTGAATCTTCTCGATTAATCTTCGATTTAATCACACCCAAAGGGGTGTCGGTTGGATAAGGGTGCATAGAAGCTTTGCTTATCCGATTTTCCACTTCCACATACGAGTTTGAGCTTGAAAATGAGTTTTAGTATGGGTAGTTGTGATTCGGTGTTGATTGTAGCCGGTAAATCAAATCTTTCGTCGACTTGTAAGGTACAACATGGAAGAAGAAACCGATGAAGGTTTTGAGAGTTATGGAGCAGAGAGAGACGGGAGAGATTGCTGAAATATGATGGCTGACCATGATGAAAGAGAGATATGGGAGAGTTGTGAGGGCGGTGACAGTGGTGAAGTAATCGCCAACGAACTCAACCAAAAGCTTCAAACGAGAGAGGTGGGAGATGAAGCTAGGATTATTACGTTGGGTGCAATAATACGAAACTAAAATGACTTAACTTGCAACTTTTTTTCCTAATGATATAAAAATAAAATCTTAAAGAAATTACACAATTATTTGAACAGCATTAGAGTATTTTTGGTTCATAAAAAGCGACACGCCTACATACTTTTAAATATTATTTGAATTAGTTTTTTTAATCTAAGAGCTTCTATGAGCTTGTTTTCAAAATAGAAGTTTCGTCTCTATCATTTACACGTAGGTTTTTTTTCCAACATAAACTTATTACTTCTAAAACTAAAATTTACGGCTCTTAAAAAATCACATCTCTTTTTCCTTAGAATGATAAGCTTAGGAAAAAATTATATTTCATTTATTTTTAAAATTATTCTTTTATTGAAAATATATATTTGTATACTATAGAAAAGATACCCTTTTAGTATTGGCATACTTAGAACTTATAATCATGCAATAACTCAGAGACCCATGCTAAAGCTATAATGGCATTTTTATGAGAGAGAGAGAGAGAGAGAGAGAGAGAGAGAGAGAGAGAGAGAGAGAGAGAGAGAGAGAGAGAAGAATATGTTCTTTAGACCATAATAAGTAAAGCTTCACCACTCTTTTTTTTTGTAATGCCGAACCGAATCTATAAACTATTATTGAGCACAAGTCAGATTGGAGAATCTTGTAATTGCATGATCATTTTGAACACATAAAATAAAATTCGATCTTGTCACAGCATATATAATAATAAATTAAATAAATAAATGAACATTCTCATTTTGAACTTTTCGACGGATTAGAATTAGAATTTTGAATCAAATACTATTTCTTGTCCAACTAAAAGCATGTAAATATTGTCTTGGATTTAAAAAGAGATTTTATATCTTCAATCATTCAAAGTGGAGTTTTGTATTTTATTTATTTTATTTTTTACTCTTGTATATAGTATAGGGTCCTTTGTGTACTTATCACAAGAGGAGTTTTCCACAATCCAACACTGACAAGTGTTAAAATCAAGAAAAGAATGCGGAAAAAGAAAATTAGTGAATCATATATGCCATATTTTAGTAAGTAAGAGAATAAAACAGTACGAATTAATATAATTTTTCTTTCAAAGTTTTTTTTCATTGAATTTGTAATAACATTTGCGTTTTTAACTCACAAACTTTGTCCTTATGTATCGAATATTGACTTGTCTAACTTCTTGTCGTCTTGTCATTTATGCTATCTTTACCTAATAAGTCGTTAAAACTTTCAAAAAAAGAAATACCAGAAATTTATACATTCAATTCCAAATTTCCAATTGTATACTATTAATTGTTCATAATTAGAAAAATATGTTTATGAAATTCGTTTCGTTTTAAAAAAATTTCATTGTCTCAGGTAAGGTAAAGAAATTCTACAATTTAATTTAGTTTTGTCTATAAGTTTTATTTACTAACATTAATTCTCAAAATATTATCTTTAATGAATTCTTTTCTTAGTTTTAAAAATTTACAAAGAAGACATTTTCTATAATAATTTTCAAATAAGAATATATATAAATAATTAAAATAAATATTTTATCCTATTCTAAACATGTCATACTTAATGATTATTCAAATACCAAAGTCCATAGAGTAAAATAATTATATATATAACCAATTGCATTCCTTATGTGAACCAAAGTACCAAAAATGATAATAGAATACGATGGATCATTTAATTCTATCATCATAGGAAGAGAAGTTGGCAGAGTATGTGGGAGAGTGAGAACCTGAGAGGGGACAACAGGGAAAGCGAGAAAGCAAATAAAAAAACAAATAGAGGGTGAGCGGGAACGAAAAGAGAAGGGATGTGATAAAAATATACTAATAAAAATAGATTTTTGAAGATAAAAATATGTAATGTTTGCAATTCAAATTTTGTTATCCTTTTACTTTAAAAGCATATGCAATGTTATAAAATACTATATAATGACCTGCTTTTGAAGTTAATATTTCAGTGAATATCTTGTTTGAGAGAGATTTAATAGAGTTCACTTTGAACTAGCATTGTTGGAAGCAGATAAAATTAAATATAAGACCTCATCTTAGATTTTGTTTTGCAAAATTAAAATTTTCTTTATTGTTTGACTTCAAGTACCATTTTATTTATTTCTAATATGTGTTGAAAAAAATAAAATTTACTTTACTATCTGTCCTCAAGATTTATGTTTAAAAAAACTAAAATTTTATTTATACCTATATGTTATTAAAACAAGCTTAAAATCATTTTGATATTTTTTCTGCATAAAGAAAACAATATTAAATATATAAATATTTTATCAATATATCCAAACACCGCATATATAGTTAATTTCTATTGCTTACACAAACTAATTAAAACACACGTAGGAAAAGAAACACAACATATAAGTTCTATAAGATATTCATTAATTTGTCCAAAAATGTGATAGTTTGATTTGGTTCATGATAACATAAGGTTTTTAGTAACTACATGCATAAATAAAATATCTTTAATAAGACAAAATTTAAAAAAGATATATATCAAAATCAATATCATAAATATCTTACAAGTTTGTTAAATGTCGGGAAGAAAAAAAAACAAAAAAAAAACATATATTATTTTATTTTGAGTTAATTGATCAAATAGTTTTTTAATGCAGCTATTATTGTCACTTTGGTCCTTTAAGTTCAAAAGTGGTAAAGGGAGTACTTCAAGAATCATTTTGTAGCGAATTTGATCCTTTATAACGATAGACGTTAGTTAACTCTGTTAAATCAAGGTAATTTGACAGTTTTGCCCTTATCAAATAACAAGTTTTAATTAGTTATATATATATATATATAATTAAATAAAACTAAATAAATTATTCTCTACCCCTACCCGTCTTCCTTCCTCTCTCTCTATCCCCCCTATATCTCTCTGGTTTCTCTCTATCATATCTTTGTCTCTCTCTCATTGTTACCACCGACCAACCTTCGCCACCTCCTCCAGACAACCACCATCATTTTTAAACCATCCTATTCATCATATTCAAAATAAACACACACTTTCAAACAAAACACACACAAACACACACACTCTCTCTTTCTTTCAGATCTAAAGAATAAGAAAAAGAAGAATTATGCGGGTGTTCGTACAATTAGAGGTTTTTAAAGTGAACCATTTTCTGATTTGATTTCTTGTGCAATTACGGTTTTCTAATTTTTAACAAAGCATCGTTTTTTAATTTTCAAGAATGGATTTTTGAAAACTAAGGATGGAGGTGGTCGTTGTGGTGGTTGAAGTAGAAGGAGGTGGCGGTGGTATTGAAGACGAAGGAGGTGGCCGTCGATTTGGAGTTTTGGTTTTTAGGGTTTAGATTTATGGCATCGTTTTCAGATCTGTTCTTGAAGCAGGGGGGTGATGCTTGAGTGCTTGCGATGTTGATGATGAAGGGGCGAGATGAAGAAGAAGTAAGTGGTTGAAGAAGATGATGGTGGTTGTTGTAGTTACAAATGAAGGAGACGGTGGCGGTGGTGGTGGTTGAAGAAGAAGTAGGTGGCGGCGGAATGAAGTGGTGTTGGCCGGAGTGCAGTGGAGGAGCCGGCCCCTTGCCATTTTCGTTGAGAGTGAGAGAGATAGTCAAAGATGAGAGTGTGTGAGATCTTTAAAAAAGATTAAATATTATATTAAATTAATAAAAAATTTAAAAACACGTAAAGACTCTTGATTTAACAGAGTTGACTAACGTCTACCGTTAGAAAGGATCAAATTCGCTAAAAAATGATTTTTAAAAGACTCTCTTCACTACTTCTAAACTTAAAGGATTAAAGTGACAGAAATAACAAAGTTAAATAACCATTTAACCAATTAACTCTTTTATTTTCTGAAAAAAAGCATCAAAACAAATATTTATTTTATGAGAAAAAAAGCACTATAATTTTTTTCCATTTACATGTTATTAGTTATATTGGACTTTTATACCATACTTCTTGATTGTATCCTGAAAAAGTAAAATAAAAACCGAACACGTTTTTTAGATACTATTATTCTCCGAGGCCTAGCCCACTGAGAGCACCCAATGGGTTTAGGCCCAAAAATGTTAAAATGTAAAATGTTAAGCCGACAATGTAACATCTACATTTTATCCTATGTCAATGATATACTTAAACAATTAATAATAGTTAAAAATAAAGATTTAAACCTTATGTCTTGTGAGATACTAAATGTAATAGATTATTGTGTTTGTCTATAAAAATGAATATTAAGTTGAAAAAAAAGTCCATTACATTTTATGTTTGAAAAAAAAGGCTAAGGCTAAGAATAACACGTTACTTTTCATAATTTTTTATACGTGTAACATAATTTTTTTTCTTAACAATATAAAACATGAAAAATGTTCAATATAGTCCATAATTAATTCATAGTCCTAAGGGACTAATTTTAGCCTTTGGATCAATGATATTAATGGTCCAGATTAAATTTTAAAAATTTGGGCGGAGTGACATTTTTGTAATTCACATGTGATTTCACATGTGATTGTATACTGAATCACCTATGATTGAATATTAAAATTTTAGTACTATGTTTTTTAAATGGACTTTATTGAACATAACTCTATAAAACATTATGATTCCACTGAATTTTTGAACTAAACACATATCGCAAACCGATCGATGATAACGAGCAGCGTACGCTGTGTATTGTTCGGTTTGTGTTCGGTTCAGTTTGAAAACCTCGAATGTTTGAAAATGAAATATGAAGTTTGATTCTGGATCCAAACAATACCAGAGATGGCAAGTGAGAATTGGAATTTGACCAGAATTAGAGCCCCCTTTGATTTGGACCTTTATCTAAACATTGCCAAGCCCTTAAAATGAAGCGGCCCACTGGGCCTGGCCTGTAGGCTGTAGCCTGTAGCTGATGTTTGTAGAGAAGTAAAATTGGATGCCAGAAGATTCTTTAGCAGAACAAATTAGTTTTCAGGATTTAATTAGTACATTATCATATGAGCATTCTACTTTTTATACAAAATCTTTATATATAATGTATTGAAATTGTAGAGTTTATATGTGTCCAAGAACACTAAATTATTCTGAAGTTATATGTATATCTTACAGTTCATCAATGAGTGTTGATTGGAAAGGTGGGATGCCTTGCTCATTTCTGAAGAAATTGTCAGGATCAACCTTGGTCTTCACCATTACAAGCCTATTATAATTAACCTCTTTGAAATACCTCACCCCATAAACCATCCCTTCTTCATAACTGTTCTTCCCATTATGGTTCACACCATTGTCCAAGTCCCTGTAATTGTAAAATGCTTCTCTAGGGTTCTTGGACACAAATGGAGTCATATACTCATGCATCATCCTTGACATTTTTATATTTCGGTTTGTTGCTTCATCCCCTGGCTCGTTCCAGTACGTTTCATATTCAATCATCGCGATATTGCCTGCTCGATGAGGGAATGGTTTTGCAAACTCGGAGATCTCGTTCATCCGTCCACCTAATGGATTGAAAGTGATCATCTGGTTTTTGAGTTCTTTCATTTTCATGAATATGCATTCAAACCCTTGTTGCGATATAGGTGTTTGTACATAGTCTGATTTGATCTTAAATGGTCTGTCTCTTTCAGGTTGTTGGGTTCGAGACAATAGTGCATCCACAGATGTCCCTATTGCAAAACCCGCATAAACCAATGCAGACTCGATCCAACTCATTTCAACACAGTCGGACTTTTGTAACCCTAGTTCTGGGAAACTATCTTCCACAAGACTCAACAGTCTTGTAGAGTTTCCCAGAAACAAGCTAGGGAACGAAGCACGTACAGTATTCATTCCCTCTCCGTCAGTTGTAACATCAAAACTCATTCGAATGAAGAGATCATCGTCCAATTTATCTGCGATTTGAATCCATTTGCACGCAATCTTTACAATTTCATCTTCTGATGTTCTTTTCACATCAAAAATAGTTACCAGAGCCGGAACTCGAACAAGTTTGAAGTTGAATGCAAGAATAACACCGAAACTTGCACCACCTCCACCGGTAATTGCCCAAAATAAATCTTCCCCCATCGATCCTCGATCCAAAAGCGCACCATTAACATCGATTAACCACGCATCAAGGATCGAATCGACGGTTAACCCATATTTTCTAATCATGTTACCATAACCAGCTCCACTGCAATGTCCACCAACCGCCACAGTGGGGCAAACTCCACCAGGAAGGCCGTGGACATTGCTTTTCTTGGCGATATGGTAGTAAACCTCGCCGAGGGTGGCGCCGGTTTGCACCCATGCAGTTTCTTGTTCAATGTTAATATCGATTGAGCGTAAATTAAACATGTCGAGTATAAAGAAGGGCGTGGTGGCGCCGTCAATTGAGAGGTAAGAAAGCCCCTCGTAGTCATGGCCTCCGCTTCTGGTCCTCATTTGTAGGCCATGTTTTTGGGCGCAGATAACGGCGGCTTGAATGTGTGATACGTGTAATGGAGTGACGATTAAGATGGGTTTAATGTAGTTGGAATTATTGAAAATTGGGTTTCGGATGTATGCTTGGAATACGGAAGAGAATGACTGGTTGTCGGGAGTATAGACAATTCCGGTGACCGGAAAAGTGGATTCTGACCGGTGGATTAGGCAGTTGATGAAGGTTTCTGTAATATTATATGCAGAGGAGTTGGTGAAGATGAAGAGGAGGAGGACTACCAAAATTGAGATTGCCATACATATATGTTTAGATAAATTATAGCATGCAACATGCATGGTGCAGTGCATTGGAGGTTAATGGGTTGTGATATTTATACACATATATATAAACAACTAAGTTTGAAGGGCTTAATTGTCTTTTAGTTATTGTAAATGCACTTTTCAATTTAACTTCACTATCAACTTTTTTTCTTCTCTAACCATTAATTAATTAGCAACCAAATCTTTAAACGAACGATAAACATTTTGTAACATTAACAATTATTTTACTTATTCAATGTAATGTTGTGCAAACGATGGATGGTTAATCCTTAAATTTTCAGTTGTTAATTCATACTTTTATGCATTGGTTCTAAGATAATAATGATCAAGTTTAATATTCTCCTTAGAAATTGGCCTTCCTCATCTCAAACACTCCATATGAACTACAATATTTCAAGTGTCTCTCTCTCTCTCTCTCTCTATATATATATATATATATATATATATATATATATATATATTGAAAAGGTGGATCATTTGAGAACCGTTTTTATTACGAGTACCGTGATAACTAATATTGGCTATTGATTAAAATAAATCAACGACCAATAAAAATGACAGCTCATTAATGATACATTAAAATTCCACCTGAATTCTCCTTCCCCGTGTTATCCTATCACAAGTCATGTTCTAAGAGAGCCATAGTTCCTCCATGTCTAGTTCACTCTACCTTTCCACCTTAATTTCGCACGAACACTTCCTCTTGTGACGTTAGATGTAAAAAAGTCCACTCTCCTAAGCAAGGATGCTTGTTTTCTACTTCAGATGTAACCAATCCATCGAAGTCTCTCTAACTCTGGAATTGGTGCTACTCCTAACTCAGACCTGAAGAGCACCAAATGGCCTCTTATGTACCTAGGTCTTCCTGCAAGACCATATTAACATCCTCATTTCTACAACTACATCTTCCTCTCTTGTGCCTTATTTAACGGCCAACACTCCAACCCGTATTGTTTAGGCGGTTTAGTAACTATCCTATAAGACGCCCTTAAACTTCAACAGAACTTTTTTTTTGTCATACAAGATCTCTATGACCGATCTCTACTTCAATCACCATGCCCTTATATTGCGAGTCACATCTTCTTCTATTTTTTACAACCTACGCCTCATAGAATCCAAATACTTTTGAAACTCTTTTGGATGTAGCAAGTTATGTCCTACGTTTACTTGATCATCTTATTTTAACACAGTATAACTTAAATACTGTGAATATTTTTATGAAGAAAACAAATATACGACTTGAAAATAGTGTACGCCAAATACATATTCAAGTTCTACATTACACACGTTTAAATTATGAAAGTAGAATTAAAGCAAAAGCAAATCGACAACAACACAACATTTCTATTTCTTTTATGAAAGAAAGAAAAGTAGACTATCTAAGTTTGTTAAATCGAAAAAGACTCTACTATGAAAGACTAACACTCACAAAAAATAAAGTTATGTCGGATCGATTGATAAAGACTGCACTATGGCGATCTTAGGTAACCCCCTCCCTTCTTTAATTAATAGGGTTTGATAGTTGTTATAATCTTGTATCGATACTAATATAACAAGTATACCAAAAACTTTCCTAGTTTATTTTTTATTTTATGCAACACCTATGAAAATAAGAAAAAAAGAAGAAAAAATAGAAAAACACCATACACCTTGTGTTATTCCTAAATTAATTATTAAATCTTTGTTTATTCGGTAGACCAGAAACATATATTGTAAAACATATTGTATATGAACACATAAACATTGAATTAATACCCTTCTATATATTGTTTTTCTTGATTACTTTAATTAATTGTTACAAACAATAACAAGATCATTATTTTGCTAAGATAAAGTACACAATATGAAAAATAATTATATTTATCTATGGGTT
Source organism: Dittrichia graveolens (assembly GCA_038502395.1). Lineage (NCBI taxonomy): Eukaryota > Viridiplantae > Streptophyta > Magnoliopsida > Asterales > Asteraceae > Dittrichia > Dittrichia graveolens. Next base: position 97,736,316 of record JARJIL010000002.1, read on the forward strand.
TAGTTCTTAAAAATATATCAAAGTTGTCACCTTTTATTATTGTATATATTTAACTTTAAAAACTACCATTTAATATACCTAACTTATAAAAGTTACCATTTTGTGTATTTTAAAACCTGGATAACATGTTCCAGGTAATTTTTAAATTTTAAATTATTTTTAATACCAAATTCTAGAAGGAGATGGAGATTCAAATGAGGTTGCAGACCAACAAACAAATTCAAGAAGCAGATGAAGATTCAAAACAATAAGAAAATAACTAAAGTCACGGTTTAAGGTTTCGATTTATGATAACAAATTTAGGGCATTTATTTCTAATAAGGTTTGGACTTATCTTCATCTACGATTTATCTTCCCCACATCTCCTTTCGGTTTCATCTTCATCTGCAATTAATCTTTGTAGAATAATGAAAACCCCGTATGTATTTTTGCATTACATTGGTAACTATTTATAAAGTACAAAGGGTACAAGAGAAACCCCCTAATATAAAACCCTAGCCCATCTATACCATTGGGCTGGGTCATCTTACACTAAACCCTAATATACATTATCTCTAATAATCTTCTCCCAATTTGCTTTCGATTTCACCTTCATCTGCGATTTTAATTGGGTTTACATATGTGAATGATCCAGTTCTTGAATAATTCATGATTTTCCAGTTTTTTCGAATGGGTGTTGATCTGCAAATGATTGTTGCTCTAATGATGTTCCTTCCTTTAAGTTCTGATTTGTTTATATGTGTTTTTTGATCTATTTTAGGTAACTATGATATGAATTAGATTTGTAATTAGGTTTCTTTGATTTCTACTTTTAGGTTGCTATTGATTCATTTTTGATATGTGAAGATGAAGATGGTGAATGTATAGAGCTTGTGTTTGAATGCTTTAATCTTGAAGATGAAGATGAGTGTGTTATTATTATTACAATAATATTAAATTTATTTTTTAATTATTTTAAATTAAGGTAACCTATTGTAACCTAATATTATAGGTTACGATAAATTAAATGGTAACTTTTATAAGTTCGCTATATTAAATAGTAGTTTTTAAAGTTGGGTATATACAATAGCAAAAGGTAACAACTTCGATACATTTTCAGAAACTAAACCCTTTATATATTACTGATAATGATTGAAGTCTATATAAATTTTCAACCACCGGATCAAATAGAGAATCAATTATGATTGTACCTTATTCTAATTAGAAAATGTTTAGTTTCTAAAAATGTATTAAAGTCGTCATCTATATATACTCAACTTTGAAACTATCGTTTAAAGTAATCAGGGCTATCTCAAATATTTCGGAGGCCCGTGGCAAAACCAAATAAACGGGCTCTCAAAAAAAATAAGCTATATAAAAACGTTGAGTAGGAAACTTATAATTATACGTACTTAACTGCAATGATAGACAAAAATATACAATTGTCAACTAAATAAGTGTTCTTTTTGAAACATGGTTTAAAAATAACAATTTTATATGCACATACCAATTAACTAATTAAAAAATAAGTAAAATAATAAACGGTGATTCAAGTATTAAAATTTAATTAATTACCAACTAAGCAAACTAATATGTAAAAGCCAATTAGTTATTAGATAACCAATTAACCAATTACCAACTAAACAATTAATATGTAAAAACCAATCAAACAATTATAGTAAACAAACTAATATGCAAATACTAATTAGTTACCAGATAATCAATTAAAGAGTTGAGTTATTGAAATATGAACAATCAATAAAAATTAAACTAGAAATCAAATAACAAAGATTAAAGAAAAGTTTAGTCGTGTTTGAGAAGTTAGAACAATTTCAAAAGTTAGGCGTGTCTTAAATAAGCTGAATTTTCACATTCTACCTTTCACAAATCCTACGATTTAGTTTTTTCTCAAGGAAACCGAAGAAGAAGAAAAAATTGTGATTGCTAATTTTTTCTTATTCCCAAAGTGTGTACTTCGTCCCAAAGAGTCAAACAATTTTATGTGATTTCTTCGCAATCTAACTATTCGATTTTTTTTGATAAATTGATGATTTCTTGATTTCTTACCAATCGGCCACTACTAGAAAATCAGGCATCACATATAAAGATTATTATTGGAGAGAAACGGTTTTTTATGAAGCTTTTATCCATGTGTTGATTATGTGGGAAATATAGGGGAAACAACATTTTTCCACGTATTTGTCCAATACAAAATGAGGTGTTTTGTTGTAACGGGCCAAAAGATTTTGCCAGTTGAATATATGATTTCAGCTTAAAGTGTTAATCTCGAATCTTTAAGAATTTTTAGTGTTTGCAACAATCTTCTAATCTAAATAAAAGACTAGATAAAATTTATTAAACAATCTAAACCATTCATTTAAAAAAATATTTAATCTTGACCATTCATCCACTTAAAATCAAAAAATCAATTTTGACTTTTTAAAGTCAAAATTATTAAAGATAATTTCATATATACCCTTATTAAATCATATAATATCGTATTTACCCACCTTAATTTACAAATATCATATTAACCCTTTATAATATTTCAAAATATCATATTTAATCAAATTCTTAGTTTTATCATCCTAAAATATTTTATAATCATTTTAAATTCCTTTTTAATTATAAGCAATAATGTTTTAACTTTATTACCATTAATTAATTGTAACAATAATGATTGATGACTTATATAAGAAATACAATCACGTCTCTTCGTATCATGATACCACATTTTTGCTGCAAGTATGCCCTCCCACTTGCGTTGATTTTTCCACCGCTGGTTAGAGTGTTGATGCCGTACGCCGTTATTTTTTAAATTCTCATTAATTCGCGTTTTATTATTATTTAATACGTATTATCATTTAAATCAACCCGTGTATCACACGGGCATTTAGTCTAGTTAACTTATAATAGATTAATTAAACTAGGCTTAGAGTGTTAAACCATATACATTACATACACAAGGAAAATGGACCCCTCTAATCCGTGAGCCCTAGACGTCGCCCCTTTGACGCGTCCTTTAAGACGACCCTGAATGTACTAAAGTTTTCAAAGTTATTCAATGTATCAGAAATCTCTTGATCTAATTTATTTTTAATACCAAGTGAAGAAATGATGAGGAAGTTGATGAATATTCAAATGAAATTGGAACAGATCTGGAGATGTAGTCAAACAAAAATAAAAATGAAGAACAACCCAACTCGCATAAAGAAATGCCAAATTTAAACAAATTCAAACAATCGAAATCAAAACACAAATCTGAACCTTAACAATATATTTGAACAAATAGATATGTTTGAGACCCAAAAAAACCAAATCTAAATAATCAAACCTAGAACACAAATCGACAATATGTAATCGTAATCAGTACAACCGAAAAGAACAAAATCGAGCTTTTGAGATAGAATTGACATTTGTATTGAATAGTTGTAAAGCAATAATTCGAACCTTTGAACAACAAATAGCTATATGTAACCAAATTGCGGAGAAATACCCGAACTCGAACTCGATAAGAACCCTAGTCTAAATATAAAATTCCCCCCTTTACATTCCATATGAATCCTCAATTGCAGCTTACTATTATTATGAACAAAATCAAAATCACAACTTAGGGGAAAGTGGATGATATCGAAAGTTATGAATCAACATGAAGCATATGAGTTCCAGAGATAGGAACCATCGATTAAAGAACCCAAATCGTCATAGAACCCCGTATTGCAAAAGAAGAAATCCCATGTTTATTTGATACAACTATGGTGTTCTTCATCTCGATGTTGTCTCATGATGTTGACCATTTTTCTTCTTCTTCTTGTAATTATTATTATTAAAATTGTATTTAATTTATTTTTTAATTATTTCAATGAAGATGACATGTTGTAAGTTGTCGTCTACTGTCACAGTACATTAAATAATAACTTTCAAAGGTTCATTACATTAAACGACCGTTTTTAAAACTGTATATATATAATAACAAAATATGACAACTTTGATGCATTTTTAGAAACTATACCTTTTTAATGAATAAGTCTGAACCATTTAGTTTTCTTTTTAAATAATTTTTTTTACTTATCAATTTTTTCATTTTAGAAAAGTATCTCATTTTACTTGCTATAAGTTTGTGGGTTCAAATTCAAAGTCAATTGGCGATAAGTGGAGTAACACAAAACTCTTATTAAGTACACTACAAAGTTACACTCGTTTAACGTGAGAAAATACTCAACATGGCGGCCTCCTTAGGTGTGACATTCTTTGCACCTAACATGTCGATATTTATAAGGTATGTAGAATTTGTGTAGCTGTTTGGCTAACCACCAATGAAATTGACTCTGATACAATATATACGTTTATAATATTTCAACTCAAAACCAGTTGGAAACTTGAAATATTTTTTTTATTTAACCAAGATTCCTTTTTCTCTTACATCTAAATTATGTTTTACATATTAATTTATATTTATTATGTTATTGTTTTAATCCATAAACAGTTTTTGCATATAAAATTCGAGTTGGGTATATATATTTTTATTTTTTAAATAGTTAATGAACAATATAATTAATATGAACTGGTCATTGTCAAGTCATTTTTGTTGGAAAATTATAAAGGAATATGGGGTTCTTTTACTAGATTTGTAGTTGTTTAATTAACACCGTTAAAAAAAACATTTTTGATAGGTTCTCCAAGCTTTTGGTATTCTTAATGAGAGTTTCGAACTATTAAATTTTCTTTAATGTAGAACACACTTTCAAAATCTAAGCCTAAATCTCTACATTTTTGTCGACTATGAGACCTACAAGACATCTAGAACAACAGATATCGTTAAGCTATAAGCCATTTGGTAACTATTAAATGTTATATTGATTCTTAGACCTTGTTTGATTTGTTGGAATTGGTCTAGAATAGGAATTTCATGGTGGCCTTGTTTTGTTGGAAGGTTTGAAGAAAATGAAATTTAACATTCTTTCCAATTCCTTAAGCCATAGGATTTCAGAATTTCTTTTTTAAATGTGATGGATTTTACAGTTTCTTAAGTCATAGGAATGTTATAATTAACCAACAACCTCCTTTACTTCATCTCCTTCACGAATTCCTTAAGCCATGAGAGTGTTCATTGCTTCCATGAATCAACCTCATCTGCTTCTAATTCTTTGAATCCACTCTTCATCTCATTCTTCCTTGAATTGGCCTTATATGCTTCTTCTTCGAGTCGACTCTTCTTCTCATGCTTCTTCTTCAACAAATCGACTCCTCATCCATTCTTCTTTGAATAGACTGTTCATCTTCTTCGTCTTAGGGTTCAATCTTTCTTCACTACTTCATCGCTTCTTGTTGCTGCTGGACATCAGTTATAACAGATTTGAAAAAGATTCAAGAAGAAATCGATTATTAGAAGAAACTGATTATAAGAATATATAGATTTCTTGCTTTTGGGAATTTGTTTGAACATATATTTTTCTTGTATTATTCAATGGATATCAAGAAATTCGCTTCTTTTGTTTCAAAAGTGTCTCATTCTTATAAACATTATCTCTCTTTTTACAGGTTATAAGATAAACTCGATTACTATTTTATAAATTAAACCTCTTTATTTATTATTAGATTAGATGGAACATGCTTATGATGATGAGCCATTGAGTTTTTACTACTAATGTTTTTTCACAGGTATGGTATGTCTATATATCATGAATGGCCATTGAGTTGTTTTAGTAACAAGGGCTATCCTTTTTGGCATAAGAGGATAACCCTAGCTATTTGTTTTCAACTAAGATAAAAGTGGTAAAAAGATTATCTATCCTATTTTTCAAAAGAGATAGACTAATCTCTTTTGTTATAAGAGGTTTATACAATCAAAATTGTCCTTTCCTTTTGTTTTCAACTAAAGTAAAAGTGTTAAGATCTGTCATCTCTATCTTTGTTCCATCTTTATTCGAGTCTATCATCTCACTTATCGCTCACATCTACTAGGTTAGGGTACATCTTCTATCGTCTTTCGTGTTTGCTTATCCATCTTCATCCAATCTTCGTTTGAATATACTATACTAGGGTACGTCCTACATCTAGCATCTCCATCTCGAAGGTTAGGGGTTCGAACAAGTCATTTTCGCATATACTTAAATCGGTTTACGAAAAGACTAGCTAGACTATCATTTATAAAAATTCTATAATAAACCAATTTATAAAGTTAATGAGTAAATAATAAGGAATCTGAATTACTTAAAAAAGTATTGTGATTGTGATGCAACCCTTTGATTTAGGCAGGTAGAGTCCAATCCAATGTGAGTAAAAGGAAGACTTATTGAATTGTGAACCCATGTGGTTTTGGACTGCCTTCGGTGGTGGTAAAAGCTAAAAGGCCTTCTTCACTTCCACATGCCCATTAATATATACAAATGCCCATGTGGTTTAGTAATCCTCCTTGGGCCCACATTGCCTCCTCAAAAAATTCTTAAATACTTTTTCCATCTTAAAATAGCGATTTATTATTATTATTATTTATTTATTTCGGGATTAATTTTTGGAAAACAGTTGAATCTGAATTTATCGGTCGTTAGTGATGATTACATAATGTATGTATGTGGTTCGTAAATTATAAACTTGGTAGGAGTAATTATGTGTGTAGCATATATAGTACAACATGCAGCATACCTTTTAAGTGTTCAAAGCACTTGGGTTTATTTGAAAAGCAAAATCAAGCCACAATGTAATGGAGATATATATAAGGGTGTTTAGTATATAATGTTATGTTCTGATTGTATATTATAGGGTAGAGTTTAAACGAGAATTGTTTTTCGTACAAGAACTACGAGAACCAATTTTGGCCGTTCATTTTGGATAATGTAATTCATGGATGAAGAGCGTGAGGGGATTGAATGTGGCAGGGTGCATGTAAGGAATTCATGAGTGGGCAATCCAATTGAAGGAGGGGGAATTTGACGGCTAAGATTGGTACTCGCGTTTCTCGTACGAAAAACAGTCCTCGCTTAAACTTTTACGATATATTATATAGGTTTAATCTATTGACTTTCTAAGGTTTAACCTTTCGTCCCTTACTGAAAAGATGTAATTAGCTTTGCACCACTGATAGTTAATTATTAAGAACTTGAGATTTCTTTAATTTGTATTCATTTTAATCTGGATTATTTTAAACTAAAATCTTAATATTTATTATCTTTAATAAAACGGGGTCTACTCAAAACATATCGTTAATCTGAGTTCCTTGCAAAACTAGGGTTCCTCAGAAGTTAAAGATAAAGATTTATAGTTTTTTAGTTAAATTTGGATTTTGGCTAATATTAGAGCTTGATCTTCATAAATGTATGGTTTTTGATCTCTCGTCTATGTTCCTAAGTTATACAAGTTCGGGACTAGAGACTGTTTGTTAAAACAGAATGATTAATCACTCAATTATTATGTGGTCTGAATAAGTCAAAGGTTTTGTATGAATGTATACGATGTTTGATAAAGATTCTACAAATGATCATTTTAACCTTAATAGTGATATATATAAGATATGATATGATTGTTTAACAAGACAACATGTGAAAGTTTCAATAAGACAAGTATGATTCATAATGTACTTTAAGATAGAATGATTCTGCAGTGTTATTCTGTTTCATTCAACACAGTCTTCGTTTGGAGCCGACAAATTCAACATTCAACGCTGAATGGTTCCATTAAGTAGCAAACAAACAGCCCCCTAAAACTCATAAAGTAATTCATACAAAGCTTTAATAAGACAAGTATGTTTCTGTCGACTTATAGAGACATGACATCAAAATCATTATCAATACCACATGAACGTAATGTAATAAAGAAACTTGTGAGGCCAAATTCATTTTCAATGCCACACATAGCCCACATGGATGTTTTTTTGTTATAAAAAGAAATGAGAAGCTTCATTTCCCCTCTTTAAACTTCACTCCATTTTATTTTTCTGAAACAATATCAATATTATTGTATACAATTACAATTTATTAGTTATTAACAATAGCAAAGCTAGAATTATATTTAAACGGGTTCATAAATAAACTTAGTCACATTTGTAAACATAATCAATCGGTTTATAACTAAAAATATGTCTATATTATACTAAAAGAATACTAAAATCATACAAAAAAATGTGTTCAATAGGTTCAAGAGAACCCTCTCGACGAAACGTAGCTCTGTCAATGTTTATTATAAAAAATACATATATATCAGTATTGAAAATATGGTTAATTGGCTATAAAAAATACAGTAAGAGCTACATATATTGCAATCCGCCTAATATGGTTAGGTGGCCATGTTGCTTAGTTACAAATAACAAAGCTAATAACTTCATTTTTATCTTACATTTTATGAAAATTATAAGTAATTACCATTACTCAACAAATAATAATATCATTTTTAATCATCATTCAAGGAATTTTGATGACAAACACATAAGCTTCACACAACATTGAAAAGAATACACGTTATATATTGATGCACTTTTATGCTCACATAAACCAAATATTTTCATAAAATCTAACGAAACTCACATGTATTTGATGAATTTTCGTCTTCCAAATCACGACTTACGCATTGCAAAAGCCTACTAAAAGTCATTTTTTTGTACATGATCAGCAGTCATTATTAGCAAATTCGAAGCTACAAAAGGAGAAATCCAAAAGGATAGCATGATCCCGAATCTTACAAGGTAGTTTAGGATCAATGCGATCCCTTTGGATGTCTCCTTGAGTTGCAATCATGAGTCATGATCATCACCTACATCCCAACTCTCTTTTTCTTTGAGTTGCATATGAAAGAGAAGGAAGAAGAAGAAGATATGTAAAAGTGGATGGTGGGAAGATGAATATAAAGATTGCCAAAATGCTCTCTTTAAACTAAGTCAAGTAGGTTTGCATTTATATAATATTGGGGTTTGATTCCTTTTTCATTTTTTTATGATTTCTTTAACTTTTTGGAGTGTACAAAAGCACCATCTTGTTTTCTTATTACTTTTTCTAATTTCACTTTTGAGAAATCCGTAGTATAACTTTTATGGCGATACGCTAACCTAATAATAATTATCACATCTATATTATATATATCAAATTTTTAGCAATTACAAAAGACTAAAGAGTATGTTAAAATCATGTCCAATCTTAAGATTTCAGAAGTCGTGTGCATTTTAGTAAAAATCGGTCATAATACAACGTTTTTTAGCACTAAAATGATGTTTTTCAACGTTAAACAACAATTCTCAACAAAAAAGTAATATTTTTATTCTTTTAATCATCAAAAAATGTACAATTAAAAGAAATTCTAGAAATATATAGTATTACATATGAATAAAATTTTGGACCCCTAACAAAGAATAATTAAGTAATGTTCGTGTGCACCTCTTGAACGACAGTCCGGTCCTGATTAAAATACTCTTAAGTTAATCTCAAACAAATCCTATAGCGTTCTCACATATATAAACATACAGTGGATGCTACAAAAGGATCCAAATTTTATTTTAAATTACAGTCCCTCGCACGATTATTTTTAATTATAATCATATCTCGTATTTGTTTTTATAGAAGAATGTTTAATATAATCAATACTTAATTCATAGTCATAAGGGACTAATTTTAGCCTTTGGATCAATGACATCAATGATCTAGATTGCATTTTAAAATTTGGGCGGAGTGACATTTTTGTAATTCACATGTGATGCTTTTACAAATCATATATGATTGTATACTTGTGATTGAATATTAAAATTTTAGGACTATATTTTTTACATTAACTTTATTAAACACAACTCTGTTTTTATAATATGACGATTGATGTAAATATATATAACTGGTTTTTATTATTGTGAGAATCATGAGGACCAATCTTAGCCGTTCAATTGGTAAGTGGAATTCATGGATAAAGAGCGTGTGACTTGAGTGTGGTAAGGTGTATGTAAGGAATACATAGGTGGACAATCTAATTGAAGTAGGGGGAATTGGACGGCTAAGATTAGTTCTCGTAATAAAAACGGTTCTCAAACTTTTCACACACACACACACAAATATATATATATATATATTATATAGGGGAGAGTTCAAACGAGAACTGTTTTTCGTACGAGAACTGCGAGAACCAATCTTAGTCATTGATTAAAATTAATCAATGGCTAAGCCTTTGATTAAAATTAATTATGGCTAAGATTTTTTGGTGACTCATTAATGCTTCATTAATGACGCATTAATAAGGGTTATTTTTGAAAAATCAAGCCTCGCAAATTAATGACGGCTCACTCGAACACAATTCACGGTTGGGTAAATATATAAATTACCAAAATACCCCTATTAATGAGTCATTAATGACGTTAAAAAATTATCGCAATTCTCTTATAAAAAACAGTTTTCGTTTAAACTTTTATCTATATAGAATTTACCCATAACGAAATTCATAAACCTGTATATATATATATTTATATATATATATATATATATATATATATATATATATATTCAGAAAGAGTTAGTTATAATTTTCTAATGTACGTAGAATAATATATATTTCTTATCACATGCATGCACCGTAAATAAATTAAAGGGGTGTTTGGTACAGGAAAAAGAAAAGGGGAGAAAGGGAAAAGGAATGGTTTCTCTTGTTTGGGTTTAAAATAGGTAGAGAAATGGTTTCTCAGACCATTTCCCAATCTCTACTCTCTTTGTATCTTGATTTATCTAAAAAATGAGGAGAAATGGCGAGAAAAGGCATTTGCGGTGGAAACCCTATCGTAACCTTCGATGTTGTCGCTATCGGCGATGTCGTCTGTGTTGTTGCGATGGAATCCTAATCGCGGGCGATGTATTCGTCGTCTGCGTTGTTGCGATGTCACCCTAATCATCGCGATGTCGTCGCCGTCGTTGCGATTGAACCCTAATCGTCGGCGATGTCTCTGTGGCGACGCTATTACGGCGAGGCGGCGTTGGCCGCAACCGTCGTCGTTTGTTGCGATGTCGTCGTCGTCGTTGCGATTGAACCCTAATCGTCGGCGATGTCGTCTGTGGCGACTTGTCGTTGCTATGTCGTTGTCGTCGATGGAACCCTAATCGTCCTCTGTTGCGATGTTTGTCGTCGTCGTTGCCCTCTGTTGCGATGTCTATCGTCACCGATGGAACCCTAACACTGTTGCGATGGACCCTAAGGCGATGATGAGTGTCTGGCGTCGGCATGGCGGTGTCGCCGCTGCCGCCGACGAGTTTCCGGCCACCTGAGCCACTATTTCTCATTTTTGTTTCTTGATGTACCAAACAAAGACATTTTTTACTCATTTCCATTTCTCACTATTTCCATTTCTCTCTCATTTCTATTTCCAATTCTCCCCTTTTCTTTTACCTGTACCTAACACCCCCCAAAGAAGAAGCCAAAGGCAGAAATATGAGTAAAATCCTTTATATACTGGAGCACATGGAGAGTCTCGATCCCCAAAGGGTGGGTCACCCTACCTAGCTAGCTAATTCAACTTTCTTTCTTTCTTTTCGGTTAAAAATTAAACAACTATTGTTTTTTAGGAATCTAGAAATAATTATGTACTACCTACCTATGCATAACGTACCTGTTGTTTGTATGTAAGGAGGAGCGTGGTTTCAAAATCAAACCGAGCATGAAAAAACCTGAAACATAAAATGCCTTAAAGTAAGAATTGAGGACCAAACGGCTTGTTCTTCATCGGTTCTGATTCTGTTCGTTTCTATTGATTCCGGGTAAAAAACCAAACCCAGGTGGAACTGAAAACCGAAATAAAAAATATAGTAACTGAGAACCAACCTGAAAGTGTATAAATCAGTTTGGTTCCGGTTCCGGTTCAAGACAAACGGGTTTTTTGCTCATCCCTATTTGTACGTAATTATGATCGATTTGGTTCTATTTATATATATATATATATATATATATATATATATATATATATATGTGGATCATGCATATGGCTTTTCTTTATCATAAAGAGTGAGGAAGTAAGAAGGGTAATTGAGGCCATTTGGTCAATGGCGATGACTTGATGAAGAGAAGATGTTATATATGTCATCACAGACTCACTACATGTAGTACGTGGTATCATCGTTTTTTTTACACGTTCTAAAAATGTAAACAAGTAGGTCTTAAAATTTGATGTGATGATATATGACCAAACCATTGGCTTACATATCTTTAATTATAAATTAAATAGGTCTTTAAAGCAGAAATTAAAAATTCATTAACATATTATTACTATCTAAGAAACAATTAAACAACATTGACAAATACATGAGTATTTATCACATAAATATCAATGAAAATCTAAAACATTTTTAAGAAAAAAAATAATATTTCATAACATATTGAATTAATTATACTCATTTTGTCAAACCAAGTTCAAATGGTTAATTTTTTTAAAGGAAATTGAATGGTTAAAGATAATCACTCTTCTTGACTTGGTCAAAAACAATACAAAAATACTAGTGAAACATGTAGACATTCAAAATTTTAGGTTACGAATTTATCGGTATTATTTCATACACTCATTTGTTTACATGACGCTATTTTTGTAGACAAAACCGTTATTTATACGCTTAACATCGTCTTAATAAGTTACTAGATCTCTTTTTGAATTTCTAGCAGTCAAAAATAATAATTTTGTTGTTACATTTACTACAAGTATCAAGTCAACATAACTCAACATTCAATTTGTTACCCTAACTTTGTCACAATTAAGGTCGTGGTCGCTCTTACGAGCGCACTTGGTGGTGTCAAATCGACACATCTTGCTCTTTGGAATCTGGGATTCATACATCCAAAAAAACTTTGACCAGATTGTCAACACTTGATCGCCATAACATTGACCAAATTGCTAATTAATTACTTTCCACCACACGATATCATTCCATCACTTTGAATTTTCACACCTCTGCTACCTCATTCTTCAAATAAGTTTTTTTTTAATTCCGTATCATAATTTGCCTTTTGACATTTTCACAACGTTTATCATTACCGTTAAATATTAAATTGCCAACATAACCACTAAAGTTAACTCGTAAAAATAGAACTTATGAACGGCTAAGCTATTCAATAAATAAGAACGAGGTAGGGCCTTGACCACCAAGAATTTCTTTTGACTTAGCTGTAAGCGTCTTGATCTTGACAATTACCCATTTTATTCCTCCGATAATTAATCACTTCCTTTATCTTACGTTATCACGTATTGTATAAGACTAAAATAAGGCACACTACAACAAATATGTGTTTTCCTTACGCTTTATCAAAAGCGTGTAGAATTTTTAAAAAATACACACTAAAAAGTGCGTAAAATAGTTTAAACAAAATATAGGTAAAAACAACAGAAAAGCTTACAATTTTAAATGTACTAGCATCGTATGCATGCAATGTTGCGACCACAAACAGTTTTTATTTTACAACGTGTCACTTCAAGAATGTAATGATATGTTATTCGTGCAACTCAATGTCACGAAAAAGTTTTCTACATCAACATGTTCGTATTTTTCAAATTTATTTGTATCAACTATTTTATTGATTTTAAAATTAAATTTTAAAAGCATTAAAATTAGAAAAAAGATTTATATTTATGAAATAATTAAGGAGAGAGAAAGTTAATAAAATTTTGAAAGTTATATTGATATTGGTAGATAATTGTGTTTGTGTGTGTGAGAAAGTGAGTGTTAATGTAGGAGAATATATTTTAAATAAATAAAAAAGTTAAAGTTAATTAGGAGAGAAAATGAAATGGTTATAAATTGAGTGAATGAGATTAATTTAGATAAAATAAAAAGTCAAGATTTTATATTGATTGAATTTAAGAAATCTTAAAATTAAGAGGAGAGAGAATGTTAAATGATTTATATAGTAGAATAGATAGTATAGATAATGTTGATTTTAAAAGGTTCACACTTTTAAATATGTAAAAATAGTAATTAATAAAAATTGAGAAAAGTTCACACTTAAAAGTGTGAAAAATTAACATATTTGTTGTAGTGATTTGACATGAAGTCCAGCTTAATCTTTTTCATCAAGGTTATTAAGATTGAGATCTTATCTAAAACCATTTTTATCTTTACAAGACAGGATTGTAAGATTGGGTTCCTAAGATCCTACCACAAGTTATTAAACTTTTTTTAATTTTTTATATGCTATAATAGACAAATTATATACCATTTCTATAAAGGATTCAAACATTAAAGCTTAAAATATGGTCCAAATTTTAAATGTTAAAAACATACAATAGAAATTTATCACAATCAATTGGTTTGCACATCATAATTAAGTTTAATATTGGTGACTCTTAAACACAATCAAAATAAAAATCAAGAATATATGATACATCAACATCAATTCCTTATTTTATAACAAAATCATCTTCTAGTGATATCTTTTATAATAATTAAAAATGTTATATGTGCGTAAAGTAGAAAAATATGAATAATATTTTTTTACACAAATCTGATCATATCAAAAATGTAAAAAACAATAAAGTAAAATAATATAAGTAATAATAAAAATATATAAAATAAGAGCATATGTGAATTCTAAAGATCATAGAATCGCTATAGGATCCTATGATCCCACATATAATCTTACAATCTTGAGATCATAAAAATATCGATAAGAAACTCCTTAAACCGTTGTTCCTTTTGATTTTTAGCGTTTGGCTTGCATCTTATTAAGATGTCGATCCTGGACTTTTTTTATAAATCTTTTCTATTTTGTTTTGTCATTTTTTAATCTTTAATTAGATTTTCCATTTTCATAAAAAAAATTCTCAAGAAATCATATGTACTACTTGCCTGCTTGTATACAAATAACATGATATTGATAGATGCACCAAAAGCTTAATTAATACGGATATATGTGACGAAGATATTCATAATCCATGAAAAAAGAAAAAAAAACAATATATATATATATATATATATAAATAGGATCAACATAAAACCTAGTCTTAATTATAGAACCTAAAGAATCAATCTGAACCATTGGATTATCTAAATTAATGGTTAAGATTTGAATGTGGTAATTTTGTAAATTATATGAAAATTATATTAAGTAACTGCATAATTGAGGGCAAATATGGAATTCTGTTTTGATTCTATTTATGGCTTCACCTTCCGAAAATACAAAATGAGAACCAAAATGCAAATCATTGGGTTATTTGCATGTTAATGACTTGATATTATTTGTATTTTTGGTTATTTGCATTTTTGTTATCTTCTTTTATGTTGATTGCATTTTGCATTTTGTATTTTCGTCAAATAATTTGCATTTTTGTTATCTATTTTTTTCATTTTCGTGAAACAATTTGCATTTTCATCAAACAAATTGCATTTTCGTAAAAAAAAAATTAGAAAACATTTCGATCCTGGTCTTGAATTAAAAAGAATAAAAAACTGAATCTAATGGTATATTTTTTTTGCTAAAATTCTTAAACATGAATATATTATGATAATTTGAATGTTTTGTAGGATTTTTTTTTTAAAATGGAAGTTCGGAGGTTGAAAGAGAGAGGGGCATGAGTATTAATTTGTAATTCCTTTTCCAGTTTTGTCCTTACTCTTGATGCCACATGTCATCACCAGGTTTGTTCTTTAGGTTTTATGAATAAGCAATGTTCTATGTATAACCTCACCCTGTATATATACTAGTATTTTACCCGCGCGATGCGGCGGGGTAAAATAGTTTCATTTGTCAACATGTCAATTCAACATGTTATTTGTGATGTTTCCGAAGAATATGGTGTTTGTGATCTTCGTACAAATATCAAGTTAACGCAACACTTACGTTTAAATGACAACATTCTATTCTTGTATGAACAAATTCATACCATCTTTTACGATTATATTACATAGTAGAATATAAACCTTTTAAAAACAGTAAGTAAATGTGACAATTTTTTAGATCATGCTAAATACATATATACTTCACTCATCACGTAACACTTCTTTGTAGACGACATTTGAAGTGTAAACTCCATCTTGGTCGAATTCTTCCGCATGTTTCACTAATACCTTTATATTGTCACGTGATATCCCTCTGGATAGCGCCACGTAGAGTTGCCCATGAGAAAATACATATGCCGGTAGATAAACACCAATATTTGGAATAGTCTGACCCTGAGATTTGTTAATTGTCATAGCAAAACTAAGTCGGACAGGAAACTGCTTTCTCTTCAATTTGAATAGAAACATTTCGTCATCGGACGGACATAAAGATATCCTTGGCAAACATACTCTCTTTCCCGAATTAATCGCGCGTACAATTTCGGGCCTAAATAACAATCATCAACCTACTTGAAACACTTATCCAATAATTTCGCAACATTTTGGGTTTTCTCCACTACATTTCGGGTCAGATCATAATCCATTATAATCCAGTAAATTCTAAGTCACATTTTAACATGAACATTACGTTTAATTTGATTATATATTATTTTAAATATACGAAACGCACGGCAATATCTACTCATATAAGATTATAGAAATATGTCCAAGTCATTTTTTTGAACGATAGAACATACACCCTAATACTACTTATAAATTTACATCGCTTGTTCATTAAGAGATTTAAATCAACAATCTAAGGGAACATCTTTTCTATATATATTTATTTGTAACGGTTCATAATTGATACATTTCGTCATCGGATGGACAAAAAAAAGCTAAAGTATTGATTTTACATATTATGTATACCTTTTTCAAAATCTTCATTAACTCCAGTGATATCATCGTTCTCACTTTTCTCATCTCTAGTACTCATTTCGTACTATAACAATGCACTAACGTTGAATCCTGTAAAATTAGCTCACATGAACCTCTTCGATAGACATTTTGAGGGTGTATGCTATGCGTGTAATCGAGCCAAGACCGTTCGTGAGCTACTCGAGATCGACTCGATCTGAACCGAGTCGAGCTCGAGCTACTCGTGTAGTGTTTCGAGCCGAGTTCGAGTTCCATAATACTCAGCTCGTCAAGCTCGCGAGTCTAATCGGCTCGTGCTTAATTACCTTTTTACCCTTATATAAATAAACAAATAGCACAAGTGTCCATAGTATATAAGCAAAAAACAGGAAAACCCTAAGCCATTTCCCCATTTCCTTTCTCCTTTTCCAGCCGTCATCTTCAAGACTTCAACTCACCCTAGATCTACAAGACTTGGAGTAAAAAAACTCATGAATATATCTACGAGACTAAGAATCGAAGCATTCTTCCTTGTTCTTCATCAAGTCGAGCCTATCTATTCATCAAACCGTCACATTTTTTAGTCGATGCACATCCCAAATGACTTGCAAATTCAAGATCTAGATCTGCAAGATTATGATTCCAAGAGTATGCTTTCGTGCTCTTCGTCAAATTGAGGGCCGAAGCTTTATATGTTAAATCGAGGTGATACATTAATATATGTAAGTTTTCTTTTTCGTCAAATAGAGGGCTGAATCCTAGCATTTTCTTTTCCGAACCTTAGTCAAACTCTTTCGTGAATCGAGCCGAAACTTAATATATGTAAAATTGAGAAGAAAGTTAACATCGTTTGTTGATGTTGTTTAGATATAATCAATAGAAATATCAATACTTCTATTTCTTAAATCATTTTGTTTCTGTTGTTTGAGATTGTCGTGACTTTGATTCAAGTTTATATATATATATATATATATATATATATATAATCAACAAATTTTATAGAAATAATCCATAAAGATATGATTCAAATTTCAGATATAATCAACATAATTTTTGTTGTTGTTTTTAGATTGATTCTAGTATTTTATATGCGAATAATCCCTTTTTTGTTGTTGTTTATTGTAGTCATATTGTTTTTGCTGGTTTTTATATATGTTTTAGTTTTAAACATACATAAATTGCTACAACTAGTTTATAGTTTAGAATAATGAATTGATTTATACATTTGTAATATTTGATGTAATAGTTTATTAATTTTAATTTTAGTCGAGTCAATGGAGTAAACCTAGTATTCTTATTCTTAGAAATAATAATTTGTATTTCCTCACGATGGAGGCTGTAGCTCTCATACCTGGGGAAATCTGTTGGTTCTATGTGCACAAGACGCAATTTATAAACGATATTACTAATAATAAATAAACCCATAGGGTCACACATTTACAGTCAATGGACACCAAGTACATATTTGAATATGATTTAGATATGTTTCCAACTCATAATATATAAATATAACGATATTATTATTTAGCGTAAATAATAATATTACGTTTATATATATATATATATATATGTATATGTATGCATTGATCTATATTATTATTTATGTGAAATAATAATATTACTTTTATATATTGATATAAAATAATGCATATGAAATACATAAATATAAATATATATAATTTATATATATATATATATGTGTGTGTGTATATATATATATTATAAGTAAATTGTTACTAGTAATAATTATATATTTATGTATATATATATATATATTTGTTACAAGTAAATTGTTACTAGTATCAAACAAGTATGTATATAAAATATATATGGATGTATTTTATACATTATGTGGGGTATCTAGAATCCTTGTTTTAATTTATTTGAAAGAGATCTAGAATGACCAACTTCTTCTCACAAAGGAGCCCCTTTTTGAAGGTTGCTTGAACATTGATCAACCAAGGCATGCACCTACCTTGAACAAGTGAAGAAGAAAAGCAAAGGGGGCCTCCCCCTTCCCTCCATTTACGGCCAAGACAAGGCCAAAGGAGGGGCCTCCCTTTTGCCTTGTTTCTTGGTTCATTTAAGGTGATGTATGGTCCCTTTTTGAGGCTAAGAGAAATCTACCACCTTGGCTTGCATGTTCTAAGTATTCTTGAACTTTGAAAACATCTCTACATTCTTGTATTGGTGTTTTTTCAAGTAAGCTAAGTGTTGTACCACATAAACATACTCATATATATATAGTTAGTTCAAAAAGAAGAACAAAGGTTGTTGCTTGCTTGCTTGAACTTCAAGGGTTGGAGAGACTAGCATCTTGAAGGTGTTGGAATCATTGGCTTGTGGATACCTTGGAGGAAGTCTTCTCATTGATCAACCACTTCACCAACGGTTTACTCACGCTACAAAGGTTGTAGTTCTAAACACCCTATGGTTGTTTTGTTTCTTAAGGCTTGCATATGGATCATTGGTGGGGAGTTTTAAAAGTTTAAAATTGTTGTTCATGCTTCCGTTGCTAAAATATATTTTGAAAAACCGAACAAACCCCAACAGTGGTATCAGAGCCACTTATGTATAGTTTTAAGAAACTTTATTTTGAGTATGTATTGTTTAAGAAAATGGACAAATTTTCTTTTGTTAGAAAAGTTGTGGATTTTCATGTTGGCAACTTGTATATGTTTATATATTTATTTTGGGGAACAACCAAACCACATGCATGTTTGGTTGTAAAAGTTGCCTAAATATCAAGTGTTGATATATATGCTTGTTTGAGTGTATGTTTTGCATAACAAGCCATAGACCTTTTGTGATGTGTTGGAAATTCGATTTGGTTGTAAAATTATTCTTTCATTCGGTATGTAATAATAATTTTAGTTTTGTTTCATCTTGTTGTATTTTGTAAGTAGTAGAATAGTTTATACTAGTTTACTTTTATAAAAATGTAACAAGATGAAGAAATGACCAAGTTGGAGTTTTCAAATGTGGTGGAGTCAACCATGAAAGCTTGGAATCATTTGCACTACAAGGAGTTATTTTGGCAAGTGGGAGCTTCAAATTCATCACAAGAGGAATATTTGGTCTTTAGTTATGACTTGGTATTTTTGTATGGCTCACAAAAATACCACTTAGGATAAATGGCTTGGTTATGCACTTATACATGTTATTTGTGTGTGTTTATGTTTATATTATTATGTATGGTTGAAAATAGGATTTTGCATACTAGATAATATTTTTGACATAATATAAATCACACAATGGGAGTTTGGTATTTTAAATTGACATAACATAAGATGTAAAATGAATTTTATATAAAAAGATTTTGTAAAGATTAAAATTCATTATGTCTATATATATATATATATGAGTTTTATAAAATAGAGATTTTAAAACTCAACCAAACTCCATTCAAGCTTAATAATAAAATGGTTTTATTACAAGCTAAAATTGGTCGTATTCGCGCGCTCGAAACTACACACGTTAATATAGGATATTAATACTAGTTTAAAATTGAACGCGTTGAGAGTTCGTAAAATATGGATTTTAAGAATACTCAAGATCAATATGTATATAAAATATGATTTTATCAAAACGTGGACTTATTATTGTATGCATGCAATACTAGTCACACGACTCGTTTTGTTTTATTTAATAAATATACAAAACGGTAAAAGCCTTTTTTCAAAACGTAAGTCTATGTCATCCCATTTTAAGACACTCGCTTGTTGCAACGACACTCACGTGGAGAGAGCATTAGCCAAACGCGTGGATTGTTTTTGTAACAACCGAGATGTTTTTCAGCGAATTCCATGAACGTCTTGGGCCGGAAATTCACCATCTTGAAATAGGACGACTTAATCGGAATCTTATTACGGAGAGAGCATTAGCCAAACGTAAGGAAGCCCGAGGCATAGATGGGATCAAACATGCCAAAGTTGACAATCGTTGTCTAGGATCCCATAAAGATCTAGGAATTATATACGAGATGTAATTGGTAAACGTTACCAACCTTGTTGTTTTAACTTGATGGAGAGAGCATTAGCCAAACATTCAAGGTTAAGTTCAACTTGGATCCTAGCCTTTGAAAATTAAAGAATTTTTATAATTCTAATGGGTATTAATTATTAAAGGATTAAATATCGAAAATACTAAATTGAACTTTGTTAATTTTGTAGATGGCCCCTAACTCAACTACGCCCGTTAACAACTTATCTCTTCGTTCAATCTTAGAGAAAGAAAAACTCAATGGTACAAATTTCTTAGACTGGTATCGTAACTTGAGAATCGTTCTTAAGCACAAAAAGAAATTGTACGTACTTGAGGATCCCATCCCTGAGGAACCTCCATTGACTGCGGCCAAAGCCGTTAGGGATGCTTGGGTAAAGCATTCCGACGACTCGGTCGAAGTTGCATGCCTCATGCTTGCTACCATGTCTCCGGATCTTCAAAAGAACCTTGAGGAGCATGGAGCATATGAGATGCTTCGCCAGCTTAAGGAAATGTTCCAAAAGAAAGCGAAGCAAGAACGCTTTGAGGTCACTCGAGCCTTCCATGCATGCAAGATGGAGGAAGGTCGATCCGTTAGCGACTATGTGCTAAAGATGAAAGGATACATTGACCAGCTTGCTAGGCTTGGATCTCCCATAACCAATGAGTTTGCACAGGATATGATCCTTAACTCGTTGACCAAAGCCTATGATCAATTTGTCATGAATTATAATATGAACAATTGGGAGAAATCTGTCACAGAGTTGCATGGGATGCTTAAAACTGCTGAGAGTAAGATTCCAAGCAAAACACCTCAAGTCTTGATAATTCAAGAAGGGAAAATCAAGAAGAAAAAGAAAAACAACTCAAAAGGGAAAGGCAAAGCGAAGGCAAAGGGAAAGGACAAATGCAAGCAAGTTGCCAAGGCTCCTACACCCAAGACGGCGGGAAAGGTTCCCAAGAATGACCCGTGCTTTGAATGCGGGGTGGTAGGACATTGGAGGCGCAATTGTCCAACCTACCTTGCGGAGTTGAAAAAGAAGAAGGCTGGCGAGGCTAGCACTTCAGGTATATATATATGATTGAAATGTATACTTTTTCTATTAATTCCTGGGTATTTGATACCGGTTGTGGAACTCACATTTGTAACAATGTGCAGGGGTTGAGAAAAAGTAAGCTGCTGAAGCCAGGCGATTTGAATCTCCACGTGGGCAATGGAGCAAATGTTGCTGTTGAAGCCCTTGGAACTTTTGAATTATTATTACCAAATGGCCTGTACTTAATATTAAACAATTGTTGTTATGTACTTAGTTTAACTAGGAATATTATTTCAGTAGCTCGGTTAAGAGAATCTGGATTCACTTTTGGTTTCGTTGATGATAGCATTCATGCCTTCAAAAACGACATTTTGTATTTTGAGGCTCGACCTCTTAATGGAATATATGAAGTTAATCTTAAAAGACCTCTTGATGATAATTCTATATATACTACTAGCACCAAACGACCTAAGCATGACTTAAGTCAAACATACCTATGGCATTGTCGACTTGGTCATATAAACAAGAAACGCATTGCAAAACTTCAAAAGGATGGAATTTTAAAATGAAACGATTCTAGCTCATTTGAATTTTGCGAATCATGTTTATATGGGAAGATGACTAAGGCTCCTTTCTCCGGTTCAAGTGAAAGAGCCAAAGATCTATTAGGAATCATACATACGGATGTATGCGGTCCTTTTAGATCAATGTCTAGGGATGGTGATAGATACTTCGTTACATTCACCGATGATTATAGTAGATTTGGTTATGTTTATTTGATGAAACATAAACATGAAACATTTGAAATGTTCAAGTTGTTTCAAAACGAAGTACAAAATCAACTCAACAAAACAATCAAGGCCCTTCGTTCTGATCGAGGTGGCGAGTACTTAAGCCAAGAGTTTATGGATCATCTTAGTAATTGTGGAATTATCTCACAACTTACTCCTCCTAGAACACCACAACATAATGGTGTATCTGAAAGGAGGAACCGAACTCTACTAGATATGGTTCGGTCTATGATGAGCCGAAGTATTCTACCCTCGTCCTTTTGGAGTTATGCTTTATTAACTGCTGCACGCATATTGAATATGGTTCCAACCAAGAAGGTAGATAAGACACCATATGAGATGTGGTATGGAAATGTTCCAAACTTATCTTACTTGAAAGTCTGGGGTTGTGAGGCTCATGTACGACAAGAAGCTTCAAGCAAACTCGATCCTAGATCTATCAAATGTAATTTTGTGGGATATCTAAAGATTCATTAGGATATTATTTCTACAACCCAGCTGAGAACAAAGTGTTTGTTTCTAGGCATGCCACTTTCTTAGAAAAGGAGTTTCTTTTGAAAGAGGCAAGTGGGAGCAATGTAGACCTTGAAGAAATTCAAGAACCACAAAATACAAGTCAGGTTGGCACTAGCACTCAACAAACGGTTGTTGAAACTAAACAATTGGTTGTTCAAGAACCTACTGAAACACAAAGTGTTCGTAGATCTGGTAGACCTCGTTAAGAACCCGAGAGATACGGATTTCTCGTGTCCAATGATGAGACTTTCTTGGTAGACTCTTCCGAGCCTACTAACTACCAAGATGCTATATCGGATCCGGAATCCGATAAATGGCTTGATGCCATGAACACTGAGATGCAGTCCATGTATGAAAATCAAGTATGGGACTTGGTTGATCTTCCTCCCAATAGTAAGACTGTAGGGAGCAAGTGGGTCTTCAAGAAGAAGACAGACATGGATGGAAATGTACACACATTTAAGGCAAGGCTAGTGGCGAAAGGTTTCACTCAAACTCATGGTATTGACTATGATGAAACTTTCTCTCCGGTAGCCATTATTAAATCTATTAGAATACTTATTGCCATAGCTGCATATTATGACTATGAGATATGGCAAATGGATGTCAAAACGGCTTTTCTAAATGGACACTTAAGTGAATATGTCTATATGGTTCGGCCCGAAGGTTTTGTAGATCCTAAGTATCCTAACAAGGTGTGCAAGCTTAAAAGATCCATTTATGGACGAAAGCAAGCATCTCGAAGTTGGAATCTTCTATTTGATGAGAAAATCAAAGAGTTTGGTTTTATCAAATCAGAAGATGAACCGTGTGTTTACAAGAAAACTAGTGGGAGTGCAGTAGCATTCCTTGTCTTGTATGTTGATGACATACTACTCATTCAAAACGACATCCCGACCTTGCAAGACATCAAGTCTTGGCTTGGGAAGTGTTTCTCAATGAAAGACTTGGGAGAAGCCGCCTAAATTCTTGGAATAAAGATCTATAGGGATAGATCTAGGCGTCTTATTGGCCTAAGTCAAAGTGCATATATTGACAAGATCTTGAAACGATTCAAGATGGAGAATTCTAAGAGAGGATTCTTGCCAATGGCACAAGGCACGGTTTTGAGTAAAGCTCAAAGCCCTAGCACAAGAGAAGAGCTAGATAGAATGAGTGAGATCCCATATGCTTCTGCAATTGGATCCATCATGTATGCCATGCTATGCACTAGGCCAGATGTCTCGTATGCTTTGAGCATGACGAGCAGATACCAGCAAAACCCAGGAGATAGCCATTGGATGGCAGTCAAGAACATTTTAAAATACTTGAGAAGAACCAAAGACATGTTCTTGATCTATGGGGGTTTGGAAGAAGATCTTTGTGTAAAGTGTTACACAGATGCTAGTTTCCAAACGGATCGAGATGATTCTCGATCACAATCGGGCTATGTCTTCGTTATGAATGGAGGCGCGGTTGCTTGGAAAAGTTCTAAGCAAAGTGTAGTTGCACAATCCACTACAGAATCTGAATACATTGCTGCTTCTGAGGCTGGACAAGAAGTTGCATGGATGAAGAAGTTCATTGCTGACCTTGGGGTAGTAACAAGCATTCAAGACCCCATAGAGATATTTTGTGATAATGAAGGTGCTATTGCCCAGGAAAAAGAACCTAGATCACATCACAACACCAAACACATTCTCAGGCGTTTCCACTACATACGGGATATAGTGGATAGAGGAGATGTATGTATTCGCAAAGTTCATACAGATTAGAATCTTGCAGATCCTTTTACGAAACCTCTTGCCTCGACTAAGCATGAGTCTCATACTAGGGCAATAGGTCTTCGCTTTGCAAGGGATTGGATTGGATTTGAATTGTAATTTAGTATTTGGATACTTTGGAACATTATGACAATATCTATTTTATCTGAATGATGTATGGATTTGATCACTTCATTAATATTTATTGTGTTCTTTATTAGCATGTTTAAATCCTTGAATAATTCTTTATTCTAAAACGTCCATAGTCGGTTATAACTATGGGAGTAGTTATGAATTAAGACTAATGTGAATCGGTTGGTTGACTTTCATTCGTGATGAAAGTAGGCAAAAGGGTTTGCAGCCAAATTCACTAATGTTTGTTAGGGAACGAACATTGGACATGACCCGCTCTTAAGATCGCTTCATGGATCAGTGTCATAAGTAAATCTTGAGAAAAATGTGGTATCTTTGTATCCTTAGACCTGAGACACATATTGGGACTCGAGTATGAGGAGTATCATGCTTTAATGTGGTTAAACGCTATCTTTAACCGGGTAGTTATAAAGGCCATTATTAGGTATGATATGAGTCTTATAAGAGACGTATGTGGTCAAGATGGAATTTGTTTCTCTCATTTAATTGGGAGTATAATATCTCTGGGCCCTAAAACAAGTTGAACACCATATGAGAATTGATGACGATCCATGTCTTATGTTCAACGAGATGTTGAAACAAAGGGATAATTGATGACTAACCTATAACAACGATTTGTAGCTAGTGAGTTAACTTCGTTAGTGAAAGTGTTGATCAACACACTTTGTTTATTATTAGGGGCAATGAGATGTTGCTAGACGTTCTTACCATTGTCTATATCGATTTAAGTTGTATCTTGTGCAAGTGGGAGATTGTTGGTTCTATGTGCACAACACGCAATTTATAAACGATATTACTAATAATAAATAAACCCATAGGGTCACACATTTACAGTCAATGGACACCAAGTACATATTTGAATATGATTTAGATATGTTTCCAACTCATAATATATAAATATAACGATATTATTATTTAGCGTAAATAATAATATTACGTTTATATATATATATATATATATGTATATGTATGCATTGATCTATATTATTATTTATGTGAAATAATAATATTACTTTTATATATTGATATAAAATAATGCATATGAAATACATAAATATAAATATATATAATTTATATATATATATGTGTGTGTGTGTATATATATATTATAAGTAAATTGTTACTAGTAATAATTATATATTTATGTATATATATATATATTTGTTACAAGTAAATTGTTACTAGTATCAAACAAGTATGTATATAAAATATATATGGATGTATTTTATACATTATGTGGGGTATCTAGAATCCTTGTTTTAATTTATTTGAAAGAGATCTAGAATGACCAACTTCTTCTCACAAAGGAGCCCCTTTTTGAAGGTTGCTTGAACATTGATCAACCAAGGCATGCACCTACCTTGAACAAGTGAAGAAGAAAAGCAAAGGGGGCCTCCCCCTTCCCTCCATTTACGGCCAAGACAAGGCCAAAGGAGGGGCCTCCCTTTTGCCTTGTTTCTTGGTTCATTTAAGGTGATGTATGGTCCCTTTTTGAGGCTAAGAGAAATCTACCACCTTGGCTTGCATGTTCTAAGTATTCTTGAACTTTGAAAACATCTCTACATTCTTGTATTGGTGTTTTTTCAAGTAAGCTAAGTGTTGTACCACATAAACATACTCATATATATATAGTTAGTTCAAAAAGAAGAACAAAGGTTGTTGCTTGCTTGCTTGAACTTCAAGGGTTGGAGAGACTAGCATCTTGAAGGTGTTGGAATCATTGGCTTGTGGATACCTTGGAGGAAGTCTTCTCATTGATCAACCACTTCACCAACGGTTTACTCACGCTACAAAGGTTGTAGTTCTAAACACCCTATGGTTGTTTTGTTTCTTAAGGCTTGCATATGGATCATTGGTGGGGAGTTTTAAAAGTTTAAAATTGTTGTTCATGCTTCCGTTGCTAAAATATATTTTGAAAAACCGAACAAACCCCAACAAAATCATCATACCCCCTTTTGTGGATTTGAAAACAATCAATTGAAAACACCTCTCCCATCAACCTCATTTGTGTATATAATCGACTCAAATTGTATGGAACACAAGCTACAATCCGATCTTCCTAATATGTATTACATACGTATTAGTCAAATAAATATTAAATGGTATTTTATTTGTAAATACTTTTGTAGTATTTGTAACTTACATTCGGATCAAGTAAAAACAATAATAACATGTTGTGTTTGATTTCATTCCAAACGAACTCCACTCAAACCACTTTGATGTTGTTGGAGTGATGAAAAGACTTCAATAGTATCCACATCTACGAATTTGCTAAACTTTTAAAAATATACTATACGAATCTAATCCATAAATTATTGGTTTGTTGTATAAATTTAGTAACATGATTTATAATTATTTTATTACAAAAATTATAAATATCATAGAATTCTTTTAAAATATTTCATTCAAAAACATAAAACATTAAATAGTATATAACTAATCCATAAGAACAACAATATTACTTACCAAGAAAAGAATATACAAAATTTGGTTGTAACTTTGACCCAATAATCCATCAACATATTTAATTGTTAACCAAGCTTCCTATTAATAATGACTCAATAGCATTGTCTTTGGCCCAAAACTACATCAAATATGCAAAATAGGGTTTCATTCTTGTACGTATCAGGTTGGCCACTTTTTAGATTTGAAAATAGTGTCAATTTTCTAAACCCTAGATGGGGGCGACAAGAAGTGAGTGCAAGTCTGAAGTACAATCGATCGAGTGAAGCGGGTTACCCACGTTCATATGAAAATCATGTCTCTCAACTAAACCTAGATGGGGGCTACAAGAGGTGAGTCTGAACTTCTATCAATCGAGTGAAGCAATGAGTAAGTGGCTAAAAATCTTTCGATTTGGAGAGATCTATTCTTATTAGTTAAATTCTGTTTTCTTCTTTGTTAGTGAAATGGAGGTTTGTGTCTATCCTTTAGAGGATTATGAGTTATGATTTCAAACCCTCTATAAAAGAAGTTGTGAGCATCAGTTTGCTTTATTTTTTCAAAATAATTGTTTAATACTGTGTTTGGATTTTTGCGTTCCTGATGTAGATTGTTGTCTGTTTGAAAGAATTGTAGATAGAAAGGACAATATTTATATATAGGGTAGTTCTTCTAATTTTAATGTTGAATGTGTTGTTGTATGACTTATTACTGTAAAACTTGCAGAAAGCATATGACATAGTGGTGGATGAGAAGTGTACCTGAATGGATTTGCCGGAATGCTATTGTCGACTCAGAAGCCGGTCGACTCAAAAGTTGGTAAGAGGAAAATAAATTGATTGTATGATGTGTGAATAAGTTGGATAATTTTATGGGCATCAATTTTTATTTATACCAGCAAAGAAGAATATGTATGGTAATATGGCTACTACAAGGGCTGAAATAATGGATGTAATGCTAGTAAATCAATTACATATTTGGTAATATGACATAAATCATGGGTGAAATCATTAAAAAATATGACATATTTTCTCCTAGAATTTAAGTTATCTAAATCTAATATTCAACTCTTCAATTATATAAATTGAAGTTGATGTTTGATAAAGTTGTATAGTTTTAGAGAGTAAACTTAAAAATATTTTTGCAAGCTACCAAAAAAAACGACACAAATACACATTATGCTATATTTCTTATTGCATGACAGAAATAACATAGCTTACTTTATTAATTCACAATGTACCTAGATCCGTTATCTTTATCGATATTGTTGTTACACCTATTAGGAGGATGCTATCTGATTGTTTAAGTAAGTTATAGTCAATATGAATATGTCTTTGTTGTTACACGTTTTGCAAGGATGCTATTTAAGTTTAAAGCATGGCTTTTAGATTTATCATGTGTATTACTAATTTAGATATAGAAATGATGTTGATGAAAACAACTCGGAAATACTAACAACTACAACTACTACAACAACAATTTTATTTGATAATTTTGTTAAGTTTATAGCCCATTGGATAATTTTATTATAGATAAATCTTATAGTTCACAAGGTGTTGTTTAGAAAGCCCTAACCAGTGATACACTCTCTGAACGTGTTTCAAAAGTGCTACTTATATATGTTTTGACCTATAAATCGAGTTACTTGATATTGAATTTAAGGTGAAACAAGCACTAATTATACATACTATTTTTAGACAATTAATAAGTGTCAATGTTATATAAGTTAACATTTTATTTGAATGGTGCATCCATATACAATTTATTTTTAAGACACATCACATGTTTCTCTTGAATTTTTGTACATTTATCATGTCTTATCTTTTTTTTATTAAATTGTGCATCCACCCTCGTAACAAATGTTCGTCTTTTTAGGTTGGATTTGCTGGGATTGGAGCTGGTTTTGCATAACACCCGACTTTGGATTTTAATATGATGGTTAGACTTTTAATACCCACTCTTTTTGTTCTTTCCCCTTCTTTGAGAAGATCTTTGTGTGTTGTTTTTATAATACCAAGTTATCAATTTCTGTTGTGCAAGAAGATGTTATTTAAAAGTGAATAACCCAAATTACAATAATTAGGTTTAGAGGTATAGAGTCAAACTCACGACCTAAAAATCTTATCCTAAATATAAAATATGTAAATACGACTACAATTCAGAACCAATAACGAAGGATTCAATGCTTAAAGCCTTAGACTAAATGAACTCAAATAGTAAACATAAAATATAAAAGTTCAAGGCATCCATTGTAATCAAATTCTTTTATTGTTGATCATCATAATTAGCAAGTTCATCATTCATCATTGTCATCAACTTCGTCGATCAAACTGTAGACTTTATTTCGGCTAAACACCGAAATCTGGTTCCTCTTTTTTCGTTTGATGCTTTTCATTTCACAGATTTCTGATTGTTGTTTCTTTTTCAAATCAACATCTTCTTCCTCAATCCCAAGTCCATAAAGAAGCTCTAAATCCATTAAATCCTGCACCGTACGAAGTTAGCAATGATATCAAGGTTTACAAATTTGAATAGTGTCAAGTATATAATGTTAAAAGACAACCTCATCATCCGAGTCATGAATATCAATAACATCTTCCCATTTCCAGTTCTTCAAATTGTCTTCACGTTTACGTTTTAATGTGACGACTTCAATCTGAAGTTGTAGAAAATACATCAATATCAAACTGAATACATATAAAATGCAGCCATAAAAACTACACATGAAATAATTTTAATATAAGAGTAATGGAAATTATTACAAGTAAACCCAAACATAAAATGCGAATTTATCTCAAATTTTGGTTATGTCTCATTCTCAATTTCACCAATCACATAAGCATTTATACGGTCATTATGCGAGTCCGTCTTTTTTTTTTGGTTTACAGGTACTATCAGCTTCGGTTGAAATGTGATAATTTGTTATATGAGTATCATATATATACTACTATGTGTGTGTCCATATTGTGTGTAGGTTACATATCCCAAGCTATTAGAATGACCTGATTTTTAGTCATTGCAGATTTCTAGCATTAAGGATTTATAATAGAGTTAATTTCATAAAGGGTCCTTTAACTAACCACGAATTACAGGTTTAGTCCTTTTTTTGAAAAAGTTGCAAATTCTATCCTTAAACTACCATTTTGTTGTAAAGACGGTCCTTTTTAACAGTTTCCGTTAACCATGTCCGTTAATTTTTGTAAATTGACTATTATACCCTTATTTTAATTTTTTTATTTACTTGTTTAATAATAAAATCATTATTATTAATATTATTATTATTAATTTATAATTAATAAACACAAATATATAAACACATCCCTACCATTTCTTTCTCACTTACTTTCTCTCTAACATTGTCACCACCTCACCCTACCGGAGAAGACCGCCGTTGCCACCTCCGCCGCAAAAGACCACCGTTGCCGCCTCCGCCGCAAAAGACCACCGTTGCCGCCTCTCATCTCCACCACAATCGTGCAGCATGGCCTTACACTATCGCCACCACCGTATGCGCATCACGATCTTACTCCATCGCCGCCAACATTTAGGGTTTTGGGTTCCGATTTCTGAGTGCTTTCTAACCTTTTAGGGTTTTGATTTCGACGCTAACCGGTATTTTAGGCGGAGACCATCACCGACATCGCCATCTCCATCACTACGACAGAGCCACCATCTGTTCATATGTGTATGTGTTGAGTGTGTGTGTGTTCAGATCTGTTGGTGTGTGTGTTTAGATTTAGGATTTTTAAGGGGTTTGATTTTTGGGAGTTTTGTTAACAATTTAGGTTTTTGATTGAGTGTGTATGTGTGTGTGTGTGTTTGTGCAGATCTGTAACATAGTGTGTGTGTGTTCATATTTCTAACCGTGTGTGTGTAAATTTGTAACAGAGTGTGTGTGTGTAGATCTGTCCGGCGAGAGAGAGAGAGAGAGTGTGTGTGTGAGAGAGAGAGAGAGTGTGTGTGAGTTCTTGGTGGAGATGACACATAAACTAAACTATGTTACAGTCTGCATTTGAAGATAAATCCAGAAAGATGAAATCGTTGGAGATGAAACATAAACTAAAACTGAGCAACATTACGAGCCCCATGATCTGAAATCGTTAGAGATGAAACAGAAACTGAAATCATTGGAGATAAAGACAAATTTAGATCTGAAATGCATTTGAAGATAATCATCATTACGAGCTCTATGATGATTTTCATCTTCAAAAAACCCTTGAAATTGATACCCTGCAATTTGTTGGAAATGCACAAAAGTAACACATAGAAATTGATACCCTGAAATTTGTTTCAGTGAGGGGTGGATGAAATTGGGGGGATGAAATTGGTAAACCAAAAGTAGATGGTCAGATCACAAATGGATGAAATTCGGGGGACTAATCGAAGCACAGTAACCCATCTTTTTTTGTATTTATTATTAGAGTTAATTTCATAAATGGTACTTTAAAATAAGGGTATAATAGTCCATTTACAAAAATTAACAGACATGGTTAACGGAAACTGTTAAAAAGGACTGTCTTTGCAACAAAATGGTAGTTTAAGGATAGAATTTGCAACTTTTTCAAAAAAAGGACTAAATCTACAGTTCGTGGTTAGTTAAAGGACCATTTATGAAATTAACTCTTTATAATATAATATTATGTCTGTGTCCATATTGTGTGTAGGTTACATATCCCAAGCTATTAGAATGGCCTGATTTTCAGTCATTGCAGATTTCTAGCAATAAGGATTTATAAGTGTTTTATGTTAGTTGATATTTCTGACAATTAGAATTAATAGGTTACATTTTTTAAAGAATTAGATTGAACTGATTTTCAGTAATTAGGAAACTGTTAAATATGGCTGGGATTATAAAGTAGTTGATTTTCAGTCATCCACTCATCCCATGTTGTCAGCCTGATTTTCAGTTATTGTATAGGTTACTATGTTTGACTCTATATCATGTAGGTTATTGTAAAACATGCTTTAGTAGTTGTACTACTAAGCATTCAGAATATGTAACTTTCCTTGTGTGTTCCATGCAGGTTTCACCTCTACAAAGCTTACTCAACAAAAGTAAGAGTGACTTCAATGTCATACTCTCCCCATATTCTTTGTCTTCTTTCGATTTGTTAATACTCACAGAGAATATTGCACAGATTAATGCAATAGATGGTATGCCTCATGTATCTTTTTCAGCCATCCACTCATCCCATGTTGTCAGCCTAATTTTCAGTTATTGTGTAGGTTACTATGTTTGACTCTATATCATGTAGGTTATTGTAAAACATGCTTTAGTAGTTGTACTACTTAACTTAAAAAAGTCTTAAAAAAGTGTTAAACTCTTTATAGAGTAGTAAAGATATATATATATATATATACACATATGTATACATATATATATATACATATATATACATATATATATACATATATATATATAGGCGAAAGTTCAAACGAAAACTGTTTTTCGTACGAGAACCGCGAGAACTAATCTTAGCCGTCCAATTCCACCTCCTTCAATTGGATTGCCTACCCATGAATTCCTTACATGCACCTTGCCACATTCAACCCCCTACGCTTTTCATCCATGAATTCCATTATCCAAAATAAACGGTCAAAATTGGTTCTCGCAGTTCTCGTCCGAAAAACAGTTCTCGTTATATATAAAATTAGTTCATGAGTAAACTACTTTTACAATTAGGGCATTTGATACATGTACTTAAAATAACTATATATTATTCGAAAAATCCTAAAAAAGATTCCTACCGGAAGAAAAAATGAATATTTTTGTTTGAATTTTTTAAAAAATAATAATAATAAATTAAGTGCTCATAAAGTTTTCCGGTATATAATACTTTTTATAGGGCTTTCCTAAAAAACGCATAAATTAAATAAATATTGTTTTGGCATATATTAACTCAAAATACAATGATTAGGGCGATACTTTATATATTTCATAGATATGAGTGGAACTGCAATCATTTGTTGTTAACAAAAGTGGTGAAGTTTCTGATGCCAATTTCAACTTACAATTTAATAAAGGGAGTTGATAACTATGCATTACTTTTTATTTTTTGTTGCTATATATATTAATTATGATTATTTTTACTCCACACACTTATTAATTATTTTTTAACATGTGAGATGTTTAAGTGTATTGTGATCTAAATATACAATTTTTGTTGTGTATGACAAAAAAGTGTTGTATACGAATCATCTTCAACACTATCTTGACGTATTTTTATTAAGAGAGATAGATTTGTACATACTAATTTTTTAAGAAATATTTATTTGAATAATAACACATTTATATATATAAATAAGAAAAATAGTTCACAAATTTATAAGGATTAAAAAGTCATGATTATTATGTATTACATATAATTGTTGTATATAAATATCTCTTTTATTTATCTTATTAGTTATAACTTTTTTATTTTGATAATCTAAAAAATAAAATAACCGGTTCTAAATGGCAGGATTATATCTTTATTGATGGTATCTTATGTTGAAATTTTGAATTATTTCTTGGCTAAACAAATTACATATTTCCTTTATTGATTAATTTTTACTATCTTTTTGTAAATTTACCCTTTATTATATACAGTTAAGTTATACCAATCATTTTATTCTTAAATTATCAAATAAACATATCAACATTACAATATAAGATATAATTACTAGAACAAAACAAAATAAAAAACAATTGCTAAAACGAATAATTAAGAAAAAAAGGTTAGAATGTCATAGATATTCAATTTACAATGAAATTCAACACTTGTAACCATAGATATTCAATTTTTACAAATATACAAGTCTAAGATTTTTTTGCTATTATAATGCTTTTGTTTCTTTTAAGGTACATAGTACAATTAAAAATATAATAAATCTGTAATTTTATTTTAGTCTTGGTAAACGTAAGCTATTATTGTAAGCTCGAGAAGGGTATGCTGGCAACTTCACTTAGCAAAAGAGACAGACTTTCTATTAGTAGTGAATTAGATGCTTGACAATAGTGATAAATCCGGACATTTAAGGTGTAATACAATGCCTTAAGTGTGAGAGGGCAGACTATCCTTATCAACCTTCCTCGTACTAGTGGATGAAAGACCTCGTCTGGGTAACAGACAACCTATTGGCATCATGTGTTTGGAACAACAGTTCGCTTTAATATTTTTCATTAAAATCAGTATTTTCAAAATATCAAATACATGTATAATATGGCTAATTTAACATCTTTAGTTGCCTTTATGTTTTTTGTTCGACTTTGAGTACACCAAGAAGGGTGAATCCAAGGGTTGATTGTAATAATGTTCTTTTTATCATAATTATCACATTCATCATTTATAAAAATGGACGATCAATCTAATTCAACCAACCTGACCCAACACAACCCATTTCAACTCCTACTAGCGATCATCCATTTTAACCCTTTACCAACTCCCCTTCTCTCTCTCTCTCTCTCATGTCCACTTATGAGTAGCTGACTACAATCTAATATATAACAAATACTAAATGACAAAAAATGATTACTTTCTAATGATGATCAGCGTGTATGATGTTGGATTTTGTGAACACTAATGAAACATCTCAACAGTGCAAGGTTTGTATGGTGCTCTGTAGGTCCACACAAGCACAAACACAATGGAAAAATAACTGAAGGGTTAAATACATGCATGTAAAAAAATATAACTATGGAAGCAAAGCAAGGTTAGAAAAATGTGGTGGGTTATAGTGTCTGTCTGATGTGAAAGAAAAGCATGGTTTGTTTGGGTATTGGTTTTAGGCCCACTATGAGAATGCACCCACCAAATTGAGGTACATTGGTCTCTTCTTTATTGTACATCAAGACTGTATCCACCCAGGTTTTGTAACCCATCTTGTACTACATTAGAGTTTGTTTCAATTCCTAACTTCAATCAATCTTGTTTATTTATTTGTTTGATGTAGTTACTTTTCGTTTGATGTGAGACATTACTTAACATGCTTCATCACGTATGACGTTATTTTTGCACATAACACGTGGATGCTTTATGAGTTACGTGAAGTCCGTGTGGCTTTTGACCGATCACGGGTAAACCTTTCTCTAATACCATGTAAGTGGAGTAGTCCAGAACCCTTATTAATCACATTACAAAGTTGCGTAAGTGAATTTTGTTATTTTGAATCTACAATAGATCCAAAGTTCATATTTTTGGAGGTGATTTGAAGATTATCAAAATTTAGTGGTACACACCAAGAAGCTTTCAACTTTACAACTTAGAGCCCATGTTCCAGGAAAAGACACATAAAAATAAGTAAAAAACACTGATTGAACCAGCATATATTTGAAATGTTTTTATCATTTCAATTTTTTTGATGTTTGAGCAAGCTAGGATCCTCTACGCCTTCCTCAAATCTAAATTAAAATTATTTAAGTCGTGAAGGTGTTTCAATCTAGTTGTAGAAGATTCATATTTTGCAAAACTGGAAAAAAAAACGTTAGAAGAGAACCGCAGGGGAACTACTATGGGTACTCCTTCGAGATCAAATCACTTATGTTTTGTTTGTTTTTTCAAAGCAGATTTGTTTTTCTCTAATGTATGCGGACATGTAGACATGTAAAGAACATACTGTTTATTTTCTGTAACAATGCCATTTTTTTTAAACTGCGAAAGCGCTCCTATAAAATAATATATCAACTTGTTTACAAAAGATTGAAGTAAACAAAATACATACTGTTAACTAAAGTCAGTATCAAAACTCAGTGTTACATAAATTTACAAATGACTCATCATTCAAAAAAATATCAGAGTGGCGGTTAATTATCTTAAAACAAGCACCAACTCCCAGCTCAACAGATGTACTTACCAAAACCTACAAAATGGAGTGAAATGTGAGGGATTAGCTCAAAGCTAAGTGAATGGAAGGTTAACCAACAAATAGCACCAGTCATAACAATAAGGATACAACAACAAGTAAACAAGCAACATAGAGGACCAGCGGTTCTGCAGAACCTGCAACCCATGCCGGCCAAGCAAAGGTTTACTCATAGCACATTTGTTATTCTCACACAGTAATACCCTTAAGTTGCAAAGAATGCATCAAAAGATTTAATTACTGATTAGCCAATAACAAATGAGCCCATCCCATAGCCCAGCCAAGCTAACCTCCCTCATCCATGTGCACATACCAAAAACTCCACGATTAACTAACACATAAACAGTTAATCAATCATCAGACTAAACAATCTATCAATGCATCAATCTTTAAACATTTGCAACTATAACCGTTACAACCAATAACTATATGTAATTTAAAACTTAAAAGTCCACTCACTTTTGATCTCTAAACTCCAAGTTCAGTAGTTTAATGTCACTGAGTCTTCTCCTGTTAGAGAACATACTACAACCCGAAATAGAATTGAAGTTCCAAATAACTCCAAAAACCAAGTTATTTCACAAATGGGTCAAAACTCACCCAATACGACCAACACATATAAACCATTATAAAACACATGCTCAACTAGCATATAACCTATTCACATGATTTATAACATTTAGAAATCCACTAGACATGTACAAGGTTCATCAATACCAATTTCTTGATTTAAGGTGTATAAATAACACATATGTCCCATATATAGCATCCATCATCAAACCAACTCATTTATCTCAAATAAATCATGTTAGAACCAATTATGATAGATAAGAACATCAAATAACTTGAATAAAAGCATAAAAACAGAACACAAAACTGCACTGTAGCAGGGATCATGTCACGATCCCTTTCAACCGTCGTGGTGCAATGACCGTCAAACAGCAGTCCTGCAGTTTCAGCTTTTGCCCTGTTCCAGCCATGCTCAAAGCAATCCAATACAACCAACAAAATCTGCAAATCAACTTGTACTAGTTCTATAGCAGCAAAGACCGTAATAACATGTACAAACTTCAACTAAAATACATTAAAACCATATGAACATCAGTTCCTTATCAAATTCAAAATCCAACTTCATCATCATTCTCCATTAATGGAGTTCTAGGCTTAATCAATCAAATACACAGAATTCAAACATCAAGTTAATACCAAATTAACCTACCCTTACAACTAAGTACAAGACCAACTTCAGTTTATCATAATACCCAATTTCTACATGAACCCTAGAAGAGCAACACAAAGCTATGGCAAGAACTCATCAAGAATAAATACTAACCTTCAAATTAGAAGCAAAACAACACTAATAGCAAGGATTTATGGCTGTCTTTTGAGGTTTCTTCAAATCAAGATAAGAACACATACATAAAGCTAAACACCAAACAAAGAAAAAAGAGCCAAAGTTGGCTCATATATTTATTTAACACACACACACAATACATTTATTTGTTATCTAACTCACAGTTGATTAATTAGATGGTCTTACTCAATTAATAATTAACCAACGAGGTATTATTTACAACCCTTAAGTAAAAATGAATCTAAAGGTTCAATTAACACATATATAATATATAACTATATATTTTTTTACTTTTTAACCTCATAGTCCAATTATTATTTTAATAATCATATAAAATGGAAAATAAATAATAAATAAATAACTTATCACCACACGCAACTACTAGGCCACTAACGAGGGTGTTACATTTTTGCAATCTGAAAAGAGCTTTGAAGATATTTTTACATCTATTTCCAGAAGATGTGTATCATTCTCTTTTTTAAATAGACATTGTGACGTGTATATTTATAACTCACTCTTGTCCTTGTACTGAACTCCATAGTCCTAGTGTTATAAAATTCAGGTATTTAGTTGACCATGCGTGACGAACAATCACTATTCGACCACCGGGTCAACCCGGTTATAGACACTCACATATTTATATATACATAGATACATACATATACATAAATACACAAATACATATACATACAAATATGCACACATACATACATACATATAGGCAAAAGTTCAAACGAGAACTGTTTTTCGTACGAGAACCGCGAGAACTAATCTTAGCCGTCCAATTCCCCCTCCTTCAATTGGATTGCCCACCCATGAATTTCTTACATGCATCCTGCCACACTCAATCCCCCCACGCTCTTCATCCATGAATTCCATTATCCAAAATGAACGGCCAAGATTGGTTTTTACGGTTCTCGTACGAAAAACGGTTCTCGTTTGAACCCTCCCCTATACATATATATATATATATATCACACATACATATCTATATACATACATACATACATATACATACATACACATATTCTTACGTATATATATATATGTATATATACATACCTACATTCATTCATACATACATATATTTTAATATATGTCGGTGTATATATAATACACACACGCGCGCGCACACACACACACATATATATATATATATATATATATATATATATAACCAGTGTTTTCAAGTTAGGTCTTTTTTTGTTTTTATTGATATGATGTTAATATCACATATCCGCTTTATGCCCATATTTATTTAATTATTATAAAAATAAAAACAATTAAAAAACCTCAAAATATGGTGTTTAAAATAGAGGTGGTTTCAATAATCATACTAGAGTGTATGGATTTCCTCCGATGTTCATTAAAAAAATTGACATTGCAACATAACATTCTTTCAAATAGTTTTTTTAAGTTTAAAAAACAAACAATGTTTTTGGTGCAGTTAGTAAACATTTAATTCACATCTTCTTCCGCAAACATGAAAATAGATGGAAAAAGACATATGATATTTTATGTCCGAAAAAACAAACAACACCTTAATCATCAGAGAGGAGAGAAAGTATATTAAGTGTTTATCACCTCATATGCAAAATGACGTTGCCTTTTTATTGAAGCATAGAAGGATTCACCTTGCACGCGGAATAACGTTGCTTTTTTTTTTTTATAAAATCCTATGACTTACCTCGTAGAGATTTGATGTCAAATTTACCCTTTCACATTAGAGCATTCTCTAGGGGTGTTTGGTTCGTTGCAATGTTGTAGAATGGAATTCGAATATTTACGGATTTGGAATCATGAACTAACTGAAATAAAAAATTCAATTCCTTAATAAGTTTGTTAGGTTAGCTGTCAAGGAATTGAAATGTGACAAGATAAAGTTGCAATAAAAAACCTACCGCCACTACCCCAATGTCACCCACAACCATAGTCACCTATGTATCATCATCATCGCAACCGAACAAGATGAAATTGTCGGTGGTCTTTAAGGAAGAGGTAGTCTCCGGTGGGGTGGGAAAGAAGATGAAGTCGCCGGTGAGGGTCGGGGTGTTCATGGGGTGAGGCTTGGTGAATACAAAGAAATTTAAGAACCACATCTACGGAGTGGGTATCCAATTTAACAACCCGAAACTGAACCCTACGGGGCGGGTACCCACACCGAACTGGACCAAATATAAGCGGGTACCCGCGGTTCGATTCATGGGAACCTATGTTTTGCCGTATGTTTTGATTTACACACAGACACAAAACTAAAAATTAAGTTATTTTCTAACAAACTAAAACAAGTACAAGCTTCAAATGTGTGTATATAATAATATTTTTATGTAATTATTATATCATTATATTTATATAATTCATTAGCTTGTTTAGACTCACAAAACTAATTAAGCTTACTATTTAAAGCTCAGACTTGTTTATTAAAATAGCTTTATGTTAGACTCAAGTTTGGCTTGAACTCATTAAGATTCTGCTCATGACGAGTTTTTAAAAAATAGATTGAACTCATATATGTAGCTTATCCAGCTATATCTCCAACCTCTAGTCCCATGTAGAGCACCATTAATACATATTGCAGTTGATCGATAATCATTGCAAAAATTACTCTATATCTAAAACTCAAATCGATCAAATTTCTAAATGAAGATGATATGACGTACTCTAATCCAAATAAAGAATACTAGCTAGATCCTAATTAAAGAGTCGGTATATATATATATATATATATATATATATATATATATATATATATATATATATATGGGAAAGTTTAAATGAGAATGAGAAATTAAATAAAAATGAGAGATTCAATCTCAGCCGTGACGTAGATCTAAAAAAATCACATGGTAGCATTTTTGTAGTTAATCGGAACGATCATGTGTAGTTCTTTGATATTTCATATACGAATTATTGATACATGTTTTTATTTTGATATTCCAGATATGAATTAAGTATATATTTGCTTATACTCTATTGCTTCATTTTTTCTTTAATATTTCAGTCATAAACAGTAGTTTTCTTTCTAAAATATCAAAGAAAGTGAAGCGGTGACTTTTTTTTCTTTGATATTTAAGTCATGAAACAGTCTTATTCAATTCTGAAATATTAAAGAAAAAAGTGAAGCGATGAGGCAGAAACATACATACAGTGATATTTCAGATATGAACATAACAAAGTGAATAAAAATTAAACAAATGTCATTTTAGATATGAAACATGTTAAAAATTATAAAGTTGCGATTAATTACAAAGATGCCATAGCGTGACATTTTTAGATCTACGTCCAGATCGGACGACTGAGATTGAGTCTTCCATTCTTATTTAATTTCTCATTCTCATTTGTCCTCCCTATATATATATATATAGAGAGAGAGAAGTTAGTCTTAATTATAGAACCTAAAGAACAAATATGGATCATTGGATCATCTAAATTAATGGTTGAGATTTGAAGATGACAATTTTATAAATTATATGAAAATTATATGACATAATTGCGTATGTGAGGGCAAATATGGGAATTTTGTTTTCATCGCCACAAATTCTCTTTTCAGCTCCACCTCCCGAAAATGCAAAATGATGACCAAAATGCAAATAACCGAAAATGCAAATAACATTAAGTCATTAATATGCAAATGACCCAACAATTTCTTTTCAGATCTTAAATGACAGTTTTCGCTCTTCATTTTCATCTAGGTTGCATTTTAGCTATCATCTTCATCTAGATGAAGAAGATAACCAAAATGCAAATAACCAAAAATGAAAATGACTTTAAGTTATTAACATGCAAATAACATAATGATTTCTTTTCAGATTTATAATTTACAGATCTTAAATGACAGTTTTCGGTCTTTATTTTCATCTAGGTTGCATTTTGGTCATCGTCTTCATCTTGATTATCATCTTTATCCACATTTTGCATGTTCAGATTTGAAATTTGGATTTTTACAATTGCATTTTCAAAATAAAATTTTTAGAAAAATACGGAAAGAGTGGTCTTGAATTAAAAAACAAGAAAAACCGAACCTAATAATATAATTTTTTTTTGGTGAAAATCTTAAACATAACATAGTTATGATCATTAGAAGAATTAATTAGTATTTTTAAAAAAAAATTGGTTGCCTGAGATTTATTTATGGAAGACGCGTGACTTTATGATCAAAAGCAAAAATATCTTTTTTACGTTTTTCTTGATGACACGTCTCATCACCATAATAGTTCTATAAGTTTTATGATACCCCGTTCTTACACCACACCACCTCCCTTTTTGCGACCAAATTTGTTATTTGGTTTGATAGTCTACCAACCACGTACTCCTCTTCACTTATTTGTGTTAAGTTATATATTGTGACATTGTGTCGTGTCATTAGCCATTAGGACATAAGAATTGATGATAATTACATTGAGCACCAAATCACTTACCTTTTTTAACCTTTTGATTCTTTTTAATTGTCTTTCAAGATTATAAATACATGCATGATGAGTTTGAATGTGAAGCTGTCACATTGGATCCATTAGATGTACTACAATAAGAACCTTAGCATGAGCTGTAATATAATTATTGTGCTCTTTTGACTTATACTAATCGAACACATTTAGGTCTTTATTGACTATGTACCAAAAGATGTCGCGTATCGAATAGAATGCGTATTAGGATTTAGTATATGATACCTTAGACTGGATTGTGTTGATGGATTAGAGGCTATTAAGGTTTCTTATTATAGTTTTCCTTGTATCTTTATAATCTACAAACGGATATCAAGATAAAACATAAATACCTGTGTGTTTTTATTATTTTGGCCCTTTGTGTAACATATATCTACATGATCCAGAGAGTTCAAATTTTCTCCAACACAAGTGTAGATCTTAATCTAGATTAATTCAATGTTAAGGGTAAGGCTGTCAATTCAGAATGAGTTTAAGTTATTGGGTACACGTTGTTCGTGTTCATATCGACCTATTTTTAACCTATTTATTTTCATGTCGAGTTCAAGTAGTGTTGTGTTTCGTGTCACGTCCATTTTTGCCAAATGTGTTCAATGCGTACTTTATGGTTTTTGAATACTATTTTCTCAATTTTTCGAATTCCTTACGAATTTCGAATATGATTTTCATTTTGATTCAAACTTTAAATTTCAACTTTCTTTTCTATTCGATTAAATTGATCTTCATATTCAATGTTCATTTCAGTTCAGTTCGATTAAAATTTCCATATTAATTTTTAGTTCAACTTATATATATAAATGAATATAGTAAGAAATATTATGTGATACACTTCTATTAAATATCAATAAATTCAACGAGTACAAGACTAATGACTATACAAGAGAGATTGAGATTTGTGACAGGGTTCTATTTTTATTGTTTTAACTTTATACATTTTATTGTTTTATTTTAAGTATATAACTTTTAACTTTGTAAGGTGTAATACTTTGCTTGGTGGGTCTCATTGCCTATAGATAACGATCCACTAGTAAAATTCACAATCTCAAGCTTAATTAAAATCTAAAGTTTAATTAAGTTTTTATGAAACTTTTATAATTTTATTGTTTTACCCTTAAACAGGTTATTTGAGACAATTTCAGACTGTTTGGCTGACCCAAACCCAATCTTATTTCTTCACGTCAACCTATGTTGACCCATTTTTGGTACCGTATCGAGGTTGTGTCATTTTTTCCATGTCGAGTCAAGAATTGTCTTTCTTAATTAATAGGTAGTGTTTGGTTGGAGGGATTCCTTGGAAATTCTTAGGAATTGGAATCTAATTCCAACAAAATCCTTTGTTTGGTTCAAAAACAAGGAAGGAAAAGGAATCTCAACTAAGGAAAACTTTCCATCAGTCAAGGGATTTTAAATTCCTTCCCAAGTTGGATGGAATTCACTTTCCATCATCGACTGAATCTGCTGACCACCCAACCTCACCATCCAATCTTGCTGTTCTCCGTCGCCATCGTTATCGCCGCCGGCGCCGGTAGCAGATCGAAGTTCTCCGTCGCCGCTGTTCTCACCCTCATCGTTGTTCTTCATAGATTGGCGCTCGAACAAACCAGTCGCCGCCGTTTACCACGCTAGTTTGCAAAACCCTAGATCGAAGTCGCCGACTAATCGCCGCCGTTTATCGCCCTAGTTTGCAAAACCTTCATCGTTGTTCTTCATAGATCGGCGCCTTTCTGGTCGCCGCCGATGAAAAATCCTAATCGGTTCTTCACAGGTTTAGGACGTCGTCTTCTTTAGTTATAGCCTTCGATTGTGGTGGTGCTTTTGGTCGGCGACTTCGATTATGGTGGGGTGGTGACGGTAGCGACCAGGGGCTTTGATTTTGGTTGTGGTTTAAGGTGTTGACGGTGGTTTTTGTGTGGTGGTCATGGGCTTCAATTGTCACTGATCATTTCATTCTAATTCCATGGAGAAGTTACCAAACACAATAG
Source organism: Dittrichia graveolens (assembly GCA_038502395.1). NCBI lineage: Eukaryota > Viridiplantae > Streptophyta > Magnoliopsida > Asterales > Asteraceae > Dittrichia > Dittrichia graveolens. The sequence continues at coordinate 97,780,249 of JARJIL010000002.1, forward strand.
TTAAGGAATTGGAATTCACATTCCAAATCCTTTAGAATTTCAATTCCTAAGGATTCCAATTTCAATTCTTAACATTCCAACGAACCAAACGTCATTAAGGGTATGTTGAAATAATGGAGGGTTTGGGAGTGACGGAATGGAACTTGGTTCCCAGGGATGAATATTAATAGGACAAATTGTATAAAAAGGTACCAATTTATGTGTGTGTATATATATATATTGAAAAGTTTATTTTAAAACCGTTTTTATTGTAAGAATCGCGAGAACAATCTTAGCCGTCTAATTCCCTCTCTTTCAATTGGATTGTCCACCCATGAATTCCTTACATGTACTTTGCCACACTCAATCTCTCCGCGCTCTTCATCCATGAATTCCATTATCCTAATTGAATGGTTAAGATTGGTTCTCGCGGTTCTTGCACTAATAATGGTTCTCAAATACCCTCCCATATATATATATATATATATATATAAATGCAAAAGTGTAAATGAACACTGTTTTTCGTACGAAAACCGCGAGAACTAATCCTAGCCGTCCAATTCCCCCTCATTTAATTGGATTGTCTACCTATGAATTCATTACATGTATCATACTACACTCAATCCCCCATACTATTTATCAATGAATTTTATTATCTAAAATTAACGATAACAAAAAGAAACTTCCTTGGTCCTGACTCCTGTTCCACTCTGGCTGGTAGGTTGGTTGAAAAAGCAAGCTACTGTCATGACTGCTTTTACTTTGTTAGTTATTCTTACATATATTCTTTTACTTTCTAAAAGAATAGTAATCAAAGTGCATATTGCTAGAGTTTCAATTTTCAAAAAACTTCCATCAGAAAATCCAAGTAATTAACTCACTCATCAATCTTCTTAATTAAGCACCAAATTAATAGAATTAACTAAATCAATATGATTAGTTTTTTGCTACCTGTTTCTTAATTTTCTTTCATCATGTATTGTATGAAGACAAAATATCACACTTAAATTAACATATCATTTTCATACATAAGTTCAAGTATTTCATTTAATTTAGTCAAAATTAACTTAAGTTCAGATCAATATATAAGACTTGCTAGACTTATTAAGATGAGTAATTAAGAAACATGAATAATTAAGATGAGACTTCTGTTAGAACGTTTTTGTAAAACGGGGTCTTCAATTCACTGACTTTGAGATCGAAACGGGTCAACACGTCGAACACATATGGTCAAAATGGGTCGTCATGAAACACGACTTGAACTTCACATTTGACAAAAGTGACATGACTCGAACCCGACATGAAATAAATATAACAAATTCGAACCCAATAACCCGAATCATGGGAAACATGTATAGCTTTCACATATAAATATCAACAAAAGAAACAAGACAAAGTTTTTGTTGGTATATATATATGTTTGACGTACGTTGGTCTACCAGTTCAGGTTTTTGGTTTACAGCTTTTATTTCATTCTCTAGGGAAAGCTGACTATTTCAATAACTTCTTATGATCGGTCGATAGAATCTTTTGACCATGCATGTACGTACCCACATAATATAATAACAGTATAATCTATCATATATATTTTCCCACACTTTTTTGCTGCTGCGTTTATAGGAGACCAATCTTAGCCTACCTATCCTACTTCACAAAAGTTGTCGATACTCGATGTAAACAAGGAAGATCACTTACGGTATCAATGTATGATTAAGATACCTGTTTCTCTCTTTTTAAGACCGGGGTTCAAGTCTAATTATAAACATATATTTAAATCAGAGGGTGTACGTATATGTTTACTATTAAAAAAGGACTAGGAAAATCACTTAAACAATCAACCTAGTTGCAGTTTAACTTCATTCAACTCTTGTTTAAAGATAACCAAACCATAAACAAAAGCATTATACGAGGGTTTTGTTAGGAACTTGAAATCGAAATTATGATTTTGATATTCAATTATTCATATATAATGGGATATATGTTAATTTTTACACAGAAAAAACACACAACAATATAATTATAATTTTTATGTTTGTATAAACTTATTTTCTATTAATCTATTATTCTCGGATACATATTTAAGGGTATATATAATTATTTAAACAGTAAGAAAAGACAAAGAGCGTACGTGTTATTAAAATCCGTCTGCAACGGCCCCAAATGTCACCTCAATAGACAGCCACATGAAGAGCGTACGTACACGATTTGATTTTATCGGGGGGTACGTGTCTCCTATTTGAGATTCTTTAACTGTTTTAACAAGAGTTGAAGCTCGCATTAACTTATTTTATTCACATAATCACATCGATCGAGTTATGTAGGTTTCATCTCTCTACAAGAAAAGAAGGTAATTATGGTGACACTAAAACCCTCACATGTTGTCGCAAATGTCGTTGCTATTCCTTCGACGCTATTGCCTCCAAGTCGATGCTAAAGTCGTCGCCGGTATTGCCTTACATTGTTGCAAAAGCCGTCGTCGCCATTGATTTTTTAATTATTTTAGTTTAATGTAATATTTTAGGTTTTGTATTTTGTGTTTTTTTATTGTAGGATTTTAAAGTTTGTATTTTTTAAAAAAAAATTTATTAATATATTTCTACTTTTAAATATTATTTGTAATTTATATTTGAAAATTTTTGAACATGAAAATGAAAATAGATGATGAAGTGAAGGTTAGTAATAAATGCTATAACTAGGATCATTTAATCATTACTATGTCATAGGTTGAAAAGCTGATGTGTCTCATGACTACAAGTGGTCAGAGTGTTAAAAGCACCGAGTCTAAAAATTAATCTATCAAAATGTGGTTTATATGGCATTGGTGTGAATTAGTCGATGGTTGATTATTATTCTAAATCCTTCAATTTCGGGGTTGTTTGTTTAAGATTTTTATTTTGGGCTTAAGCTTATGAGCTTATAAAATTTTGAGAGAAAAAAGTGTTTGGATTAGCTTATAATTTATAAAAGGTGTTTGACTTAGTTTATTAATATAAAATGACCAAAAAGGGCACAGTAGCTTATTAATGTAAAATGATCAAAAAAGATTATAAAGGTAATGCGTAAAAATAAGCTTACAAGGAAAAAATAAGTTGATTCAAGATGACTTATAAAAAATGACTTATTTTTATAAAAATAAGCTAATAATCTTAAGCTAATAAACTTAGCCAAACACATAAAATATAATAAGCTCAAAACATAAGCTTATAAGCTAATAAGCCAATAAAATAAGCTAAAACAAACACCCCCTTCATCATGATAAGCTATTAAGCTCCCCCTTTTTCTTATATGGGATTGAACTTGCTAGTAGCTCCCCCTTCGAGGGTGTTTGTTTAAGCTTATTTTTTTGGCTTATGAGCTTATTATTTGAGCTTATCATATTTTATGTGTTTGGTTAAGCTTATGAGCTTAAGCTTTTTAGCTTATTTTTTATATAAATAAGCCATTTTTCATAAGCCATCTTGAACTAGCTTATTTTCTTCCTTGTGAGCTTATTTTTATACTTTTACATTTATACCCTCTTTTTGATTATTTTACATTAATAAGCTAAAGTAAGAAAACCCTTTTTGGTCATTTTCCACCTTTTTAAAAGAAGCTTACTAACTCATAAGTTATAAGCTAATCCAAACATTTTTTTCTCTCAAAAACTTATAAGCTCGTAAGCTCAAAAGCTCTTAAGCTCATAAGCTTAAGCTAAAAAAAAAAGCTTACACAAACACCCCCGAAATAAATGGAATAAAATATTAAACAAAATCCTTAATTCTCTAAGAAGACAAGATTACTCAATGTTTTAAACTCTGAGCTTTTAGACGACTCAGTGTGATGATCGGGTCACAGGTTAATTAGTTTGACCAGTTCAGTAACCGGATCAACCCCCTTTCCAATTTTTATGTAAAAATAAGAAATTTTAATGTTAATAGTAACCAAAATTACAAAATTAAATTAATCAATACAAAAACAAAATGTAACCTTGTATTTAAGAACCCGGTTTATGTTCTTGCACGTGAAATATATTTTCTAAATCATCCATTGGTTCAACCATCGGGGCAACCACGACCACTGGGTTTAACGGTTCAACCACCGGGTCAACTGCTTCAACTAGTAATCCGGGCTGCTCAATCCAAGTTGAAAATAAGCATTAACCTAGTCATTATTGAACCATTCTCCTAACCGATTCATGATTCAACCAGCCTGGCCGATCTAGGGTTTAAAACCTTGATATTACTATCTGTAAGAGGACGTTTGGCTCTGGTCAAAACAACTCTTGCAGCCTTCCATTATAGAACTACTCTTATTTTATGCCCTTGTCTCTGACTCTCTGTAATGAAGAAAGCGATTCGATAAAAAGAAGCAAATTCTTTTGTGGATTGTTTATGGGATTAATTAGCGTGCTATGCTTGATATTGTAGCATAGTCTTGTATTTCGTTTTATTGTAGTTACTAAAATTCTTTCCTTGCTTTTCACAAAAATAAATAAATAAATAAAGTTCGATAAATAGGATTATTTTCTAAAAAATAAAATAAAAACTTGTTCTCTCAAAACTCATAAAAGATGTGTTTTTTTTAACTTTATATAAGAATTAAGATAATGTCTTCTGAGATTACCTCATTAATTAGCTCTTTGTCAAGTAGAACTTAATTCCTAATAAGTTGATAGATCATGTTATTTTCGTAAGTTTTTATGACATAATTTTAACATCTATATACCAATCATTACAAGTTTCGGACGTAAATTTGTTTCTTACTCGATTGGACGATGTGAATAGTGATAATGAATAGTATCTTATTCGTTCAAAAGCGTTGATATGGGTAATTTATATTTTTATTACCTAAATGAGTAATATATTTTGTGGTGACATGTTAAAATAATTTAGAACCTGAAATTTTCAATTATTACAATAGTTGGATCACCATCAAACCTCGATGTTCTGACCAGAATTCTTTCCTGATAGCAATGGTGGAGTCTGATCGCCTTCATATCGACTATCGTTGCCGGATTTAATGAAGACAACAACACAATTTTCTTTATATCTGGCAACCTCGACCAACATGAGGCCAGTCAGATTTCACAATCACCTCTGGGAAGGAATTTCGGATTGAAACTCCGGCTCGAGCCATAACCTTAATAGAAAAATTCAAATGCTTACTTAACTTAATATTTCACTATAAAATAGGTTACTTATTTTAGTAATAAAAAATTAAATTTCCCGCATCAACATTTAAAAAAAAGTAAGATGCTTTAAAAAAAATCTGAACCCATTATTATTTGACAAATAAAATCGTATGTATGGTCCTCCCCGATCATATAAGATTTGATTGGAGTAAAAGCTTAGAACTTGTATAAACACGGAGGGTTGTTTTTGAAAATTTGAAACAATTATGGTGTCATACCTTAAACATATAATAAATTAATGTATCGATAACAAATCAATAAACATTCATGATAATCGAAAGATGAAAAGATGAAAATTGATATAGTCACAGATATGCGCCCATATTTAATAGTGGAATTAGGAGTTAGGAGTTTACACGAGATTTGGATTAAGAAGATAAGTAACTCATTTAAATTAAATTTTTTTTAAAAAAAAGTAGTCGACCTTTGAGGCCAGCATAAATAAGAATTGTGAAAGTGGATTTGAAGGCCGAATTTTCAGTTGAGATGTTTAAGATTCTAGTATTAGTTTATTAGAGTGGTAAGAATTCCTTGTTAACTGATGGCAACACCATGAGAACATGTGCATATGGAGGGCGGGTAAACCTTGTGGGTAGAGGAATTGAGATTGACGATGTCCACTAATCATATATATGTGTGCGAAAGCTTCGATCGAGGATTTGTGCGAAAGCTTCGATCTGAGGAATAAGCTCATCCATGCAGATCGAGGATTTGACGAAGAAAACAATAATGCTGAAACACATTTTTTCTCTCACACGATCTTCTTCTTTGCTATGGATACAAAGTCTAAGCAAGAAGATGGAAAGGATTTTTATATTGTTTTTAAGGAAGCTGGGTCACCAATCCGCTGATACTAACGAATGGTTATGTAAATAACTATAGTTTGGAATTTGGATTGGGCCTAATACTTTGGGCAAGGGTACTCTTTTTTGTGGGTTGAAGGCTATTTGGCTTCACCTTGAAGCCTGTTTCCTGTTGTGTGTACCTGTTCTGTAACCACCATGACATGGTTTTTAATACAAATTCAGCTTTTCAAACCTTAAGTAATACACTAATCTCAATCTCACCCTCTCGCAACAAGTTTCTAGTCCTCACCAAATGACACATTACTCAATAGACATGTTATAAAATGAAAAATATAGATATCGTTGTCACTTTATGCACGTACCCTACAAGTAAGCATACTTTTCTTTGTAAAACACGTCTACTCATTTTCTACTACATCAAATTTAAGTTCTTTGAAACTAATTAGTAACCGAGTGATGGAAATCGTTGTAAGATCCGAACATCAGATACAAACCTGAAACAACTTTCGGACTCGTATATAATTATATCGCATCGTAAAAACAATAAAAATATATAAAATAAACAACGTGTAAAAACAATAAAAAATATATATACAAACAGATCGAATAAACATTGTATTACATATCATTATATATAAACATACAAAAACACGGGGCTAGGTTAAAACCGGGTAATCAGGCTTGATACCATGTTGGATTGTGACAAAACCCTCTTAAGGTTTGCATTATATTACATATCATTATCATTATTATATAAACATAGTAATTACACAAATGATCCTATTATATAAACCGTCTAACAGTTTATATATGCATATAGAAGGTGTCTTTCGAACTAAACTTAAGTATAAGCACTTGAAAGTTTTGTCATGCTTACGGTTATATTTATACATTAAACCGTAATTTCTTTATTAACAAAACCGCAAGTGTTATACAGATAAACTTATATATAAGCTCTTAATGTATATGTTTCCTAAGAGAGCTTTAGCACCATAATATATGGACTAGTGTTCACAATTTCACATGACATAAGTACATATTTCAGACATTAAAAAGGCTTTTCAAAGTTCTTAATTCGAACCACATTCTTCACGAAGAGTATTAAAATCTCATCATCTTTTTCTTAAGCGTCATCTTATTATGTCTTCTAGCAACCAGGTAATATGAAGAAAAAGGTTACAAGTCTAATTGTATCAACTATCAATCCAATAAAGTAATCAAACCAAGAACACAACCTATTATGTTTTATGAAAGTTTATTTGATTTAGCGTTTATAATATATATTATTTATACCCTTAAGGTATTTACAATATCTACCATAATACTTAAACTAATATTATAAGTAAAAACAAACTTCACTAAAATACGTTGAACACAACTTTAGTGACATGACAGAAGTAACCAAAACAACTCGCCTCTAAATAACCTGTGCAGAGCTTCACATATCTACAACTAATGCTAGCTGGATAGGCAAATACGATCATCCCACGAACCACGATCCCAAAAATCAAATATGTGATCACCTTGGTGCTTGAGCAAAATCGAAAACCACAACATTTTCTTGTGTTTCGATTGTGGATATGGTAGGAGATCGAGAGACAAAGATAGAAAACGAAATTCTGGCGAGAAGCCTAATAAGATTATGTTTTATCTGAATAAAACCTTATCTTAAATGTGTTTAATCCAAATTAGGCCCATAACGAGTATTTAATTAATAACTTGTTCACAGACAACCAAAGTTTAATCAGTTAAAAACTAATTTTACATGAATTTCAAAGTCAAAAACCATAAGGCTCAAACGCTATTTAATTAAATAGGCATTCAGTTACACCGGGTAAGGAAAAGAAAAATGTAAAATGATTTATATACCACAAATATATAGGACTTTAAGACGTGATAGGCGATTAGATATGTAATGCCGATGTAATGTTTGTATATAATTGAATTATCTCATATTAATTAAAGAAATAAGTCCGATCATATTTTCTTATTACATAACTTAATAACATCACTATTTAAAGCATCTGCGATTAGCTCTTGTATTAGAGATAATATAAATTAGGGTTTACTTTAAGATGATTCATCTAATTGTATCGATAGGTTAAAGTTCATTAGGGTTTCATATTAAGATTTCTTTTATACCTTTTGTACTCTATAAATATGTATCAATCTCGTATACCTTATGGTTCTAGTCATCTCTTTTTTATCTCTTCCTTTAGCCACCGCCGGCACCGAAGTACTGTTGACTGCCTTCATTTTCCTACTCCCTGTCGTCGACTTTCTTTCTTTTCTTTACCCTCTCGTCCTGCCCTGGGACGCATTGTTAATAAAAGTATATTAGTCTTATACTCGTTGTCGCCGCCGCACCTCTTGCTACCATAGTGCCTTTTACCATCACCCTAGTTTTAGCTCATGCCACTACAATCGTAACTCCTATCGTCGCCTCTCGCCGTTGTTGCGTCTCTTGCCGCCACCGCCGTAGTCGTAGCTCCTACTACTGTTGTCGCACTTCTAGCCTCCACTTTAGCCGCCAATCCGTTGCCGCCACATTGATGCCTGCATGGAGTTTTTCTACATATCTTTTTTTTCTTATGAATCTGATCTCTTTCATTGTACTTTTCGCTCCAGTATGAGCATCCGATCTTCTACCCACTCACTGCGAGGGGTATTAGAAATAATGTAAATTAGGATTTAGTATAAGATAACGCAGCCTAATCTTTTAAATGGGTTAGGGTCCATTAGGGTTTTTCTTATACCATTCGTACTGTATAAATAGGTATCAATGTCATACAAAATACCTATTGAGTTTTCATTATTCTACACTTTATAAGATTGGCTGCTTTTACTTATTAAAAACATGATATATATATATATATATATATGTGTGTGTGTGTGTGTGTGTGGTAAGAGTTTCAAATAAGAATATATATTTATATGAGAATGAGAGACTTAATCTTGACCTTTCATTTGATTCTATCACATGGTTTATATTTTGCCCTTTATTTTATTTATAACCTAACCATGAATTGCAACCGTGAGATTTAATATATCAACATCTAGTTGATGGCTAGGATTTGCTCTCCCATTCTCACCTAAATATTCATTTCTACAATAACCCTCCCCTAAATCAAATTTATTGGACGATCTTAATCCTTAATTTAATAAAATTACTCAATATTAACCATTCATTTAATCAAAATCAAAATTAGAATTCTAATTTTGTCAAAATTGAATTAAAGTTATTAGAAGAATTGCATATATATTCTTCATAAACATTAAAATATTATATTTGTCCAACCTAATTCAAAATAATCATATTTACCCTTTATAATATTTAAAAATATTATATTTAACCAAATTCTCAAATTTTATCAATTTAAAATATTTTATAATCATTTAAAGTACTTTTTAGTAATAAAGACTTAACCTTATTGCACTAATTGTAACAACAATGTTCAATGACTTGTACAAGAAATACAATCACGTCTATTCGTATCATGATACCATGTTTCAACTGTCATGTCTACCATCAACCTCGCGTTGACGCTTCCACGGCTAATCTAGTGTTGATGACGTTTGCCATCAATTTTTTTAATTCTCAATTATTTCGTGTTTTATAATTATTTGATAAATTTTATTAATGTTTAATATTTATTTATTTTTTAAACCGGATTCTTATATCACATGAACTTCTAATCTAGTAATATAATATTGTTTTTAACTTGAAGAGTATGTAAATCATATTATATATGATTGTACCATGGTGTGCCATTGGTGGTAGACACAATTCACCAACTAAAAAGGAAAAGGAAGAAGAGGAAGAAAAAAGTGAGATAAGCTTTGCAGACATGCAATAATATATATATATATATATATATATATATATATATATATATATATATATTCCTGATGGAATAAATTTACCTATAAATTATCAATTTTACTTTTACTTTCTTTTTAATTACTTTTTCTGTAGAAGAATAATCTTTATTGCTTTCCTTTTTCTGTTGTATAATAACTCCAAACATAAGCAGCCCGTTGTTCATGACTACTGGTGGATGATATGATTCAAACAAACTTCGCTTTCGACTATTCTTTTAATCTCACAATTAAATTTGCAGTAACTATTATTATATATATTTATTTATTTATGGTAAAGTGGGAAGAAAGGCAATTTACTTTAGACAAATGTTTATTTAAAGTTATAACTTTTAGTTTTGCTCAATAGAAGATAAGGAAGTACGTAGGTGTATATTCTAAATGTTTAAGAACAATAATTTTATATTATAACATGGTAATTAGTAAAATAAAGTTGATCTATGGTATGAAAATATAACTTGGTAAATATATATATACATATATATATATATATATATACAGAAGGTTCAAACAAAAACTATTTTTCGTACAAAAATGAATATTGCATATTGATTAAAATAAAATAATGGCTATTAATGGTAACGGTTTATTAACAAGAGCTATTTTAAAAAATAAGTCTCGCTTATTATTCACAATCCACCGGTATACAATTTACGGTTGGAATGTTGGATAAGTATAAAAATATCCAAAATACCCTATTAATGAGTCATTAATTATGTTACAAACAGTCTTTTAACAAAAAACCGTTTTAATTTAAACTTTATATATATATATATATATATATATATATATATATATGCGTGTGTGTGTATTTGTGAAATATACTAATATATACTAACTAATATCATATCCGCGTAATGCTGCGACAACAGATAGTTTTTGTTTTACAACATGTCGCTTTTAAGAATGTAATAATATGTTATTTGCGCTATTCAATGTCACGAAAAAGTTTTCTACAACAACATATCCGTTTATTTAATTTTCTTTTATTTGCGTCTAACTATTTTATTAATTTTAAAATAAATTCTAAAAGACATTAAAATAAGAAAAAAGATTTATATTGATGAAATAAAAAGAGAAAAGTTAATAAGATTTTAAAAATTATGTTGATGTGGGTGGAAATTTATGTTTGTGTGAGAGAGTTTATTTTAAATGAATTAAAAGTTAAAGTAAATTAAAAAAGAGAATGAAATGGTTAAAGATTTGAGTGGATGCGATTAATTTAGAAAGAATGAATGATCAAGATTTTGTCTTGATTGAATTTTAAAAACTCTAAAAATCAAAGAGAAAAGAGAATGTTAAATGATTTATATAATAGAACGGAATAGATTGTGCAGTGTTAATATTTAAACCATATTAAAAAATAAAAGTAGGAATTTTCATGTCATATCAATTTAATATTATCACTCGCCTTTTCACAAGTAAAGAGTACATTTTATAAACTTTTTGAAAATTACTTCACCTTATATTTTATTGAGTAAAAAACTACAATTAGTTATGACAAAATAAATACCGAGAAAAAACGATAAATATTATCAAAATTGTTGCGACGTAATGTTGTATCAATAAATACAAACTAGTTACAAAACGACTTGTAGCCTAGCGGTATCAAAGTGTTAGAAGGTGTTTTTCATGACCTATGGTCATGGATTCAAGTCTCGCTGTGGACAAAAGGTGTAGATTAATGTGTGCGTGTGTTGTGTTGTTAAAAAAACAAATTCCATCTTTCAAAAAAAAAATACAAACTAGTTTAACACCTGGGTATAAATACGAAAATAATTAAAGTTAATTTTAAATGTTTTTGTATAGTAAAATAATTGTAAAACATACTAAAAGTATAAACAAATGATACCCCGTGTATAAATACATATATCAATAACAAATACTGACATACATCGTATATAAATAGTATCACAAAATAAAATAACAAATCATGATAGAAAATAAAAATAACAAAAAAAAGGTACTTAAAGTGATATTTTATGACGCTATTTTCGAAATGATTTCCAAAAGAAAATAGTATCACAAATCATATAATGAAATTCAACGTTTTAATCTAATCAAAATGGTCTACATGTTTACATAAATAACCACAAAAAATGTATCTATTAAATAATTTGAATATATTTTTTGTTAAAATATTTTAGTCTTAACAAACTAAATTAGCTAAAAATGAAAATCTTGAACAATATGCAAGGCTTAGGGTTTTTGACGTAAAAATAAATAATTCTAAATGCATTTGGGAAAATAAAGAAATATGATTGAAATAAAAAAAATCTTAAAAATAAGATGATGATATTATAATCATATTATTTTAATATATATTAAAGATAAAGATAATTTTTTAAAAGAAATCATTGAATGTAATTGATAAATTGAATAGGAGATAGCAAATCATCTTCATGCGTTCTTTATTTTCATCTTCAATGTTCTTCAAACATAACTGGTCAAAATGTACAAGAAATAAAGCCTAATTAAAATTTGAAGAAATTTAAACATCTAATAACCGTCTAACTGATTAGAGATTTATAACTGATTATAATCTAAAGAAGCAAGTAAATGAGTTGGTTTAAAATCAAAACCTAAAATCATAAAGATGATTATGATCAAAACACATATTTGAACATGGACATAATCAAATGAATAACCATACAATTAAGAAACCGGTTTATCTAAAGTCGAAATCTAAAAGAAGCCTAAATACATGAACCACATATCTCGAAATTAATCAAACGTTTAAGGCATGAAAATACAAGATGAAGATGACGAAGAAGATGATAACCGAACCTTGAATGCAACGAGAAACAAGATGAACAATCTTAAACTGGGTTGAAGAACTCTAAAACTGATTTGGAGTTCGACGCGTGAAGATGAAGCACAAATATGGAAAAACGGTAAATGAAACTATGATAAATAAAAATATTAATAATATCCATTATTAGTAATAATTATAATATATTATCTTGAAATTGAAAAACGGTAAATGAAAATTATAAAAAACACCTCAATCAAAATTATTTTCTACCTTTGTACCGAAAAAAAAAACTCCATCCTTCATATAAACATGTTTTTTAGGTTTTTTAAAAAGCTGGATACCGAAAACTATGAAACTTCCCTTTGTATTATATTTTTTACAAATTTTTTAGTCAGATGAATATATATAGATGGCTAAAGCAATTAAAATGTTAATTCATTATTAAATCAATTGTTTCTATTCCAAGCAACTTCAATTCCATTGTAACAGTAATTTATTTTACCATATTTTATTTCGGAAGTTACAATTAGCTTAAATTTTAGATTTGGACAACTCTTAAGCATAATATCATTTTCTGTTGTACGTTTTGGTCCAACATATATCTTTACTTTTAATTAAGCAATATATTTCAAGAGCAATAAAATAGTAAATTGCAAAAGTTGATCCAATTGAATTATAATTTGCTGGTTTTGTTTTGACATTTAAATTAATATAAAGGTTTGTTTGGATCGCTTGTTTTTAAATAATAGTGTTATAGCTTATAAGAAAGATGCAATGAAGTGTTGAGAGAGGGTGATGACTAAGTTGAAACTCTATTTTTTGTAACCTTTCGACCATTCAAAAAAATGTTGTAACTTGTAAGACTATTTTTTTTAAAATAAATAAATATCTAGATTAGTTTATGATGCATCAGAATGCAAACCAAATTTCGATGTGAAAATAAATAAATAAATAAATGTGGATCCATCTGACTCATGCTATGTACGCTTTTAAAGAATAAGTGGAGCAAATTATGAGGAAAGATGTGATATGTCATATTAATGGTCGTTCGAGTTTTAAATATGGAGGGAAGATGATATGTAATTTCAATGTCGAGATCTTTGGTTAGGACGTTAGGTGGTATTAGGGATATCGTTCATCTTAATTATTCGATCCATTAATACGTATGGTTATAGATGAAGTTAAATAAATAAATATTGGATATATCATGCTTGATGTAACGGATATGGATGATGATTTTTTATCGATTGATAAATCCATTAGCTCAAAATTGAACTTGCGATAAAGTATAATTTTGTATAATTAAGTATAAGTCTCTAAATTTGTTAAAATTAAAAATTTATATCTCAATATAATATTGAAGATATATAACAATGTAAGTTAAATTTACACTTTCTTCTATAACCTCTTGTATAATTGTATGGATTACATATTTAGAAGTGTGTCAGAGTATGAGAGTATATGATTTATGCTCTGACTATAGCTGTATTAAGTTATCTTTTAATTCATATCTTTTTCTTTTGATATAAGTTATGTATTTATACCAAAGTATATATTAAACTATGGTAAATCCAATGAATATATCTATCCGTTTAATATAAAAGTTATTGATATAGACGGATGAAATTATTTTAAATAGATATGGGTATGAAAAATAAAATATTAAATAGATATGACATCGACCAATCCATTACCATCTCTAAGTGGAATGTTTAGTGTTGAGATTTTTTTATTAAGGGTGTAGTTCAATAAAATGTGTTCAGTTTGTCACGTTTTATTATTATGTGTGTCGGAATTTAAAATGTTTTATTGTGTGTATCAAACATTTAATATATTGCTACTGTGTATATCAATCTTTTTATTGTATGTACTAAACTTATACAAATTTTCATTTTTATGTAACCAAAATACACCCAATAGCAATAAATTAAAAGTTTGATATACACAATAGAAATTTTAAAATTTAATACACACAATAGAAAAACGTGACAAATATATATTAAATAAATTTTGGTAAACTAGACCCTTTTATTAAATATATAAAATAAAATTGATTATTTAAATGAACGTAAAAAGTTATATGTACTAATAAGCTATAATCAATTTACAAAAGGGTTAAGGGATGTTCAGGGTTGTGATTTGAAATCAGATTACGGATGTTTAGTAACCGGAATCAAATAATCAGTTGTAACAAAACATGCTACATATAAAAATGTTTGGATTAAATTATATTACTTATAACAATAACAATAAGGTAATTAGTTTTTTTAGTGCTTAGAAAAGTCAACTAACTCATTTTTAAAAGAAAAAATGAAATAATCGGTTAATCTGTTTGAAAAAAGAACTTAAAAGTAGATTTTTAAAACTACGTTTTCTAGCTTCTAAAACATAGATAACTGGTTTCTAAAATTGCAACACCAAACACTATAAATTAATTCAATCTGATTTCAAATCACAAGAATTAGGCAATTAGTTATAAACTTAATCTCAAACACCTTCAAAGACAGATTTAAAACTTCTTAAAGAAAATGATTATTGGCTTTTTATAAATTGCAATCAACTATAAATTGTTTTCCTTACCAACATCAAAATACATTTCAACTTTCAATTAAACTATATTTTACACAATAAGTTATAATCGGTTCATATATCACAATGAATCTAGATTTAAAGAATGATTGGTATGGTCACACAATATTATAATCTAGAATGATTGGTATGGTCACACAACATTATATGATCACATTGATTTGTCAGTATCATATTTTCATCACACAAGCCCATTGATCACACCGGCATACCGAACATCCTTAAAATTAAAATCAATTGGGTTATTATGTGTGTGTTTGGGAAGAGGCTTATAGCCTTATAGAGAATTATAAGGGTTTATGATCCTAGTTTTCATAGTCTCTAATTCTCTAGTGTCGTTCAGGTGTTGAAATCTTAAAAGAATTATTAAAAACATAATCTCTTATAATTTTCTAAAACATAAGTCTTTCCAAATAACTTATTAATTAAGCTTGAGATAATTAAGCATTTAAATACCATGGGGCTCGCTAGAATAGTCACAAATCAGGGGGCGTAATTGCAACATTTTCATAAATACGCAAATACTCCATAACTCCTTTCCCCCATCTCCGTTCGGTCCAGTGCCTTTATGTCATTATGTTATTTCACGCAGTGTATGTTTTTTTCAGCTCTCTCTGCTCCCAACAATGGCTATGAAGTGATGTAACACGACACAAAGGGAAATCCCTTTTTTTCTTTACCCCCATTTGCACATAAGTATTCATGGTCTCATCTTCACTCATTCATTTCATATAAAAAAAAACTCAACGTTCCAGTCTTTCTACTTAAAATGGCTACTTTACAAGAATCCCAATTCGATTTAGAAGCTGGCGGCGGACGTGGAGATGAAAGCCGGCGGCGGACAGGATCAACTGAGGGTAGTGACGAGAGTGGTACTACCACGGCGGAGATCAAAGGGTTAGCCCCGGAGGAGGCGGAGGAGAAGAGGAGGGAATCCTCTGTTTCAGAGTTCACGGTGGTGGATCTGGAAAGTGGTGGCGGCTGTGAGGGAAGAAAGCTACATTTGTTGAAAGTTGAAAAGGATTGTAGGATTTGTCATTTGAGTTTGAGTTTGGACGTCAACAGTGAAAATTCTGGAAATGGAGTTCCAATTGAGTTGGGTTGCTCTTGTAAAGATGATTTGGCTGCTGCTCATAAACACTGTGCTGAAGCTTGGTTCAAGATTAAGGGCAACAGGTACCTACCAAAAACCAACTTTCAAGATTTAATTTTTATTACATTTTCAACTTACCCATCTACATATTTCTCACCTTTCATTCCCAAATTTATGTCTTGGTTTACAAATTCTGTAAATTTTTGGTACTCCTTTTGGTTAGAATTTATTTGTAGAAAAATGCTTGTTTGTCTCTCTGTGTTCATTTTGTTTCCAATTTAAGGATGACTGTTTCAATACAGTTAACCTTTTTGTATCATAAAATTAGGAAATTAAGGTTTAGTGCCAAACCAGTAGTCAGGTTCTAAGTGAGGGGTTTCTATTTTGTCATAGGGAATAGTTCGATGCAGCTAGCAGCACCCATGGAAGTGAGGGGTTATTTAGTCATTTCAACACTTAGTTTGTGATAGTGTCATCATCCGGTTGGTGCTAGCCACACAGATCCTATTTTCATAGTTTTAAGGTTAAATTAGTTTGATCATTGTTCGGTTCTGGATTTATAGAGCTAAAGATTGGAAAATTATAAGATCATCGTAGTTATGACTTTCACTTTCGTATAAGCATTTCTAGCATGTGACTATCTCATGACTAACAACTCTAGCTATCATTACTATAATTATTGGACCCACATAATATTAGTTTACGTTAATATGATTGCCTGAAAAAAATTAAAAAACTGAAAAGAAAATGATAACTAGGTGCCAGCTCGTCACCAGAACGACGAGCCGAGGGTGACAAGCAAAATGACTAAAGCCCCCTAGTGATGACGAGACCTTGACAAACCTGACGAGCTCGTTTTAGTCTAGTATGTGTGGTCTAAAGGTTACAAATCCAAAAGGAAAAGACCAAATTCAATGTAAGAGACAACAATATTATAAAAACATGTCTAAATTGATGAGCTAACACTTCAAAGTGAATACTTAAAGGAACACAATGGAATAATTTCAGAAATAAAGTCGAAAAAGCAGCTATTATGAAATGGGAATCGAGTAAGAGAAAAGACATACGGCTTTGTTTCCGTGATTTGGACATTGGACCTATAAAACGTATGACTTTACTGGCTGTTTCAACGATTGCCCATAAAAAGGAAGAAAAAAACAAAACAAGAGATCATAAAAAGACATTTAGCGCAACTGAACTATTAAGGCGATAAAAAACTAACTCAAAATCATTATATGTGTGTATTTTGCACATGAAAACTTTGCATATCTTTAACTGTGATGGAATTTGCTTTCTTCACCTTCTTTCCACTTCCTCTTTTCTTATCTGCAAGTGGGATTTGACTCAAACCAACATAGCAACTTTTTAAAAGTTTCAAAAGATTGTTTATAAAATTCAATAATTCATGAGATGATATAAGATTCTTGTCACTATATCCTAGTGCTCGCATCCTAACTTCATGGACAGTTATTTGTCTTATATGGTTCAGTTCCGCGAATACTCTTTCAACACCAGAGATGGAACCCACAACATGAAAACGAATAGATGGATGGAATGCATTCATATTATGATAGAGTCAGCAGCCGATAATTTCTTGATAGTTGTTTTCGCTCGTTTGATCAATTTTTCGTTTAATATTGTGGGTCCCGTTTCTGTTACCCCGAGGAATGGCATTTGGATCAAGCATTGTAAATATAACCATGTATTCCGGGATGTTTGGATGTGTACTTTGAAAGTCGTAACATGATTTTAATAATAGAGTAAGATAATTAGCTGTAACAAAACAAGTCATGGAGGATAGTGTTTGGTTGTGCTTTTGCTATTAGTTCTAGAGTGGTTGGACATATTATGCTTGTTTAAGAATACATAAACAAGGTAAATTACGTAATTACCATTCGATAGTATTTTTGTTGTAGCAAGTATGAAACTACATATTTGAAGGTTCTCAAAGGTGCAATTCTAGACACCCCCTTCTCTTCTATGATTTATAGTACACTTCAATTATAGTCTTAATCATATGTTAAATTAGTTTTTGTGTTTATGGATTAAAATACAGAACTTGTGAGATATGTGGATCAACAGCCCGAAACATTGCTGGTACAGACGAGGATGAACTGATAGACCAGTGGGATGAGCCAAACGGTTCTACACCATCACGAGCCACTGCTACAACTGGTGAGAACATGTCTACATCAGAGACTCGCAACTTCTGGCAAGGCCATAGGTTTCTAAACTTCTTGTTGGCTTCCATGGTTTTTGCTTTTGTCATCTCCTGGCTATTTCACTTTAACGTGCCCTCGTGAGCACAAAATATCATGGCCATGGGCCAAGGAGGAAATGAAACAATCAATGAGGTATTTATTTGTTCTCGGAACCAAAAAAAATCACCCTTCTTGTTGATAATCTAATGTTTGTAGGGTTCATTAGCTCTTGTATTATTATTGTAACTTTATGATATGTATGAAATGTATTCTCTAGCTCTATTCTTAAAATGAAAAAGAAAAGTCAAATATTTGACCTTCAAATAAGAGGATAGGATTTCTATAGCAAGCACCATGTAGCATCTATGATCTGGGGTAACCTTTGGGCCCTGTTTGGTTTGTGGAATGATATTAAACAAGTCATGGAGTTTGATCTAAGATTGGTTCTCGCGGTTGTCATACTAATAATGATTCTCAAATGAACTATCCTCTTGATAATAATTTGTATATTTGGACGCACTCATATTTTAGTAGATGAAATACTTAAATAACGGAGTAGTGTATGACCTGAGTAGATAATTTTTCTAGCTCTATAGGAATTGGAATGATTAAGAGTTGGAATCTCTGAAAACCTTTATTCTGTTTGGTTATAAACAAAGAATTGAAATCTATAACAAAATATCAAAATCAAACCCAAATCCATTAATCAAGAAATGCCATATTTGATGGATCAAATGATGTTAGATAAGGAATTGATTATTCTTGTAAGGTACATGTTTTAAAACATAGCTCACAAGTCTCTAATGTACAAGCAAACCCATTGTTGAACTTTGAAAGAGACCACACAGTCCTCTTGATTCCAACGTTAACGCCGTGATGTTAAAAAAACTCTGGTGATTCGAGAAACGAACTACCCCATAATGGAGGTATATAAAGGTATGGAGGTTGTGTAGGGCGGATGTGGATCCATTTATAAAACATTTGAGGGGTTTTTATAAAAATGTGAGGAGTTTTATAAAAATTATATATTAATGTAATTAATTACAAATTGTTTATAAATTATGTTAAATAACTTGTGATACATTTGTTTAGAGAAAAAAATATTTATATATTTATGACCGTCTCGTTTTTATCTACGTTTTGGTATAAATTTTACCCTAATATGATATTTTCATAAAAAATTAGTATATTCTTCATTTTTTTGTTATCCATCAATAAGTGGATATGTAATTCTCGGAACAATTTATAAATTTTTTATATTCAATCCTCTACATATCATAGTTGACTAGCATCGTACCCGCGCAATGCTGCGGAGTCGAATAGTTTTTGTTTTATAATATGCTGCTTTAAAAAATGTAATGATATATTATTCGCAAAATTCAATGTCACAAAAAAATTTCTTTATCAACATGTCTCATTTTTCTTTCAATTTTTCTTTTATTTGCATAAACTATTTTATTAATTTTAAAAATAAAATCTAAAAGACATTAAAATAAGGAAAAAAATCATATTTGTGAAATAAGGATAGAGAAATTAATAATATTAGAAATTATGTTGTTATAGGTGTATAATTATGTTTGTGTGCTAGTATATTTTAATTGAATAAAAAGTTAAAGTAAATTAGGATAGAGATTGGAATGGTTAAATATTGAGTGGATGAGATTAAGTTAAATAGAATGAAAGGCCAAGATGTTGTTTTGATTGAATTTTAAGAAGTCTTAAAATTAAGGAGGAGAGAGAGTGTTAAATGCTTTATATAGTAGTATAGATATAATAATTGATTTCTTAGTTTTTCGATAAAAGGATTAAAAATATATTATTTTTAAACATTTTTGTTTATTAAGGTAAAAACATTTTAGTTTATTAAGGTAAAAACATTTTAGTTTATTAAGGATATAAACATTTTTGTTTATATGTGTGTGAATAATGTTCAATATAATCCATAATTAATTTATAGTTCTAAGTGACTAATTTTATCCTTTGGATCAATGACAGCAATTGTCCAGATTGTATTTTAAAATTTTGGACGGAGTAATGTTTTCATAATTAACATGTGATGCTTTTACAACTCACATGTGATTGCATACAAAATCATATGTGATTGAATATTAAAATTTTAGTACTATGTTTTTTACATGGATTTTATTAAACGCAACTCATATGTATATGTATGTAATTGATAATTGACGTACATCCGTATACATAAAAGGACATCTTTTGAATAATAAAAATTCACTATCCTGATATTTCTCATTCACGCATTCTAACATGATAAGAGTGGTTTTTCATTTATCCATTACATAAATATTACTTTTATTAACAATAGTGTACACGAGAAATACATTAATATTACACTAAAAACTAAGTGAAATATAATTTATAGTTTCTTAAAAGAATAATTATAAAAAGTATTAAATATAAAAAGTTTATTTACGTACCCACGCACCGCTCAGGTATAACACTAGTTTAGAAGGGATCGAAAATTTGTTAAATTAAAATCCGCCAACCAAACACCTCGTTAGGTTTGGACTTGGGACCATTTGAGCGATACTTAATACGGCTTTTTTTAACTCGTAGTGAGCGGAATTCAACTATCGACAGGAACTGCTATAGTTTTTCCACACTTGGATAGTGACCTATTCATTATTAATAAATTAACTGCTGCTGTGCTGTTATGTTTTTAAAACAATATCTTGCTCATTACACTCTGAATTTATTTATATCCTGCTCCATCAAAAATAGAAAAAAAAAACGATCAAACAAGTCGAAACCAATCGATACTAGAATGGACCAAAATCATCATCAAAACTTCGCTAAAAAGTCTCCAGAACCTCATGTGCTCATCTTTCCTATCCCATTTCAAGGCCCGGTTAACTGTGCTCTGAAATTAGCCGAACTCTTATGCATCTCAGGCATCCATGTCACCTTTCTTAACACTGAACATATCCACCGCCCTCTCCTCCGCCACACAGACGTCTTATCCCGATTCAACCGCTACCCGAACTTCCGATTTGAGACGATCCCAGATGGTGTGGAGCATGAAAAACCCGTCTCCGGCGACCAGTTCATGGAGGTGATGGCGTCTGTTGATGCGGTGGCTAAACCTCTTTTCCGGGAGATGATGGTTTCCGGTAAGCTGAGCCGGAGATCGGAGCGGCCGGTGACAGTGATGATACCGGATGCTTGCTTCAGTTTTGCGGTGGAAATAGCGATAGAGACGGCGATTCCGGTGGTGTGCTTCGAGACTGTAAGTCCATGCTGCATGTGGACTTCTTACTTGAATCTGCCTACCCTTATTGAAGCTGGAGATGTTCCCTTCAAAGGTGCGTCTTCTTCCTTCACTAAGTTTCTTGATTCTTCACACACACACACACATGACAATAGAAAAAAGAAAAGAAAAAATAAATAAATAGAAAACGGTCTCCATATGCCGATCTAAATGTCACATCTCCGTACCATGTTTTGACAACCTTTTTTAACCCAGTTTTTAGGTTGATTAATGAACGGGTGACCGGATCAACCCGGTTCTTAACAAAGCTTTCGAATACTATGTAAAAAGTCAAATATTCATATTCATCCTATAATATGTGTTAAGTAGTATTTCATTTCGCAAAAGACAATGAATAAATAAGTAATTAAATAAAAGCTTCTTTATATATATATTTTTTGAAACCGCAGAAGAATATTTATTAAAAATTCTAGTAAGAAGCTAGAAAAAGACAAAAACAGAAAAAAAATTACGAAAAAGACTTCAACTTACAGTATCAATAATATTTCCTTTTAAACGTACGAAGAAGATTACAAAATAAAAGCTACTGACTTTAATAAACAAACAGATGTTGCCGTCAACGACCAGGTAATATTTAAGCATTGAACATAAATATATCTTTTTTATTATTCAATCAACAATCCAATTAATTGCACACATTCCGTTTAAATATATATATATATATATATATATATATATATATATATATATATATATATACTAGCATCGTACCCGCGCAATGCTGCGGAGTCGAATAGTTTTTGTTTATTAATATGCCGCTTTTAAAAATGTAATGATATGTTATTCGTAAAATTTAATGTCACAAAAAAATTTCTTTAGCAACATGTCCCATTTTTTTTTTCAATTTTTCTTTTATTTGCATAAACTATTTTATTAATTTTAAAAATAAAATCTAAAAGACATTAAAATAAGGAAAAAAATCATATTTGTGAAATAAGGATAGAGAAGTTAATAAGATATTAGAAATTATGTTGTTATGGGTGTATAATTATGTTTGTGTGAGAGTATAATTTTAATTGAATAAAAAGTTAAAGTAAATTAGGATAGAGATTGAAATGGTTAAAGATTGAGTGAATGAGATTAAGTTAGATAGAATAAAAGGCCAAGATGTTGTTTTAATTGAATTTTAAGAAGTCTTAAAATTAAGGAATAGAGAGAGTGTTAAATGTTTTATATAGTAGTATATATATATATATATATATATATATATAGGGGAAGGTTCATTTAAGAATCGTTTATATTGCGAGAACCAATCTTAGCCGTTCATTTTGAATAATGGAGTTCATGGATAATGAGCGTGAGAGAATCGAGTGTGGCAGGGTGCATGTAAGGAATTCATGGGTGTGCAATCCAATAGAAGGAGGGGGAATTGAACGGCTAAGATTGATTCTCGCGGTTCTCGCAATAAAAACGGTTCTCAAATGAACTTTTCACTATATATATATATATATATATATATGGGAGGGTTCATGCGAAAAGTAGTTTATTTGCGAAAAGTGTGAGAAGCAATTTCAGCCATTGATTTGTTTTTGATCTTGTGGTTCACATTAATCATAATACATATTTATATTTACTTCAAAAGGGTATATTAGTAAACAAAAATATTTTCTCTCTCCTCTCTCTAATTAATCTTTCTCTCTCTAATTAAGATTCTGTTTATTTTTACATTTTTATTATTTTCGAAATTGTTATTTTTTTCAGAAATTTCTTATATATTCGAGTGTTCATTAATGAATAGTAATATTTTGATAAGAATTTTTTTATCCTTTATTACTAAAAATTATAATTAATATATGTGTTCAACATCAAACAAAAAATAATTATATTTTTGTTCAACAAGGAACAACCTAAAAACAAACAAAAAAAAGCTTAAAAATCCAAGTTTATTATTGAACAAATAATTAAATAACCTAAAAAATACACTTATACACACATAAAAGTTTGTTCATTAATAAATAGAACCCATTACCAGCAAACAAACAAACACAAAACAAAAAACATCTATTCACTAATAAACAACAAACATCATCTCTTATATTAAACCAGAATTCCATTTTCACTAATGGAAAAATAGAAACAAAACCAGATTCTATTCAATAATAAACAACAAACATCAATCTCTTACATTTACCCAAAATTCCATTTTCACTAATGTAAAACAGAAACAAACCCAGAATCTATACACTAATAAACAACAAACAGTTCCTTGTTCAATAATGAATAATTTAGACAAAACTAAAATAAAATTAATAAAAAGGTAAACCAATGAGGCAAACGAAGAAGAAAAAACCAGCCATCAACCGGAACCTGCTTCGCAAAGCAGATGTTGGAGGGGATGGGTCGGAGGTCGAAGAAAAGAAGACGATTCCAGATCCAGAGTTTGAAAGCGGTGGTGGCACTTGTGTCGCTCGATGACACGATAAAGCGACCGGCGATGGTGGTGATGACCTTATGAACGGTGACAATTTTTGGTGGTTGGGGCGGCGATGAAACCCTAAATCGACGGTGGTTTTGTGATTGAAGATGGCAGCGGCTTCGAACCCTAAAGTGACGACGGTTAGATGCTTGAGGGTGGCAGCAACATCAGGCGGCGGTGAGAAAACCTGACAGCGGCGTCAATGGCGGAGAGGAAACCCTAAAGCGAAGGCGGCATCAGCAGCGGAGAGGAAACCCTAAAGCGACGGTGGCATCAGTGGAGCTCATTTGGCAACATTGGCGGTGGTCTGGTGATACAAGGACGGTGGTGGTAGCGGTGGTTTCATGTAGGTGGCGGTGGGGTTTGACTGGGTTTTGTATGTAGAGAGAGATTACCGAATGTGTAGAGAGAGGTTTAAAATGAGGGTATATGATAGAGAGAGAAGTAGGTTTTTAAAATAGGGAATTAATTTAGTAAATATTTTTTATGAAAAAAAAAGTCTATATTACCCTTATGATTTAAATTAATTATCCTTAAGAACACCATTTAATTACTAAAATGCCATACATAATCTTAGCCTTTGATTAAATGATCTTATGGCCGTAAATTCTTCTCGCACTTTTCGTAAAAAAAACTGCTTTTCGCATGAACTCTTATATATATATATATATATATATATATATATATATATATATAAAACAAGCAAATAAATAGGTGATAACAAGTAACAACCCCTCAAAGGTTGGGACCATTCTGTCCAATTCCTAATATGACTATTCTCAACTTATTGAAAGATTCATTTAAGAACCGTTTTTATTGTGAGAACCGCGAGAACCAATCTTAGCCGTTCATTTTGGATAATGGAATTCATGGATGAAGAGTGTGGAGGATTGAGCGTGACAAGGTACATGCCAGGAATTCATGAGTGGGCAATCCAATTGAAGGAGGGAGAATTGTAAGGCTAAGATTGCTTCCGGTGGTTATTGCAATAAAAACGGTTCTTAAATAAATTTTTCACTATTGGTGTGTTTTGGCGAAACTAGCTAGGGCTGATTAATTGATAATCCCAGGCTCAAGCTATAAGCTACTTGAAAAAGCTTTTATTTTTTGGGCTTATTAGGGATTATGTTTTTATTAATCCCCTTAAAAATTTAACACCCGAACGAGGCTAGAAAGATAGGGATTATGAAAACTAGAATCACAAACCCCTATAATTTCCCATAAGCCCGCTGCTAAACACACCTTTTATATATATATATATATATTCGTAATAAAACTTATAAACTCTTAATTTTAAAAAGAAATGAACACTTAAGTTACACCTTAATATCAAGACCAATGCCTTAATTAAATATATCGGTTACTAGTTGCAACAAATTAATACTGACAATCTTTAGGAAAAAACTCAAAAAGGCATATGTTTTTATGTCCTTTTACATAAGTTTAGATCAGATACATATAGTTAAATTGAATGGTTAAATTGAAATACAAATTAATATACTAGAAGAAAACCTTGATACAAAATACCAACATCTTAAGCTAGTGATTGTAATGACATTTTAAAAATTATGGTATAAGATTGATAATTATTTTAATATATAAGTTTTTTAATATAATATTATTATTATTATATTTTTACTAGAATTGATCTATTTTCTTTTTCTTCAGGGAATGATTTAGACCAGCTGATAACAAGTGTGCCAGGAACAGAACATATTATCCGACGACGTGATCTTGCTAGCTTTTGCCGCTCGGACGACTTGTCAAACCCTGTTATTGAACTCATTGTGAAAGAAGCTCAAACTGTTCCGCAAGCTCAAGGGCTCATACTTAACACATCTGAAGAGTTAGATGCTCTCATACTCTCACACATGCGAAACCTTTGTCCAAATATTTACCCTATAGGCCCATTGCACTCTCTCCACAAATCACGACTCATGGCCCAAACAACATCAACTGAAACCACCTTTACAAATAGCGTTTGGAAGGAAGATAGAACTTGCTTGTCGTGGCTTGACAAACAAGATCCAAAAACTGTCGTTTATGTAAGCATCGGGAGTCTTGCAACTATGACAGTTGATCAATTGCTCGAAATATGGTATGGTGTGGTTAATAGCGGGAAACCTTTTTTGTGGGTGAGACGCCCTGGGTCAATCACCGGTGGCTATGATGAGTCTCAGGTTCCAAAAGAACTACTAGAGCGTACAAAGGAAATAGGGTGTATAGTAGATTGGGCTCCGCAAGAAGATGTCCTGGCCCACCCGGCCGTTGGTGGGTTTTTGACACATAGTGGGTGGAACTCGACTATTGAGAGTATAGCAGAAGGTGTTCCAATGATTTGTTGGCCGTACTTTGTGGATCAACAAGTGAATAGTCGATTCGTGGGAAAGGTATGGAAAGTGGGTGTGGACATGAAGGATACTTGTGACCGTTTGATTGTCGAAAAGGCGTTGAGGGATGTCATGGGCACCAATCAAAACGTTTTTGCACAATCGGCAAATAATTGGTCAAATTCGGCCAAAGAGTCGGTAACAGAGATGGGGTCGTCGTCTATTAATTTGGCTCGTTTGGTCGATGATATACGAGAAATGAGCTTGGCCATGAAGTAAAGAAGTTCGATGGCTATACAACAATTGTACGTGTTGGGAAACCCCACTTGTGTTTGATTTTAAGATGCCAGAATAATTATATATTAAAACGGAATATATGTATTGCGATATAAGTTTTTAAAATAAATGCATAATCTAAAGTTCTATAAAAGCATATAAATAATTATCAACTATACAGATGAGAAGTGCATAATTCTTCACAAAACTTTCTTCTAACTATTTTTTCTTATATGATAATATAAACGTGAAAATAAGTTCAATCAAAGCCAATTTATCTGTTTGTTCTAGTCACCAATGTAGCTTGACCTAATCCGCACCATCTTTTAAAGCTTGAAGGCTGAAGATACACGTAATACCTGTCATAGTTCTATCTTAAAATAGTGTCTAATTCAAATTTTTTGCTTTTCAAATAGTTATTTTTGCTAAAGTAACATTTGGATCAGATTTGTTTGGATCTGAATAGAGCTTTTCTAAAGGACCAACCTATTGAATTGTTAGGATCGAAACTATAACGATCTGAAGTTTTCTATTTATTATCTGTGTATTTTATGTGACACAATTATGATAAGTATTTATGAGACGATTGAATTTAAAAATCTAGTATGCCGTTTCGTGGTGTCGTTTGGGGCCCTACTTTAATATTTAAGAGATTGTAGCCAATTTGTTAATAAAGAAACTATAAGGATTTGAATTAAAAGTTTGATTAAGGCAATTAAACTAATTAAAGAAGGAGAATCATGATCTTGAAGAGTTACTATCCTTGAGAGCTAGAGAGAGGGAGAGAGAACCGTGTGTGTGCGTCTTGCGTGCTAGCTCTAAGGCTGCCGAGAAGGGGAAGGTGCAAGGAGGTCGAGATTTTGAAGATTTTCGAGTGAATCCCGACTTCTAATTGCTCAAAAGTAAGTGTTATCTCTTGTTGATTAATAGATTTTGGTTTAATTGATGTTAGTTGGGGTTTTTCTTGTTCAAAATCGTGAGTGTGTGGGTGTGTAAACCGAGAATAGGATGACATCGAATGAAGGATTTATTGTGGAATGAATATTGAATTGATGATATCATAGGACTAGTTTCGTGTAAACACCTGTTGAAAACCATAAAAAAACCTTGCAAGCATAAAAATTGCATGAATGTTTTATGTCACTAGTACAAACTAGACTTTTAACCCCGGTTTTTTAAGGCATTTAACCCCGGTTTTGAAGGAGGGCTGAATGGGGGGCGACTAAAAGTCACCCTTTAACCCCGGTTAAAAAACCGGGGCTAAAAGTGGTTTTAAACCAGGTCTGAAATATACTTTCTATCTCGGTTTTTTAACTAAAAAACCGGGTCTGAATGTGAATAAAAAAAAATTATACAATTAATTTCTTAATTTCCTGCTCATTACACAACAAAATCAACCTAATTAACTAAATAACAATATCTTAATACAAAATAAATCATTGCAAGACAGAAAATATGTAATGATATACGAACCTAACAAGTTTTAAATTCCGGTATACCGGTGGATGTTCAACAACATAATAGATTGACTTGCTAAATGATATCATCATAATAGATTGACTTGCTAAATGATATCATCGTGTAAATATATGAAACAAGAACACCTAACAACCCAATTGTTTATTTTGAGGCTTGAATCTACTCCATCTCATAGTTTCACAAACAGCAAATAATAATAATAATAATAATAAACAAGAGAAGTAAAAATCATCTTCCATTTCTTCTAATTTAACAACAACAAAAAAAGTTTACACATCTCCAAAAAAATTGTACTCGACCCATTTAACACCAAATTGACTTGGAGGAAAGCCTATAATAAATAGATAATATGCAACATCCTAATTTCATTATGGCGCTAAGAATCAGAAAAGAAAAAGAAAATCCTCGAGGATAAGAAACCAAAGTATGTTGGATATCAGTCCCTTATTACTCGAATGCACACCCAGAAAAACACCAATCAAAACAGCAAATGTGTTTATATATTAAAAGGAATCTGAAATGCTTATGTTTACAATAAAGCCTACTATAACCTATTTATACTAAAACTAGAATACTAATCAATTAAGAACGTGGGTATTATGCCCATGACCTCCTAATTAATAGGTATAGCCAACTACCCATGAACTAGTAAAACCCAACGTAAACTCCAGCTCCTTTTCCATGCATATCGGTATCATATCATTCAACTTATATTCACAAAATTAAACCATGCAACTAACTATCCACCCATGACTAAAATGACCCGCACCATGACACATCAAGATTATCCAACAAAGTATATATATCAACTGTAACTTATAGTAAAAGAACAAACAGGCTAAGGAATCCAAAATTACCATGTTTTTGTTTTGTAGCGTATGAAGTAATTATCTGAGATACTTTGCTCTCTTGGTTGTTGACATCTTCAGGCACCTTATGAGTTCTTGAAACTTTAGACTGTCTGAACTCCATAAGCCCCCTAACACGGCTCTATAGGCGAATGAAGACAAGCTAGACAGATGACAATATATAACAGTTAATCATGTAATCTTTGAAAATTACTTTAGAAACTTACTTAAGATTGTGATGGACTTCTATTCATGAATGTGTAGACATCTAACCTATTTTCCTGCAAAATTACAGCAAAATGGCATTATGAAAGGATGATCACCATAAGTGTAATCACCCGTGAATTTAGGTGTATTAAGTTTAGCTCGAAGTCTTTGGCCACCTAAACTTTAAATGTTTGAAAATATTTTTACATTCAATTACACTGCACACAGTTATAAAACATGATATACACAAAGCATGCAATTGTTAAAAGTAACTTCTAATCAGATGTTATCAGCCCCGAAGGGTACACGTAGGTGGTAAAATTGTCACAAGATCATATAAATATAGATGTTAAAGTTAAGAAAAACGGATCCCAAAAGTAAATCAACACTTATTAGATGGATGTCTAAAAGTCAATTCATATATACCTATCTTTTAATATAAGCTAATAATTTGATCTTCTGGTATTCACGGAAGTTTTTCATATTGATATCCAATTCATTGCCTAGTTTCTTAGTTCCAATGAAATCCCTAGATCAATCTTCTACCACTTAAGTAAACCAGAGTGAATTCTTTTAGAGAATTCACATGAGACAAACACGTGTTCTTCTGTTTCATCCTCGACACCACACAAAAGGCACAAATAAGTACACAAAAGGCACAAATAAGTACAACATCCTATTTACTTTATTTTGTATAAAATAACTGATGTCTAATGTAATGTTGTAGTTTCTAAGTAGCATACAACAAAAGTAACACATACACTTACACCTAGATTACTTAAAATGATTAATAATCAAACAACAATTATTTTTTCTTCTAACATTGAATCTATTGAAATTGTGAATTTACAAGAACAATCAGGATCAAATATTTTGGAAACTTACAACTGCTTGTTCAACTCTAGCATTCTGACCATTTTGTGCAAACGAACTTCTAGAATATTGTCATTGACACCAACTTGTTCTCGACCGCAACATCCTTAGGCACCACCACATCAAAAACAAAGTAAAATAAGAAGGCAACCCTCTGTTGCATTTCATCAAAAATCACACACACAATAACAAAAGGCAATCATTTGAGAGCTAGGCAAGTAGTGTTGAGATCAAAGAAAAACTTACTTGTGATGACGGTACTCATTACAATTAGAACATATAAAAAGATATATGGGAGATATCGAGAAGGTTCAATATGCTCGGCCTAAAAATCACAGATCTAAACAATTGTACAAGAATATTTTACACCAAAAACTTTACCTCTAGATGTAAAACAATTATAAACTGTGAAAAAACTTACTGATCTGGAACTTCTTAAGGAATGTAGAAGTGAAGCATCCGTGAACAAAAAGTGGCAAAACCATGAGAATCAAGCATCGATGATTACACAGAATGTGATTTTGTTGTAGAATCGTGAATTTCGGTGTGTAAGCGATGGTTTACTGTTCCGTAATGGTGGCGTCGGCCTTTGGGTGGTGGTGGTTGTCGGCGTAAGTGGCGATTGGGGCTTAAGAGTATGCTGATGTACCGATCGGGAGTTAGGGATGTAAAACTGGGGAGATATTTACTTGTTTAGGGTTCCATTAGAGGGTTTAGGGAAGTAGAATGGGGGAAACCATATATAAATGGGGAGAACGAATTGAAATATAAGTCTGGTAGAAGCGTGGACCAAGAAGCGTGGTGACATTCAAGTCCTCTTACTAAAAAAAAACCAGGGTTAAAATAATATTCAGACTCGGTTTCTTAGTAAAAAATCGGAGTTAAAAGTTTTAAACTTTTTAGTCCCGGGTTTTTAATATAAAACCGGGATAGAATCCCTTACACGCATTTTTAGCTCGCCTATCACACATTCAGCCCCGTTTTTTGGTGAGTTTCATCAAAACCGGGTTTAAATGAGGGGAACTGAAAGTGGTTTTTCTAGTAGTGTGTGAAATCTGGTGGCAATTAATTAATTGATTATCGAAGGTATCATCTGTGTGTTTTCCTGTTCCAAGAAACGAATACAGAAGAGTTTTGTGGGTTTGTGACAAGGAGCTTATATGTGTGTGTTTATAATTATTTACAAGAAAATGTATGTGTGTGTATTAGTGATTTACGAGAACAAGAAAACAAAAGAAAGACATGTATGTGTGTTAATTTAGTTGTGACAAGTTCATGGCTTGGTCACTAAGAAGGAAAGGGTGAGTGTGCATGGTGCTTAGTGACAAAATTTGTGTGAGTGCATGCATGGCATGTGTGTGAGTGTGTGCTAAATGGTGGAGGGTGACCGGTCACGAAAAGGTTAGTATGTGTGTATGTTAAGGTGTCACATAAAGTGTTATGCATAGGTGTATCAAACTTAGTCACTAAAGGTACGTTTTTGTCATAAGATGGGATATGCGGGTGTAAGGTGTAACGACACTAAAAGAGGGTATGTAAGGTCGGTAACAATTAGAATTTCTTCCAAACAAAAATAGACTTAATACAGTAGTGTTTCTAGATTAGGCCATGTTCGGGGCATATCGTCTGTATATTGACCATATGGTTAATAATGTGTTGTAGGTTGTTTCGTGATATCGTTCTTACCCGGATTCATTATCTGTTACTTTCAGGACCTCGAGTGAGTTCAGTATTTTCTAAAAAAACGAGTACGAAGACAAAATCGTTTTCGAAAGACTTAACGATTTAGATGACCTTTTAAAAGATGTTTGCATGCGAATAATACTTAGATATTGTTTGCGATGTTTTAATTAAATAGTAAATGATGTATATGATGAATTTAACTGATGTTTATTATGCATTTAATTAATGGTGAATATATGATATAATGATGACTTGAAGGTGGGGTTAGACATACTCCTAAGATGTAGAGATGATACTTAGTAGGGAAAGTGTGTCTTCTAGGTCTTGCTAGCACATCGATGATTAGTTGTCGGGTTTTCTAGACAACCTCGACAACACATGGTGTACTCGTACACTGGAGTGGTGTTTGACCAAAGATGATGAGGTCAGCGCGCATTACACCACGATGGTGAAAGGAGGGCCTAGTGATGGGGGCACTGATTGCACTTTCACCTGAACGAATTCGGTCAGAGTAGCTATAGCGGACAGATCGCGGGGGTTTGGGTACGTAAGGGAGTCGCTCCTTGATCGGTACCAAACTTGCCGGGCACGCGTAGTGAACCTCTGCCAGTGCGGATGGACTACGGGGCTTAGCAGTCGCCGAGCACACATGTGGTGCCAATGCGGACGGACTTCAAAACCCCTGTGGTTGTCGGGCACGCATATGGTTGGGATAGTGATGATAAATGATGTATGATGGTTAGACCCCAAGTAGGAGAGATGATAATGGTGATGACTAGAGATGTTAACGACGCATAGGGATGTGTTAAAGATGATTATGATGTTAATGATGCTAAGATGTAAATAATAATGAAACTTGACCATGCAGGGAATTCTGATGATATACGGGTGGGTCAAGTTGCGGGTTGGGCATTATAATAAAACTTAAACCTCTCAATTATTTTAGTGAATGATTTTGTATCTATGCTGACTCACGAGGCGTAAGCTGGCACTTGTTTATTAAAATGTGTCTTGTACTCGTGCAGGTAGCTTAGGAGTGCAGGCCTAGTGAGTGTGGGTGCTGCTTGGTAGCGATAGAATTATGGTTGCGTTAACTTTATGTCAACTTGTGGTCGTTTTTTATAAATGAATGTTTAAAATGAATTATCGACGTTTTAACCGCGTGGTAACGTAGTGGTTTGAGATGACATATGTAATGGTTGGTTTTACTAACATTTAATGATGGTTATTAATATATCCACTACGATAAAAAAAATATGTGTAGTTTTTTTCCTGAAAACCACGACGTTACAGAAACACCTAAAACAAGCGTTAGAATAATGTGGAAACAAAAAAAAATGAACACGAGATATAACGTGGTTCGGTCGTCAAGAACACGACTTACGTCCACGAGCAGGAACATAGATTTTTTATTATGACTCAAGGTATTTTGATGAGTACATATGACTTACCCTAGCCATGGTATTTATAGGAGATCAAACTAGAAATCCTAAATAGAATATAATTACTCTCGGCCGTAATCTATATATTCGAAGATAAGATAAACCGATAAATTTTATCCAAGTTTAGAATTCAAAACACCCCACGTCGTGCACCAATTCTTATTCATGTGTGACACTAGTAGATTTAATTCCAATCCATGCACAATTTAATTCCATGCAAGCCTTTAATTCCAAATATGCTCCACGTCGTGCACAAGTACCCCACGACGTGTGACCTGGACTTTTCCCGAAATCTAAACTTGTATATCGTATGACTCTCATCGTGTATCCATCTTTTACACCGAGCACCCATTCTAGTTTCAAATACCATACCGCTAATCAAGTCATACCCAACAATCTCCTCCTTGACTTGAGTACCCTTTAATAGCCAACTGAGATTTGACAATCTCCCATGACTTGAGTCTTCAACGTTAATCGTCATCACTAAAGAACCGTCTCCTACTTGCCAACCTCTCCAAAGGGACTACCTCCTTGTTCGAGCCATGAAGTCCGAAATAGCATCAATTGATTTAACTGGATACCATCTCCATCCGTGATAACTCAACTTCGTATGGTCAAATTTTGCTCCAAGGTCGGTACAGCCGTTGTTCCACTCGCAGGACTACCCTCCAGAATGTAAATACCACGTCGCAATCTGCGCAACATTATCACTCGAGCATCCCGAGAAACCTTCAGTCCATCCCTTTTACAAAAATAATCATATCCATTCCTAGCCAAAGTACCAAGGGAAGTTAGGTTCTTCCGAAGACCCGGAACATATCAGCAATTAAACCGCTTGACCGTTCCATCATGCAACTTAATCCGCACCATACCACTACCTTTAATACACTGAATCCCATCGTCCCCCAGCTTCACCTTACTATTCCACTTCTTAAAGGAAGTATACAGATCACGTGAGAACGCCATGTGATGAGATGAACCCGTATCCAAGATCTAGGTATCTGCAAGACTCTCCAAGATTCAGGTATCTCCCTTTTTTAGGACAGTCTCTCCTGATATGACCAATCTCCTTATAGTGATAACACATTACTTTTCTCGTGGACTTTGTTTTCGAACGCGACTCACCCAGTCCTCCCATTCAATCATGTGCCCTTCCCCTACCCATGTATAAACTTGAACCGGACTCCCCCTCATTACCAGAAACCCTACACTTGAGTTCCTTCAACAACAAGGCATCCTTTACTTCAGCAACAGAAATTGTTGACCTACCATATAGCATGGTATCAACAAAGTTCTCATACGAATGCGGTAGTGAACACACCAAAATCAGGGCAAGATCTTCATTATCAATTTTAACATCCACAACCTTCAAATCAAGGGTAATATGGTTAAAATTATCCAGATGATCTTTTACCCGGGTACCTTTTGACATCCGGAGGGTATACAACCTCTGCTTCTGATAAAGCCAGCCTATTCGTTAGTGTATTTTTCTGATACTTCTCACACAGCTTCTCCCACAGATCCGCAACCTTTGTTTGATCCACCACCTCCCTTAATACCTCATCATCCAAGCACAACAAAATTGCAGAATACGCTTTTGCTAGAATATCTCTTTTCATATCCTCCCTCATATCTCTTGCTAGATTATCTTCTCCTTCTAACGCTGTCGTGCATCCCTGTTGAACCAGAAGAGCCTTCATCTTTACATTCTACAGCGTGAAATCGTTCGAACCATTGAATTTCTTCAAATCGAACTTAACCGACGACATCATCACAATCAACAAATACGTGAACCCGGTGAATAGAACCGTGGCTCTAATACCACTTGTTAGGATCGAGACACCTAAAACAAGCGTTAGAATAATGCGAAAACAGAAAATAAATGAAAATGAGATATAACGTGGTTCGGCCGACAAGAACACGACCTACGTCCACGAGCAGGAACAAAAACTTCTTTATTATGACTCAAGGTATTTTGATGTGTACATATGACTTACCCTAGCCATGATATTTATAGGAGAACAAACTAGAAATCCTATATAGAAGACAATTACACTCGGCTGTAATCTATATATTCGAAGATAAGATAAACCGCCAATTCTTCTCCATGTGTGACACTAGTAGATTTAATTCCAATCCATGCGCAATTTAATTCCATGCAAGCCTTTAATTCCAAATATGCACCACAAGTACCCCACGACGTGTGACCTGGACTTTTCCCGAAATCAAAACTCGTATATCGTATGCCTCTCGTCGTGTACCCATCTTTTACACCGAGCACCCATTCAAGTTTCAAATACCATACCGCTAATCAAGTCACGCCCAACAAGAATCACTAATCATATATGATACACTTTTTTAAAATCATATTTTATATTTATCAAGATTTGGTGTTAATGGTTATAACTTACGACAAATAGTAAAGCTGGTAATCTGACACACAAATCCGAAACCGAAACCCGATTTGGACCGAACATGAAATGGGTAAAAATAATCAACATGAACCTAACACAAAAAAATTTTAATTTTTTTTCAAAGATATATATAGTAACATTCCTATTTTTAGCATAATTTGTCTATTTGAACGCACATATTTTAGTAGATGAAATATTATGAGTTGGAATCCTGAAAACCTTTATTCTGTTTGTTTGTAAATAAAGAATTGAAATCTATAATCAAACCCAAATCCATTAATCAAGAAATGCCATATTTGGTGGATCAAATGATGTTAGATAAGGAATTGATTATTCTTGTAAGGTACATGTTTTAAAACATAGCTCACAAGTCTCTAATGTACAAGCAAACCCATTGTTGAACTTTGAAAGAGACCACACAGTCCTCTTGATTCCAACGTTAACGCCGTGATGTTAAAAAACTCCGGTGATTCGAGAAACGAACTACCCCATCCATAATGGAGGTTGTGTTGGGCGGATGTGGATCCCGCGATCAGTGCAGTCGGAGTACCAGTGAAGATATCGTGCCGGGGAAAAGAAATCAAAGGTCGCCGGAGTAGTAGGGTTACCAGTGAAGAAGTGGAGGGATGATTGCAAGTGAAGAAGTCGGCCGATGATTTGAACGATTCTGATTTAGAAGGATTTTAGAATTCGTCTAGTAAATGGAAGGATTGGTAAATTCCAGGATGT
The DNA here is from genome assembly GCA_038502395.1 of Dittrichia graveolens. Classification (NCBI taxonomy): domain Eukaryota; kingdom Viridiplantae; phylum Streptophyta; class Magnoliopsida; order Asterales; family Asteraceae; genus Dittrichia; species Dittrichia graveolens. Next base: position 97,816,707 of record JARJIL010000002.1, read on the forward strand.
TAGGATTAATTTGCAAGGGATTGAAATTTGTTGTTAAATTAAAATCCGCCAATCAAACACCCCGTTAGGTTTGGACTTGGGACCATTCTGAGCGATTCTTAATACGGCTTTTTTTTAACTCGTATTGAGCGGAATTCAACTTATAGACAGCAACTGCTATGGTTTTTCCACACTTGGATAGTGACCTATTTATTATTAATATTACACTGAATTTATTTATACCTCTATATATTTGATTATTTCCTATGTTGTTTCCACCATTTTCCTCATTCTTGATCATCCTGCTCCATCAAAAAAAAAAAAACGATCAAACAAGCCGAAACCAATCGATACTAGAATGGACCAAAACCATCATCAAAACGTCGCTAAAAAGTCTCCGGAACCTCATGTGCTCATCTTTCCTATCCCATTTCAAGGCCCGGTTAACTGTGCTCTGAAATTAGCCGAACTCTTATGTATCTCAGGCATCCATGTCACCTTTCTTAACACTGAACATATCCACCGCCCTCTCCTCCGCCACACAGACGTCTTATCCCGATTCAACCGCTACCCGAACTTCCGATTTGAGACGATCCCAGATGGTGTGGAGCATGAAAAACCCGTCTCCGGCGACCAGTTCATGGAGGTGATGACGTCTGTTGATGCGGTGACTAAACCTCTTTTACGGGAGATGATGGTTTCCGGTAAGCTGAGCCGGAGATCGGAGCGGCCGGTGACAGTGATGATACCGGATGCTTGCTTCAGTTTTGCGGTGGAAATAGCGATAGAGACGGCGATTCCGGTGGTGTGCTTCGAGACTGTAAGTCCATGCTGCATGTGGACGTCTTACTTGAATCTGCCTACCCTTATTGAAGCTGGAGATGTTCCCTTCAAAGGTGTGTCTTCTTCCTTCACTAAGTTTCTTCATTCTTGACACACACACACACACACACACACACAGCTGTTTGACAAAGAAAAGAAAGAAAAATTAGAACGCGATCTCTATACGCCGGTCTAAATGTTATTTCTCCGTACCCTGTTTTGACAATATTTTCTAACCCAGTTTTTAGGTTGATTTAGTGCAATGAACGGGTCACTGGATCAACCCGGTTCTTAAATCTTAACAAAGCTTTCTAATACATATGTAAAAAGTCACATATTCATCCTATAATATAATATGTGACGATAAATGAATAAATAAGTAATTAAATAAAAGATTCTTTATATATAATATTTCCTTTTATACGTACGAAGAAGATTACAAAATAAAAGTTACTGACTTTCATAAAAAAAAATTGGTGTTGCCGTTAACAACGACCAGGTAATATTTAAGCATTGAAGATAAATATATCTTTTTTTATTATTCGATCATCGTCGTATTCTTAAAGTGCGTGTATATATATATATATATATATATATATATATATATATATATATATATAGTCAGAGGATCAATTGCGAACGCTTCCTATTTTACGAACGTTGCGAACACTTTGTTCTATTCCTTTTCTTCTTCTTTTTCGTCGTTGCATATATCTTAAGACTTGGCAAAGTGAGATTTAATAATATATTTGCTCAAATATAGTGGCTGTTGGCTGGGGAAAATATGATTAAATTTCTTCATTTCGTGATTTATTTATTTTTGAAAAATTACAATAAAATATGATGGGTATTAGATGCGGTGTTTTTAGATAAGATGTATTAATTTTATACTAGATGCAGTGGTTTTTAGACAAGATGAATTGGTTCTTAAATGAGAATCCACTTATTAATTCGCGCATAATGGACTAATTTTAAGAGAACTTAATGTTTTTTAGATATGACGCAATGATTTTAAGTTGGATGCAATGATTTTATTAACTAGATGCAGTGTTCCTAAAGTTCTCATTTTAATGACTGTTCTCATTGGATCCTCGCCCTATATATATATATATATTATATATACTAGCATAATATCCGCGCAATGTGACGGCTAGAAATAATTTCTACTCGATAACATGTCCGTTTTAATAACGTAAGACTATTATATCACGCATTATAATGACATCGAATAATTTTCATTCGCAGTGTATCCATTTTCTTTCTGATGTTTTCTTTTATTAATTTTACAAAACAATAAAATGAGAAACAAAAAGAATATTAAATATATTATAAATTAAACCTTTTGTTTTGATTACATGAGTTATTTAAAAAAATCTGAAAATATCTATAAATTTAGGTTACATGTTATTAGGTTTATAACTTCTAGCTATACGTATTTTCTAATACTTATTAAAATATGTGTTATATGATAAAATTATTAAACTATTATTTTTATGAAGATCCTTTTTTATTTAATTTTTAATTTGTATTTAATATCACATAGGTTGAAAATTAATTTACATTTATTTGACTTTTTAAACATTATTTATTATGAAATGTTTAGTTATAAAAATAATATTTAAGAATCTAATTAACTCTATATAATAGTTTCCTTATAGGGGTAAATTAGTACTTTCAAATTATTTAAAATTAAGAGATTTCAATGACATAAATACTTTATAATATAGTATAGATAATATCACACAAGTCAAAATCAATACAAGAATGGAACAAATTCATCAACAAAACGATGCTAAAAAGACTCTCGAACCTCATGATCTAATCTTTCCGGCCAGTCCCATTTAAAGGCCCAGTTAACTGTGCTCTGAAGTCAACAAAACTCTAATGTCTTTCCGGAAAAGAATGATAAATTTTAATTTATAATAAAAAAAGTATATGATGGCCTGAACTACCTAGTCCGCATGTTACCCATCCCTATTGTAAATCCTAATTAATGGGCCATGAGATTAAATCACATATATGGACTCTAATAGTGAACTAACAGGATTGGTTGATTTTTCAGTTGAAATTGTTCGATTGATTGCTCGACAGACTGATTAGTTCAATTGAAATTGTAGGGTTTGAAGGTTTGACTAGATTTCGTCGTTTCTGATTCAGTTGTATCAACTGGATTGAAATTGTTTGATTGTTGACTGGATTTCTTTTGATTGATTGTCTTATTTGGTTTCTGATTTGATTGGATTCAATTGCATCGATTGACACCGGTTGGATTCTCAACTATCTGTTGATTGAGTCACCATTACTTTCTCAATCGCCAACCACTAGATTCATTAAATAATAAAACTGAATCACCATCTGTTCTCAATCGCCAAGTGAGTGCGCACAAAACTGAATAGCCATCTGCCTGTAAAACATCATGCTCAATCGCCATGCTTGAAATCTTTTCTTGAATCGCCAAGCTGTAAAACCAAGTTGGATCGCCAAGTTGTAAAACTAAGTCAATTCATTTTGATCATCATCTCAGAATCTATAAATCAGGCTTCTCAAATTCAATGTTTTAGAACAACAAACAAACACCTTATATCCTTCAATATGTACATATGTTCGTAACAAGACTTATAAATTCTTATGTTCGTAACAAGACCTATAAATTCTTAATTTTAAGAAGAAATGAATAGTTAAGTTACACCATAGTACCAAGATGAAGGCCTTAGTTTAATATATCTGTTAGTAGTTGCAACAAGTTAATACTCACAATCTTAGGAAAAAAGCCACATGTTTTTATGTCCTTTTAAATAAGTTTCTTAATATAATGTTATTATTATATAGTTTTTAGAATCGATTTATTTTCTTTTTCTTCAGGGAATGATTTAGATCAGCCGATAACAAGTGTGCCAGGAACAGAACATATTATCCGACGACGTGATCTTGCTAGCTTTTGCCGCTCGGATGACTTGTCGAAACCTATTATTGAACTCATTGTGAAAGAAGCTCAAATTGTTCCACAAGCTCAAGGGCTCATACTTAACACATCCGAAGAGTTAGATGCTCTCGTACTCTCACACATGCGTAAGCTTTGTCCAAGTATTTACCCTATAGGCCCATTGCACTCTCTTCACAAATCCCGACTCATGGCCCAATCTACATCAACCGAAACCACTTTTACCAATAGTGTTTGGAAGGAAGATAGAACTTGCTTGTCATGGCTTGACAAACACGATCCAAAAACTGTTGTTTATGTAAGCATCGGGAGTCTTGCAACTATGACGGTTGATCAATTGCTTGAATTATGGCATGGTGTGGTTAATAGCAGAAAACCTTTTTTGTGGGTGAGACGCCCTGGGTCAATCACCGGTAGTTATGATGAGTCTCGGGTACCGATAGAACTACTAGAGCGTACAAAGGAAATAGGGTGTATAGTAGATTGGGCTCCACAAGAAGATGTCCTGGCCCACCCGGCCATTGGTGGGTTTTTGACACATAGTGGGTGGAACTCGACTATTGAGAGTATAGCAGAAGGTGTTCCAATGATTTGTTGGCCGTACTTTGCGGATCAACAAGTGAATAGTCGATTCGTGGGAGAGGTATGGAAAGTGGGAGTGGACATGAAGGATACTTATGACCGTTTGATTGTCGAAAAGGCGTTGAGGGACGTCATGGACACCAAACAAAACATTTTTGCACAATCGGCAAATACTTGGTCAAATTCGGCCAAAGAGTCAATAACAGAGATGGGCTCGTCGTCTATTAATATGGCTCGTTTGGTCGATGATATACGAGAAATGAGCTTGGCCATAAAGTAAAGAAATTTGATGTGTATACTACAATTGTACGTGTTGGGAAACCCCACTTGTGTTTGATTTTAAGATATCTGAATACTTATATATATTAAAAAACAGAATAAATGTAATTGTAATATGTAGTTTTTAAAATAAATGCATAATCTAATGTTCTATAAAAGCATATAAATAATTATCAACTATATATATAGATGAGAAGTGCAAAATTCTTCTACTGAAACCTTCTTCTAACTATTTTTCCTTATGATAATATAAACGTGAAAATCAGTTCAATCAAACCCAATTTATCTGTTTGTCCGAGTCACCAATGTAGCTCGACCCGATCCACTCCATTTTTTGGAGCTTGAAGTTTGAAGATACGTAATACATGTCATAGTTCCGTCTTAAAACTGTTTTTATTTAAAATCTTTTTAATTTCTAAAAAGTTATTTTTGTTGGAGTAACATTTGGGTCGGTATTGTTTGGATCCGAACAAACCCTTTCTAAAGGACCAATCGATAGAATCACTAATCATATATGATACACTTTTTTAAAATCTTATTTTATATTTATCAAGATTATGTGTTTATGATTAAACGAATCTATTTTAGAGAGTTATAATAAGCAAGTTGGTTATAACTTACGACAAATAGTAAGGCTGTCAATCTGTGATACAAACCCGAAACCCGATTTGGATCAAACACGAAATGAGTTGACACAAAACTAAAATGAGTAAAAAATGGATTGACATGAGCATAACATGAAAAAAGATGTGTTAGGTTCTGATAAAACCTACTTACCTGAAAATGACATGATTAACCAGATTTTGTTAAATAAAAAGGTATTAATTAAATATAAAATTTTAAGTAATGGTGGTAAGTTTAAAATTTGTTAAAGATTGAACCTAAAAATAACGCTCAAATGAAATTGAAATCCTCAAAAATTATATTCTAAATTCCATTTATGAATTTTGCGATTTACTATTAGACCCGATAGTCTAGCCGTAAAATGGGTAGACTCGAGACCCAAACCCGACCCGAAAATCATGATTTTAAAGCCAAGTTTACTTATTTTAAAGTCAATTTTATATGTAACTTTTTCCTTGAATATTGGGCCAACATGAAACCCAACCCGAAAATTCGAATTTTATTTCCAGGAGGACAACTCGGGTTTTTTCCCAGTAAAATGGGCCAATAGGAGACACGACACAAACTAAACACGAATTAAAACGATACGAGATGAACCTGTCACGAACTGAACTTGGGTCAAAATATGTTAACACGAAAATAACTAAAAAGTAGTCAACGCGAACGCGACACAGCCCATTTGACCACAGGATATGCCCCGAATTATCGGCCTTAACAAAATATAAGTTTTCGTTTACTTTTTAGTCACTTAACCAAAATATAAATTTTGTTAATTTTTTAGTTTACAAGTAACTAAGGTAATCTTTATTATCCTCAATAAGTTAATAACTTTTTATGCCTACTTGGCATCATTCATTGATTTTCTTTGTATAAATCTACCTGCAGGTCTGCTCATTGACTCTTTATAACTCTATTATACATGTTTTTTTTTGCTTGATTTTGATTGTAATATGGCGTAGCGAAATCAGCTAAAACTCGATTAAGAGGTTCTTATCATTCATCATTGAAGCAATAAACGCGCTTAAACCTGGAATTAGTATTCAGTAGTCAGTACGTAAGTTCACAAAGCAGACTTTTCTAGGATTTGAGTTTGATACGGCAGGTGCCAAAAAATATTCTTTTTACTTTGGGTTAATTACAATTTTTTTTTCTTTTTGGTTCGTATATGTTGGTGATTTTAATCAAGTCATTTAGTATAATCGAGATTGACATGAGACTAGCCGATTTTAAACTTAGTTATAGTTCGGGTTTAGAGGTGCGAAGTGCACATTCAAATAAACTAAGTTGGTATCGAAAATACAAGGGTCCGGGGACCGGCCCCTGATGGGGTTCCAAAGGGCAACGCCCTTGGCGGGGGTCGCCGCCCAACCGCCCTCAACCACCGCCGCCGATAACCGCTACATAACCGTCGTGGAGGACGCCTATAAATAGGCTTCTCGGCTTTTGTGTTTTCACTAACAAGTGAAGAAAACGAGAAAAAAGAAAACGAAATATATACGATTTTATAGTCGATATTCTGTAGAAATAGTCTCTGATAAACGAAAAATAAAGCAAAGATATTCTGTGTTTAGATTTGAATTAAGCCTGAGATTCAAATCAAGTTTCTTGAATTATCCTATATCTGAATTAGTGATACCCTGGGCAAAAGAGTCGAATTACAGATTACGGAAAGTGTATTAAACACGATCCACAAAATAATCCAAGTATATATTATTATTATTATTTTTAACCTTGTTTCAAACCCTTTTCTCCAACCATATAAAATATCATATTTAATTCTACTTCGTCAAAAATTACAATATTTATCCATATAATTTACATCTCGTTACAATGTAGGTTATTGGCGTACTAAAAAACAAAGATGCAACTAGCCTTTTTTTATTCCTTTTCTTAACTCTAAGTAATAATTATTATTAATTAAAAAATAAATTAACAAAAAAATATATATCTCCTCCTCTTTCCCGATTGGTCCCCATTACCCCCCCTCTTCATTCCATACGACGACAACTAACAGTCTCTTGCCGCCTCCGGCGCGACCACCATCCTCGTCGCCTTGAACGAAGCACAACACCATACTCGCCACCTTCAACGACACCGGCCACCATCACTACCTCCTCCAACTCCATCATCACTAGCGTCATTTGCTCGAAAGCTTGAATTTTCCCCGTCTTCACTTTTTAGGGTTTGATTTGTTATTGCCTCTTCATCAATATTAATTTGTTCAATCTCCTCTTTTTAAGATTTTTAACACATGGTACATACTTACTAAGCTTAAGTATGTACCATGTGTTTATAATAATATGGGCCCTATATCACTATAAACACATTATACTTTAGTTATGCTTAACTTAACCAGTCAAATTCCCGCTTCATAACACTTAGCACTTAACCACATAAATGTTGCACATGCATAGAAAATATCTAATGCTCAAATTGCTATAACAATTAGCAATCAAAACTCCTACTACATGTATGCTCACCAAGGTTTATTGCACCAGGGATAGATCCACTTAATCTCAAAATCATGATTTAAGTTCAGACATCACACTCATGTGTGCCCAAATCCCTTAAACCTTGGCTTTGATACCAAGTTGTAACACCACTTTTTCGATTAAGAACTAATTATACATTTGATTTGTTTAGCACCAAAAATCTAACAAAGTTCACAAAACAACTAGTTTGTATTTACATCCGTGCTAACACATTCCCAAAAGTTATATTAACTGTTCTTTTATACACCTGGAGCTATCCAACCACTCACGAAGCTGGGGCCTTTCCCTTGCTAGAACCCGAGTCACCTGTAACAACAACACCAAAACATAAGCTAACGCTTAGTAAGCATACTATCTGAACATAAACTGGTAAACAATAGTATTAACATCTCCCCAAAATAACTCGTCTCTGATAGCAACACTTGTTAACCTACACATACAGTTACTATATTGGGGTATTACTACACCACCTGTTTAGTTATAATCCTTAACTCCATTCGGGTATACAGTTACACCACCTGTGTAGTTTTACACCCTATCACCGTTCTAGTGTAAAGCTATTCCACTTGCATAGTTGTACACTTCTACTATAACAAGGATATATATATATATATATATATAGGGGAGGGTTCAAACGAGAATTGTTTTTCGTACGAAAACTGCGAGAACCAATTTTGACCGTTCATTTTGGATAATGGAGTTCATGGATGAAGAGCGTAGGGGGTTTGAGTGTGGCAGGGTGCATTTAAGGAATTCATAGGTGGGCAATCCAATTGAAGGAGGGGGAATTGGACTGCTAAGATTGGTTCTTGTGGTTCTTGTACGAAAAATAATTCTCGTTTGAACTTTTGCCTATATATATATATATATCACCAATTTGTAAAATCAAACAACAAGTATATAATCCAGGTACATGCACACTGTTCTCAATATCTAATTTAACATACATAGGTACTACTTACACAAGAGGTAGTACACTCACCTTAATTATCAAATATAGAAGTAAAGGTTTATGCGTTCAGTATGTATCCAGACACCTCCCTATTCAAACAAAAAGACTAAGTGTTACAAACTACTCAACAAGATCTGGAAATGGACCTACATGCCCGTGTAACACTACATGCTCCGTGTACTCCGGAAACTACACGACCAACCCAGCCACATGGCAACTACAGCTCTACACGAGCTGTGTACGTACCTTTCATATTACACGACTATGTAAGGCCACATGGTTTGTCACCGCCTTAGGTCACTACATGGCCGTGTACCTTTACACACAGACCGTGTTACCCTTACACGGGCTAACTACACGACCTGCCAAAACAACATAGGCCATGTAGCTACCAACTCAGCAGACTGTGTTCTTGCACAGATGTTGTTTCTAGCTAAATTTTGACCTAGAGTCGATTCTAACAGTTTAGGGGTATTGTCCTACACCCCTTACAGTGAATAACATCATCTAAACTCACAAACAAACATAGGTAACAGACTTTGATTAATAGTTCAACCTTTTAAACCATTTAGACTCAATAAATCTTGAATTCTACCATACTAATCTTACCATGATGCTAAAGAGGATTACTAGAATGCTTTAGAGGCTTCAAATCTACTACAAGCTTGCCTTAAATCAAACTCCAAATTCCCAGCTGTGTTTCTAGGTGTGCAAGAGTTCATATGTGAACTTATTGACTAACAAAAGTCAATATATACATACTAGTTTCCACAAATGACAAACCAACCGGTGTACTTACTCAACTTTTATTTTGACAGCTTTTACCCTTCTAGTTTAAGAAACACCTCTAATATAAATTAGGAATTCCTCTATAACACAAAGCTAAATAAATAAATAATTACGAACCTTGTGGCGTTACAAAGCAAGTTGGTTATAACTTACGACAAATAGTAAAGCTGGTAATCTGACACACAAATCCGAAACCGAAACCTAGGGGTGTAAACGAGTCGAGCTTTTATCGAGTAACTCGAGCTCGGCTCGTTCGAGTCGAACTTTATCGAACTCGAGTTCGAGTTCGAGCCCAAAAACGAGCTCTAATTATTTAACGAGTCGAGCTCGAGCTTCTAAGAGCTCGGCTCGAGTTCTTATCGAGCTTTTCGAGCCTTGTATAGTATATGTATATTTTATATGTAATATGTATATATGATGGGCTAATATTAAAACATATTAAATTGAGTACTTATTGAAACAAATCTACTTTTGAATAAATAGTTACTAAAAAATTATTAATTTCAGATTTTATCTATATTTTGAATAATTTGATTTTTGAATTTAGTTTTTTTATATTATTTCGAGCTTTTCGAGTCGAGCTCGAGCTAAATGTACCCTTTCGAGCCGAGCTCGAGCTTCAAATATGAAAGTTCGTCGAGCTCGAGCTTAACATAAAATTTCGAGTCGAGATCGAGCTTGATTCGACTCGTTTACACCCCTACCGAAACCCGATTTGGACCGAACATGAAATGGGTAAAAAATGGATCGACATGAACATGACACAAAAAAAGTTTAATTTTTTTCAAGATATATATAGTAAAATTCCTATTTTTAGCATAATTTGTATATTCGAACTCCCTCATAGATGAAATATTTAAGATAACAAATTAGTATATGAGCTCTATAGGAATTGAAATGATTAAGAATTGGCATCTCTAAAAATCTTTATTCTGTTTGGTTGTAAACAAAGAATCGAAATCTATAATCAAATCCAAATCCATTAATCAAGAAATGACATATTTGGTGGATCAAATGATGTTAGATAAGGAATTGATTATTCTTGTAAGGTACATGTTTTAAAACATAGCTCACAAGTCTCTAATATACAAGCAAACCCATTGTTGAACTTTGAAAGAGACCACACAGTCCTCTTGATTCCAACGTTAACGCCGTGATGTAAAAAAACTCCGGTGATTCGAGAAACGAACAACCCCATCCATAATGAGGTTGTGTTGGGCGGATGTTGATCCAGCGGTCGGTGCAGTCAGAGTACCAGTGAATGGAAGGATTGATAAATTCCATGATTTTAGGATTAATTTGCAAGGGATTGAAATTTGTTGTTAAATTAAAATCCACCAACCAAACACCCCGTTAGGTTTGGACTGGGACCATTCTGAGCGATTCTTAATACGGCTTTTTTTTAACTCGTACTGAGCGGAATTCAACTAATAGACAGCAACTGCTATAATTTTTCCACACTTAGATAGTGACCTATTCATTATTAATATTACACTGAATTTATTTATACCTCTATATATTTGATTATTTCCTATGTTGTTTCCACCATTTTCCTCATTCTTGATCATCCTACTTCATCAAAAATAAAGAAACGTATCAAACAAGTCGAAACCAATCGATACTAGAATGGACCAAAATCATCATCAAAACGTCGCTAAAAAGTCTCCAGAACCTCATGTGCTCATCTTTCCTATCAAAACTGTGCTCTGAAATTAGCCGAACTCTTATGTATCTCAGGCATCAATGTCACCTTTCTTAACACTGAACACATCCACCGCCCTCTCCTCCGCCACACTGACGTCTTATCCCGATTCAACTGCTATCCGAACTTCCGATTTGAGACGATCCCAGATGGTGTGGAGCATAAGAAACCCGTCTCCGGCGACCAGTTCTTGGAGGTGATAGCGTCTGTTGATGCGGTGACTAAACCTCTTTTCCGGGAGATGATGGTTTCCGGTAAGCTGAGCCGGAGATCGGAGCGGCCGGTGACAGTGATGATACCGGATGCTTGCTTCAGTTTTGCGGTGGAAATAGCGATAGAGACGGCGATTCCGGTGGTGTGCTTCGAGACTGTAAGTCCATGCTGCATGTGGACTTCTTACTTGAATCTGCCTACCCTTATTGAAGCTGGAGATGTTCCCTTCAAAGGTGTGTCTTCTTCCTTTACTAAGTTTCTTCATTCTTGACACACACACACACACCTGTTAACGTTTGACAAAGAAAAGAAACAAAAATTAGAAAACGGTCACTGGATCAAATGTAATTTTTCCGTACAATCTTTTTTAACCCAGTTTTTAGGTTGATTTAATGCAATGAACGGGTCACTGGATCAACCCGGTTCTTAACAAAGCTTTCTAATACTTATGTAAAAAGTCAAATATTCATCCTATAATATAATGTGTGACAATAAATGAATAAATAAGTAATTAAATAAAAGCTTCTTTATATATAATATTTCCTTTTATACGAAGAAGATTACAAAATAAAAGCTACTGATTTTCAGAAAAAACAGATGTTGCATTCAACAACGACCAGGTAATATTTAATTAAGCATTGAACATAAATATATCTTTTTTATTATTCGATCAATAATACAATTAATTAATTACATATCATAATCGTATGTCCATGTGGACCATGTATTAGGGGGTGTAGTTGGAGTGGTTCGAAACCAGGACCCGGATTAGATCAACTGGTTTCGTCCTGTGCCACTACCGCTAAGGCGAAACTGTTCAAAAAAAAATGTATCCTCTATTCTTAGTGTTCTTATTACGTAAAAAACTAATGGTTTTCTTGTTAAGTTAACATGTATCTCACCAAGTTTAGGCCTTATAAATGAATTTTATAAAAAACCCAACAAAAATGAATTTATTTTATAAAAAAAAGCGAGTGGTACGTCTAGATGTACATATCATTGCACGAGATACATACGTGCACGGTGCATATATGCACCTAGAAAAAAAACTCAACAAAAAAGAAATTTTTTTCTTTAAAAGTATAACAATATGGATGTCAAATTAAACAGCATATTTTTTCCTTAATTTGACACAGTTTTCGTATTTTAATACCTTTACGTTTAAGACATATTTTAGCTTTAAGAAAAGTGGGGTAAGTGGTCCCCCTTTATTTAGACAATTTGTCTAATATATCCCCCTAACATGTTTGAAAAATGAAAATAACAGTTGTGTTTTTAATTAATTACATGTTTGTCATAATCAGTATTAACATTTGATTAATTATCATCAATGGCCACAAATGGTTCTCGCAATAAAATTGGTTCTCAAATGAACCCTCCCTTATATATATATATATATATATATATATATATATATATGTTGAGGTTATACATAGAACCTTACTTATTCATAGAACCTAAAGAACAAACCTGGTGATGACACATGGCATCAAGAGTCAGGACAAAATTGAAAAAAGAATTACAAATTAATACTTATGCCCCTCTCTATCTTTCAACCTCCAAACTTCCATTTTTTTTAAAAAAAATCCTACTAAACATTCAAATTATCATAATATATTCATGTTTAAGAATTTTAGCAAAAAAAATATACCATTAGATTCAGTTTTTTATTCTTTTTAATTCAAGACCAGGATTTTTTTTCCAAAATGCAAATTGTTTGACGAAAATGCAAACTGTTTGACAAAAATGCAAATGCTTCCGAAAATGAAAAAAAGATAACAAAAATGCAAATTATTTGACGAAAATACAAAATGCAACGGACATAAAAGAAGATAACAAAAATGCAAATAATCGAAAATGAAAATAATATTAAGTCATTAACATGCAAATAACCCAATGATTTGCATTTGGGTTCTCATTTTTCATTTTCGGAGGTGGAGCCATAAATAGAATCAAAACAGAATTCCATATTTATTCTCAATTATGCAGTTACTTAATATAATTTTTATATAATTTACAAAATTGTCACCTTCAAATCTTAACCATTAATTTAGATAATCTAATAGTTCAGATTTGTTCTTTAGGTTCTATAATTAAGACTAAGTTCATTGTTGATCCTATTTCAATATATAAAGAGAGAGAGAGAGCGTGGGGAGATTGGGTGCGGCAAGGTGCATGTAAAGAATTAATGGGTGGACAATCCAATTAAAGGAGGGGAAATGGACGGCTAAGATTGGTTCTCGCAATAAAAACGGTTCTCAAATGAACTTTTCACTATATACATAGTGAAGGGTTCATTTATGAACCATTATTATTGTGAGAACCGCGAGAACTAATTTTAGCCGTTCAATTGATAAGAGAAATTCATGAATGAAGAGGGTGGGGGGATTGAATGTGGCAAGGTGCATGTAATAAATTCATAAGTGGGCAATCCAATTGAAAGAGGGATAATTGAACGGCTAAGAAGAACAATATATTACATTAGCATATGTGAATCGCTTTCATGAAATGTAAACAAAACTTATTTACCTAAAGAACAATAATGAAATGGTGTAATTTAATCGACAATGATTCTTTAAATATTAATAATTTAGCATGTTGATTTTTCTCCTCTTTTTTTCACTGTGGATACAAATAGGAGTATCAAATATAGTGATTTAAAGTTATTTAAATTTAAATTTGGTTTTAAATAATTATTTGGCGGTGATTTTCAAATTAGTTGTAACTAATCTAAATAATTAAGGCAATAAGTGACGTAAACTTCTGATTTTTTTTCAAATTTTGTTAATTTTTTAATTAAAAAAGAATATTGTGATTAGTGAAAAGTTTGTTTTAAAAGGATATTGTCATCATCATACTTTTCTTTTAATAATGTTAAAAGATAAGATAAGATGACCTGAACTACCTAGTCCGCATGTGATGTAACCAACCCTTTTATAAATCCTAATTAATGGGCCATGAGATTAAAGCGCATGGATTCTAATAATGAACTAACATGCGGGGCTCGAAGCCCTAATAATACACAGTTCAATATAGGGCTGAGCATGGGTCGGTTAAAACCTAAAATTGAACCATAATCGATAATTTTAGTTATGTTTAATTCAAACTCATCGGTTTCGGTTTCTTAATGAGACGGTTAACCTATAAGGAAGTTGGACATTAAAAATAAACTTGTGTAAAATGAACAAGAAATTAGTATAAGGAATGAACAAAACTTGGCTTAAAAATAGATAAGAAAACTTCAAGTGAAAGGTAATAAATAAATACGAGACGTCGTAATAAAAGATATATAATAGAAAACGATTATAAAACTGAAAAATAATAACAAAACCACTAAAACTCTAAAACACGACACTCTAAAAGCTCTATATTATTTTATTTTATTTTACATACAATGATCCTTAATAAGGTTTCATATTAGTATAGCTAATTAATATAAAAATTACAAAATATTTTATTGGGGCGGTTTAGTTAATAATGGGGCTGTTTTTGTAATTAACCATAAACGAACCGCCCTTATCGGTTAACCAAAATGTAGAAACCGAACCATCGGTTTTTGAAATGGTCGATGGTTTGGGTCGGTTTTGTTGGTTAAATCGGTTATTGTTTGGTTAATCAGTTTTTGTGTTCACCCCTAGTTCAATCTTCAATGTTTTTAAACCACAAACAAACACCTTATATCCTTTAATCTCTCTCTCTCTTTCTATATATATATATATAGGATTAGGTGATATATAGAACCACTCTTAAACGTAGAATCTAAAGAACCAATCTATCAGCTAATCATTTAAAAGTGCAAAAAAGGAATTGAAAATTTTCATTACCAACTCACGCGCCTCCTCAGCCCATCAGTTTTTTTAAAAACCCAATTAATCCTTCTAATGATTATAACTATGTCAGGTTTAAGATTTTTAACAAAAAAATTATATCATTAGATTTAGATTTTCTTGCTCTTTAATTTAAGACCACTATTCCCATATTTCTAAAATTTTTATTTTGAAAATGCAATTGCGAAAATACAAATTTTATATCTGAACATGCATATGTGGATGAATATGATAATCAAAATGCAATTTAAAATGCTAAATTTCAAATATGAACATGCAACATAAAATGCTAAATTGCATAACTCAGATTCAAAAATGCAAACTTAAACCAAATTCAAAGAACTAGAATTGTATATCCAACTCATATTCAAAGACCTAAAATGCAGATGATTAATATGCAACCACCAAATGTATAACTCACCTCATATTCAAAAGAACACAAAATGCAAAATACAGAAAGCTAAAAATGAAGATACTTGATTTAGTCGACTAAAAACATCATTTACAAGAAAAATAACTCAAAATACATAAACAATATGTAAATACAAACAGATATTTAAGAATCAATGTTACAATAGTACAAACCGCATGTAAATGCAAATTGATATAACTGAGTTAATGTAACAATTTTATAAACAGTATGTAAATGCAAATTGATATAACTGTGTTAATATAATAATTTTACAAACAACATGTAAATGCAAACTGATATAACTCCGTCAATCAAACAATTTTACAAACAATATGTAAATGCAAACAGATATCTCAGAATCAATGTTACAATAGTACAAATAACATGTAATGCAAACTGATATAACTATGTTAATATAACAATTTTACAAACAACATGTAAATGCAAACTGTATAATTGTGTCAATCAAATAATTTTACAAACATGTAAATGCAAATTCTAATATAACTCTGTCAATCAAAGACTTTTACGAACAATAAACAACATGTAAATGTAAACGGATATAACTCTATCAATCAAACAATTTTACAAACAATATGTAAATACAAACAAACTGATATAACTGTGTTAATGTAACAATTTTACAAACAACATGTAAATGCAAACTGATATAACTCTGTCATCAAACAATTTTACAAACAACATGTAAATGCAAACTAATATAACTCTGTCAACCAAAGAAGTTTACGAACAATATGTAAAATGCAATCTGATATCTCAAAATCAATGTAATTTTTTTACAAACAATATGTGAATGCAAAACCGATATAACAATGTAAATGCAAATTGATATAATAGTGTCAATTAAACAATGTTACAAATAATATTTAAATGCAGACTTATTTATAAGAGTCAATGTAATAATTCTACAAACAATATGTAAATGAAAAATGAATTATATGTGCATTTACATATTGTTTGTACTACTGTAACATGTTGCATTTACATATTGTTTAATTGTTCAGATATGAAATTTCATTTTCATAATTGCATTTTCAAAAATAAAATTTTTAGAAATATGGGAAAAGTGGTCTTCAATATTAAACATGACATAGTTATGATCATTAGAAGGACTAATGGGTTCTTGGAGGAATTTCATTTATATCCTTCCAAAATTTTAAAATTACATTTATATCCTTATAAACTTTCAAATTAAATCAATATCCTTTTAAAACTTAAAAATTCTCATATATATCCAAATATTTATTTTAGAATTAATTAAATCATTTAAATATCAAAAAAACATTTTCTCCAAATTCATTTCATTGTAAATTTACTCTACTACCCTTACCTAAACATTAAAAAGAACATCATCTCCCTCATTCGTCTATTTTGATCTCTGTCATAGTTTGCTGCTTGGCATCCCCATCTTCAAATATTAACCATCGTTTCTTTTCTTTGTTTATGAACAAGAAGACTTGATACAAACAACTATCAACAAACAATGATGTCATTGCTAATGAATAGGTATCCACGTAACCAAAAAATTATTCAAAATACACAAAATCTCAGATTGATTAAAAGATGATTAATCTTCATTTCTATCTTCAACTTGATTAAACTGCAGTTTTGTTTTCCCATATTTGATTTAGTTGCAGCTTAAGTCGAGTCCTTTTCCCCCATCGATTGCAGCTTGCTTCGTTTTTCCCCATCAGTCTCCATCTTTGACCGAGCCGTAGTTCTGTTTTTCCCCATCTTCAATCGAGTTGTTTAAATCAAGTCTTTTTTCCCCGTCGATCAAAGCTCATTCTGTATTCCCCCATGGTTCCGGTGCATCTTCATCTTCAATCGAGCTGCATTAAAAATAAAACCCTATTTCTTCAATTGGAGCTCATCTTGTTTATGTATACAGTCATCGATAATCAATCAATGAGAAATAAAAATCAAACCCTAATTAATTTGAAATATTGTGCCATAAATTCCACATTCAATCGATCACACGGCCAGAAGCAACCATAATCTATTTGTTTATAAATGGGGAAACAAAAAAATTAATGAAGAAGAGTAAATAAGTTGCTGGGAATTTCAGAAAATTATATGCATTATAAGCAAAAACATCATACTTATCAAATAAAACTATGTACATACTCAATGTCAAAATGGCAGTAATACGTTCATTCCGACTTCACTCTCAGTCAACATGTTGTATTTAGGGAGATTATATTTATGATGTTTTAAGGGTTTAATATAGAGAAGGGTAGTATAGTAAATATGTAAATAAATGAAATTAAAGATAATCTTTTTAATATCTAAATGATATAATTAATCTTAAAATAGATATTTGGATATATATGAGAGTTTTAAAATTTTAGGAGGATATTGATGTAATTTAGAAGTTTGTAAGGATATAGATGTAATTTTGATGTTTTAGAAGGATATACATGAAATTCTCCCTATTTTAAAGAAAGCTGATGATAGTTATGAGGAGGCGTGAGTTTTTTTTTCAATTCTATTTTTGCCCTTCTTTTAAATTATAGGTCATAATTACGTATGATAATTACAATTTTGCCACAAATTGATATCGGTCTTTGATCAAGTTAATCTAAAGGCATAAAATAGTTCCTTAGGTTCTATGTTTAATAGTGGTTTTATAATGATCTTATTTATATATATATATATATATATATATATATATATCTTACTCCTTTATAATACATTTACAAACTTAAAAACTCTTAATATTAAGTAACTTGAATGTACTAAAATACCCCTTTCTTAACTATTTCATTCTCTCTCTCCTAATTTACTTTAACTTTTAAAATATCTCTTTTAACTATTTTATTCTCTCTCATAATTTACTTTAACTTTTTATCTATTTAAAATATTTCTTTAACACTAAAACACCCTCTCACACAAACACAATTATCCACCCACATCAATATAATTTTCAAAATCTTATTAACTTCTCTCTCCTTATTTCATAAATATAAATCTTTTTGTTATTTTAATGTCTTTTAAAGTTTATTTTTAAAATTAATAAAATAGTTTATTCAAATAAAAAAAATAAAAAACTGTATTGTACGATACTTTTTCGTGACATTGAATTACGCGAATAACATATTATTACATTTTTAAAAGCAACATGATGTAAAATATAAATTATTTGCAATCATAGCATTGCGCTATATATATATATATATATTCATAACAGGACTTATAAGCTCTTAATTAAGAAGAAATGAACACTTAAGTTACACCTTAATATCAAGACGAAGGCCTTAGTTAAATATATCTTTTACTAGTTACAACAAATTAATACCGACAATGTTATGGAAAAAACTCAAAAATCCATATGTTTTTATGTCCTTTTAAATAAATTTATATAAGATACATATAGTTTTATATATAACCTGACCAGTAATTGATTTTAGTCAAATTAAGTATCGTGAATGGTCAAATTGAAATACAAATATACTAGAAGAAAACCATGATACAAAATATTAACATCTCAATCACTAGCTTGTAATGACATTTTAAAAATTATTGTATAAGATTGATAATTATTTTAATATATAAGTTTTTTAATATAATATTATTATTATATTTTTACTAGAATTGATCTATTTTCTTTTTCTTCAGGGAATGATTTAGATCAGCTGATAACAAGTGTGTCAGGAACAGAACATATTATCCGACAACGTGATCTTGCTAGCTTTTGCCGCTCGGACAACTTGTTAAATCATGTTATTGAACTCGTTGTGAAAGAAGCTCAAACTATTTTGCAAGCTCAAGGGCTCATACTTAACACATCTGAAGAGTTAGATGCTCTCATACTCTCACACATGCGAAAGCTTTGTCCAAATATTTACCCTATAGGCCCATTGCACTCTCTCCACAAATCACGACTCATGACCCAAACAACATCAACCGAAACCACCTTTACCAATAGTATTTGGAAGGAAGATAGAACTTGCTTGTCGTGGCTTGACAAACAAGATCCAAAAATTGTCGTTTATGTAAGCATCGGGAGTCTTGCAACTATGACAGTTGATCAATTGCTTGAAATATGGTATGGTGTGGTTAATAGCGGGAAACCTTTTTTATGGGTGAGACTCCCAGGGTCGATCTCCGGTGGCTATGATGAGTCTCATGTTCCGAAAGAACTACTAGAGCGTACAAAGGAAATAAGGTGTATAGTAGATTGGGCTCAACAAGAAGATGTCCTAGCCCACCCTGCCGTTGGTGGGTTTTTGACGCATAGTGGGTGGAACTCGACTATTGAGAATATAGCAGAAGGTGTTCCAATGATTTGTTGGCCGTGCTTTGCGGATCAACAAGTGAATAGTCAATTCGTGGGAGAGGTATGGAAAGTGGGAGTGGACTTGAAGGATACTTGTGACCGTTTGATTGACGAAAAGGCGTTGAGGGACGTCATGGATACCAAACAAAACATTTTTGCACAATCGGCAAATAATTGGTCAAATTCGGCCAAAGAGTCAATAAGAGAGATGGGCTCATCGTCTATTAATATGGCTCGTTTGGTCGATGATATACGAGAAATGAGCTTGGCCATGAAGTAAAGAAGTTCGATGTATATACTACAATTGTACGTGTTGGGAAACCCCACTTGTGTTTGATTTTAAGATGCCAGAATAATTGTTTATTAAAACACGGAATATATGTATTGTGACATATAGTTTTTAAAATAAATGCATAATCTAAAGTTCTATAAAAGCATATAAATAATTATCAACTATATAGAGGAGAAGTGCACAATTCTTCACAAAACTTTCTTCTAACTATTTTTCCTTATATGATAATATAAATGTGAAAATCAGTTCAATCAAAGACAATTTATCTGTTTGTTCAAGTCACCAATGTAGCTCGACCAAATCCGCTCCATTTTTTGAAGCTTAAAGTATGAAGATACGTAATACATGTCATAGTTCTGTCTTCAAACAGTTTTTAATTTAAGTTTTTTACTTTTCAAAAAGTTATTTTTGCTGGAGTAACATTTGGGTCGGGATTGTTTGGATCCGATTAGACCTTTTCAACTTTTCTAAATGACCAACCCATAGAATCACTAATCATATATGATACACTTTTTAAAATCATATTTTATATTTATCAAGATTTGGTCTTAATGATTAAACGAATTTAATTTAGAGATGTTATAATAAGCAAGTTGGTTATAACTTACGACAAATAGTAAGGCTAGTAATTTGACACACGATCCCGAAACCAAAAACTGATTTGGACCAAACATGGAATGGGTTGACATGAAGCTGAAATGGGTAAAAAAATGGATCGATCTAATGATTATCCACCCGATTTGATCTATCTGCGATAGATATAGACGAAGTTAAATGGGTGAATATCGGATATGGAGTGAACATGGATGTTTAGTGGAGCGGATATAGATAACAAATTTTCATCTATGGACGAATCCATTAACCCGAATTAAATTTTATATAATTAAGTATAATTCTATACATGTATTTTAATTTAAAACTTATATATAAATATATTATTACATATATATAACTATGTAGGTTAAATTCACTCCCCCTTTTTATAATATTTTTATATAGTTGTGTCGATTACATATGTAAAAGTGCAAAAGTGAAAGAGACTACGCTTTGTGCTACTAATTGTAGTTATATTAAGTTATGTTTTAATTTCTGTATTTTGTGGAAGAAAATATGTATTTAACATTCTTTTGGCATCCCATGGATATCCATTTACCCGTTTAATTTGGTGGATATGGATACAGACGGACGAAATTATTTTAAATGGATATAGATATGGATGATAAAAAATTAAATGGATATTGATATGGTTATGACATCACCTAATCCGTATCCGATCCATTATCATCCCTGCTTTGGAATCCATACGACGGCAACCAATAGTCTCCTGCCACCTCCAGCGACGCAGACCACCATCCTCGCCACCTTGAACAACGCACGACACCATACTCGCCACCTTCAATGACACCAGCCACCATCAATGCCTCCTCCAACTACATCATCGCCAGCGTCACTTGCTAGAAAGCTCGAATTTTCCCTGTCTTCACTTTTTAGGGTTTGATTTGTTATTGGTTCTTCATCAATCTGGATTTGTTCAATCTTCTCTTTTTAAGATTTGTAAACATCCACATATCCTCTATTTGGGTTTTTTGTTTAGGTTATGTTCTGAATTTCTTTTAGGTTTTTAACATTTTCATTTTGCTTGACAGGTAAGGATCTAGATTTGTTCATAAAGAGGGATGTTTCTAGGGTTTTCATTTTTGTTTAGGTTTCAGATTTTTATGCGGCGGTGAAGGTGATGGTGGTTTTAGTGAATGGAGGCAATGAAGGTGGCGGTGGTTTCGGTGGAGGGAGGCAGTGATGATGGGCGCTGGTAGATGTAGGCATGTGGTGGTGATTAGTGTCGGTGATGGTTTCAGAGGTGAAGATTGTGGTGGTTTCAGACTTCTGATGCTAGACGGTGGTAGATGCTGATGGTAGGTGGTGGTGGTGATGGTTTAACTCATTTAAATAGTTTAATGCTAATTAAGTGATTATTAGAAACTTTTTATAATTATTTAGTTATTTATTAACAAAACTAAAATTTTAATTTATTTCAAAATGAATAAAAGTGGAAATAAAAGAATAAATTAAGAGTAAAAGAGCATTTGTGTCTTTTTTAAGTGCCCCAAGGACCAACCGGTAAAAAAATGTAAATTATAAGGATCAATGTCGTAATTTTTGAAGTACGGAGACTAAAAATATAATTGACTCTTTTATTTATAAAAAAAAATCAAACTTTTGTCGTGGTGACCTATTGGATCCGAAAGTCCAACACAATTTAGAATAAGCTCGAACTCATGGTCTTTTACACATTCGATCAAAGAGCTTGATAGTATCATGCTCCCACACATGCGAAGGCTAGCTTTGTCCAAATATTAATTTACATCATAGGCCCATCGCTTGCACTCTCTCCACCAAGCTCGGATATCCGACTTTAAACCTACGTTGCAAGAAACCTTCTTCTTGTTTGTTGTGGCTCGATAAACACCCTCCAAGAAGCGTGTGGTTTATGTTAGCATCAAGAGTCTTGCAACCATGATCGGTTTTGACCAACTACTCGAGATATATATGGCATGGTTTGGTCAATTGCAAGAAACCTGGCCTTTTATGTGTGATCGAGACGGGTTAGGTCAATCACCGTCGGGTATATATGATGAGTATCTGGTTATTAGTAAACTACACGAGTGTATGAAAGAAATGATGATGCATTGTAGATTGGGCATAACAAGAACATGTGTTAGCTCATCGACCCCAAGGTGTATTTTTTATACATATATAGTGGGTGAAACTCGACTATGAAGAGTATATTTAATTGGATGTATGCAGTCAATTAGCTGAATGTTGTCTACATAGCTACCATGCTTTTTTTCACTCGTAGAAGGTTTTGAAGCTTATTTTGTTTATTTTTTTAATAAAATTCTGTCTTAAAAAAGAAATAAACTATATCTTTTAAAAGAAAAAAGAATAAAATTTGGAAGGAAAAAAAGAGACAATTCGGTCGAATTTTTTTTTTTAAAGAAAGAAAACTTAAAATGGAAAAAACCAAAAAAACACATTAAAATAGAAAAAATTGTTTTCAGTTTGAAAACTATTTCATAATCGGATAAAACAATTTTCAAATGTTGGTAGTATTACGTATTTACGCGAAATAAAACGTTAAAAAGAGGAAGAAAAGACTTTCATTTCAGAGCGCAGGACCTTTGTCTCTTCTTTCAGCATTATCTTTGCTTCAATGGATATCCAACCACAACCAACGTCTCCGCCGCACGTTCTTATTTTTCCGTTTCCGGCGCAAGGCCACGTCAACTCCATGTTAAAGCTCACGGAACTCCTATTGCCGGCCGGTCTTCACATCACCTTCTTAATATCCGCCAACGACCACCACCGCCTCTGTCACCACACCTCCGTCAACTCCCGTCTCAACGTCTATCCGGGTTTCCGTTTCCACGTCATCCACGGACTCTACGAAGGCCCCGTGGACTCCGGCGATAAGCTCAGTCTGATGCTTAATAGTTTGTCTGAAATAACTAAACCGTTGCTCAGAAACATGTTTCTTGATTCTCCGGTAACTTGTCTTATCGTCGACGGTATTATGGATTTTCCGCTAGATGCTGCAGAGGGTACCGGAGTTCCGGTGATTTTCTTCCGGACGATTAGTGCTTGTGCTTTCTGGGCTTACTTTTGCATCCCGTATCTCATAGATTCAGGCGAACTCCCTTTTCAAGGTATATTCTACATCTATACTCTATATACTTGTAATGTGCGTAATTGATCTCACTTTTATAAGATCAACTTATTTCATAACCATTAGTTACTCTATCTTTATTAAAATTATTGTCTTATATACAAAAAAAAGTAGTGAAATTAATGCCTGATTCGATTAACATAAATGTTATTTTTAGCCTTACATTTATAACATTTATTTGTAGTTATTTTTTGAAATGAGCAACTAATTTAGGATAAAATAAAACAGTGTAGTGGAAAATAATATTGGGAAGTGGTGAATATTAACTTTCCAATTGAAATTAGATTCATTGAAAGTCTAAATTTGTAGTTAAAATGAAGGTACAAATTTGGATGAACCAATAGTGAATGTGAAAGGCATGGAAGAGTTTCTTCGCCGGCGTGATCTTCCAAGCTTTTGTCGGTCATCCTTAAACAATCTTACTTTGCAACAAGTTAGCAAAACAACACACCGGACAATGGAAACTTATGCGCTAATTCTTAACACTTTTGATGAACTTGAAGGGCCTATTATCTCTCATATGCAAAAATATTGCTCCAATATTTACACAATCGGACCACTTCATGCTCATCTAAAAGCTCGATCGTTATTGAAATCGATATCTTCGAATAGTTTGTTTGAGGAAGATAAGACGTGTATTGATTGGCTTGATCGACAGCCACCAAAATCTGTGTTATACGTGAGTTTCGGAAGCATAACGACGTTAACTAGGGACCAACTTATCGAGTTTTGGCATGGGTTGGCCAATAGCGAAAAACGGTTTCTGTGGGTCGTTCGAGAAGATCTTGTTATTGACCATGATGGCGAAAATAAAGTACCGAGCGATTTAGAGGCAGGTACTAAAGAAAGAGGTTATCTTGTCGGATGGGCTCCACAGGAAGACGTGTTAGCCCACCCAGCAGTATGTGCCTTTTTGACACATAATGGGTGGAACTCGACACTAGAGAGCATTGTAGAAGGAGTGCCGATGGTGAGTTGGCCGTTTTATGCAGATCAACAGATAAATAGTAGGTTTGTAGATGCGGTGTGGAAGTTAGGGTTAGACATGAAGGATACATGTGATAGAAGAATCGTTGAGAAGATCGTAAAAGAAGTAATGGATGTTAGGACGGAGGAGTTCATGAAATCTGCTCATCATATGGCGAAATTGGCTAGAGAATCGGTTAGCGAAGGTGGATCTTCATACAATCAATTGGATCGTTTGATCAAAGACATTAAAATGATGTGTATTCGATCTAAACATAAATAAGGTTATATTATATGTTTTCAAATTATTAAAATTCTAATTGGTTCGACTTTCGGCCTTTTCAAACATTCCTACTTTGATCTTACGGTGTCGATATGTAGTTAAAGATGTTTTTGTTAAGATAAATAATGGTTTAATCATCAAAGTTCTCGTTCAATTTTGTTTTAACCATCAAAGTTGTTTTCTAAACGATATTACCATAAAGTTTGAATTTGTTATGATTTAAACCTTAAACTTTTTTTTCAAATTATTTAAACCTTGAAGTTTTGTAAAAAAAACGAGTAATCACTTAAGTTTTGTATGGTTTTGATTTTACACTTTCTACTTATTATGCATTTTACTTTTTATTAAAAAGTTAACAAAACTTAGAGGGTTAAACTATTTTTTAACAAAAAATTAAGGGTTAAAACGTTGGGGAAAAACTTTAGGGTTTAAATCAAAAAGAATATGTAACTTTGAGGATTAAATAATAGTAAATTCAAACTTTATGATAAAACTGTTTGAAAAATAACTTTAATAATTGAAGCGAAACTGAAGTAAAACTTTGATAGTTAAACAATTATAATAAGGTGGTAGTTGGTTTGTTTTGTGCGTGTAAAATAAATATATCCACTTTCAAACGTGGGCCCTAAAAGTTAGGGGTGAGCATCTTAACCGAAAAACCGAACCGCAACCGATAAAACCGTTAAAACTGAACCATTAAAACCGAACCAAATGAAAACCGACGGTTCGGTTTATAAAATTTCATTAACCGATAGATAGTGGGTCGGTTTCGGTTTTGTACATGTAACCGAACCAATACCAAACCGAACCGATAAGGATTTATTTTATTTAATTATTTTATATATTTAACTATTAAAAAGTCAAGACAAAAGGAAATAGAAAAGTAAAAATTTAGAGTTTATCCACCATGAACACTTGATTGTTCTTTCATGTGAGACTATTAAATATATTAAAAATGAATTCACAAGTTGTAAATTTGTGGAGGCCAAGAGGTGTGTAGCATTAGGCCCAAATTTATAAATTAAATATTGCTCTAGGATACCATTTTGTACTTTTATTATAAAAAATAATGAATATAACAAGTCATAAAAAATAATCAATTATATGCCCAATTTTGTGACTAACGCAAAACAATAAAAAATATAACTCAAGCTCATATTCTGAAATAATGAAGCCTATTAAGTTTGACTCAACTTAATATAATGGTTAACAGTTAAAACCGCTAACAGAAACCGAACCGCTATCACAAACCGATAACCGCCCCATTAAAAACCGATACCCATCGGTTTGAAAAAACACTTAACCGATATTATCGGTTATGGTTCGGTTTGAGGTCAAAACCGACCCAAACCGACCCATGCTCACTCCTACTAAAAGTAGCCCTTTTCGTGGATAGCGATCTGGCAGTTTGGGCTTATACTGTCACAAGTACATCAGTCATGTAAAAGTGAACATATTTATATATATATATATATATATATATATATATATAAAAGTTGTGTTCAATAAAATCTATTTAAAAAATATAGTTCTAAAATTTTAATATTCAATCACAGATGATTCGGTATATAATCATATGTAATTTGTAAAAGTATCACATGTGAATTACGAAAAATTACGAAAATGCTACTTCGCCCAAATTTTTAAAATTTAACTAGAGCATTGATGACATTGATCCAAAGGCTTGTCTCTTAGGACTATGAATTAATTATGGACTATAGGAGAGTTCATTTGAGAACCGTTTTTATTGCGAGAACCAATCTTAACCGTTCATTTTGGATAATGGAATCATGGATGAAGAGCGTGGGAGATTGAGTGTAGCAAAATGCATGTAAGGAATTCATGGGTGGGCAATCCAATTGAAGGAGGGTAAATTAGACGGCTAAGATTGGTTCTCGCAATAAAAACGGTTCTCAAATGAACTTTTTAATATATATATATATATATATATGTGTGTGTGTGTGTGTGTGTTCATATTTCCACATAGTAATAAATGTTTGTGTTTCATCTAAAATAAGTATTTGAGGTTGGAATTAATATCATTAGTTTATTTGATATTACTAGATTTACCTTATTTATTTTGGTCGTAGAATGGTCTGTAAGACTACTTGATGCCAGTCGGAAGCTTAGTCTTCTGTTCTTGCTTCATTTAATTCACTTGATCATGATCAATAACGATACTTGGAATGACATTCTCACCATCATGGTGTTCTCTGCCGTCTCACTGTGTTATTCGTGGATGTTATGGCCGGTCTGCATATTATATTAATTAAATTAAGGGAATTTACACATAGGGCTCGCTCTAGAATGCATTAATTAATACTTACATATATACCGAATGGGCTTCAGCCCTTTTACTATTTTTTCGTATTATAGCCCATCAAATGAGCCCACCTCATCATGCTTCAATTTCCTCATCCATTCTGTACGTATAATACATCTTGAAATCTTTGTTATCTACTTTGATCTAACGAGTTAGGAACTTGTCACCACGACAACGCGGTGCCGGATTACGAGCCAACAAACGAACAAGCCGTAGTCGATGACGAGGGAACAACGGTGGTGACGGGCTTGTCATGGTGACACATGACGAGCCACTATAGGCGGTCTTATCGTTACCGGCCTATTGTTCGCACTCTCTCTTGGATCTTCCAAGATTTCAAGTTTTAACTCAATTTTAATGAAGTCTTATAAACATCATATAGGAACTTATAATAAATTTAGTTCGTTCAGTTTTAATTAATCGGTTATGAAAAATTTCATAAGATTTAAACTAATATTAAAGCTTGGTGGATTTTGCAAGAAAAAGAAACTTCGAGTCATTTTAATAGAAGAGTACATTTCACGAATGGTCCCTGTGGTTTACCACTTATTACATGCGCAGTCCTTTATGTTCGTTTATTTACAGTTAATTATTATTTAAATTATTAATGAATAAATAAAATGACTTTAAATTGCCACCACCACCAAAACTTAAACAATCACTACGTACCTAACACCACCCACTCATCCCGACCACTCCGACCACCGTCTACCAGACTACCACCAACACTCCGACGACCGCCTACCCCTACCACTTACCACCGTCCTCCCCTAATCCTCCCCATCCAGAAAATCAAGAACCATCACTTTCTGTCACCCCCAAATGAAAGCAAGATCAAGAACGAGATCTGAAAATCACAAATCAATAACAAAAACCGAAACTCACAAATCAATAACAAGATCTGAAAATCGCAAGTTAAGAACATCCTAAATGCTACATAGATCTGAAAAAATAGTATGGCAATACCCTAATTTGAAAGGAGGGGGAAATGTGAGAGTGAGAGAGAGAAAGAGAAAGAATGGCGAGGGAGAACAAGATCTGTGGTAGTGACGGTGGTGGTGATGGCGGGGCGATGTGTTCTTCAACAACTAAGTGATGAAAAAACCCTAATTTGATGGTCTTCTCCAGCGATGGTGGCCGACGGGTCGATATTTTGTCCACTCGTCTTCTCCGGCGCAAGACACACCTGTTTGATGTGTTCTCCGGTAGTTTTGTGGGCGATGGGAAAAACCCAAATCGTTGGAGGCACCAATGCAGCGAGAGGAGTGGGTTTGGTGGTGGAGTTTTCGTGAGGGGAGTGAGGGGGCAAGAGGAGATGGTGTTGGAGGTGGTTGTCTTCCGGCGAGAGGGAGGAGACGAGTGGCGGTGGTTTTTTTCGGGCGAGTGTATGGCCACGTAGGGTTAGAAAGAGAAGGGGATGACTAATGGGGATTAGGAAGGGGGTGGGGGTGGATAGTAGTTAATATTAATTTATATTAACAATAAAAACAATATTTATGATAAAAAAAAAGGGTACATAAGGGTACTATAGACATTTCATGTGAAAATGTGAGGGTATTTTGGTCTTTTCAGCTGGATCAGAGACCGAGAGCGTAACAAAGTACTTACCATTGTGATCTCCAACGTAATAAACGAACATAAAGGACCGCACGTGTAATAAGTGGTAAACCACAGGGACCATCCGTGAAATTTACTCTTAATAGAATTATGTTTAAACTTGGTTAATTTTGGTGTATTTTAATCATTTTGACCGACTCAACTTATCATATAATATACGATATGTGATTAAAAATTGATTACGAGGAGTTCATGACTCATTATTATAACATATATATATATATATATATATATACAAAAGTTCAAACGAGCATCGTTTTTCGTACGAGAACTGCGAGAACCAATCTTAGCCGTCCAATTCCCTCTCCTTCAATTGGATTGTCCACCCATGAATTCTTTACATGCACCTTGCCACACTCAATCATCCCACGCTCTTCATCTATGAATTATATTATCCAAAATAAACGACTAAGATTGGTTCTCGTAGTTCTCGTACGAAAAACAGTTCCCGTTTGAACTCTCCCCTGTATATATATAAAAGATTTATTTATTTATAAATTAATAAAAGAATATATATCATATAATAAATTATGATAATGAAACGACATGCATCCAACTTATGTTTTAGAGGATATGTGTCTATGAATGTCACATGCTATTTGGACGGAATCAATTAATAGCCATGTTCCATCCAACATTTACAAGTCTTATGTATTTGTTTTTCTTTAATTAATCAATGATCATACAACTATTCAAACAACACATCCATCATTTTAACATTAATTAGTTAAAGATACTTCTCCCAATTATTTTAATGCATCATTATTATATGATTTCATCTCCCACAGTCAATATATATTATATATACATAAGTTAGCCTAATATCTATATCCTTCCTTGTTAAATTTCTTTCATATCCTCTCATCTCATAGTCAAGTCTAATCATAAGACCTTGCGTATGATCTTCACTTCTTCTCTCTCTTATCAAAATTTCATATCAACATCATATTATTTTTTCTTCTTTCTATTTCTTACCCGAATACATAGTATAGCTTAATGATGTGTGTAAATCAGATCAAGTTTTATATTTATAAATTGAAATAACCAACATTACTCACTATCAAACAACTAAGCAAGTGTACCTAATCATATTATAGTATAGTATTAACAAGACCGGGATGTCGAATACTTGAGAAACGAGCATGATTTCAGATTTACAAGATTTAATTATTATTTAGTCTAAAGAAAACAAGTAAATAGGGACTTCGGGAATAAATCTAAGAATGCGGTACAATACTAATTAGACAAAAGAAAAAATAATTCAAAAGTAAGATAAAACTGAGAGTTTAAAATGAGAATGATAAAAAAAATTGTTTTCACTTAAATTATATTACCCCTTATTTATGGTTGATTTCAAGATAGTGCAATGATTATTATTCATAATAAACCGATTTCTGGATTGGCTAGATATCTTGGTCAGATACTCTAACCTATAATCATGAAAACACTAATTATATAGACATGGGATCAAGTAATACCATAATTAATCAATTAATTCAAATTATACAAGACTTAATCAATATTGATTGTTATTATTCATTCAATCAATCAATCACACATAATGATCATCAAATACAATTGTTTACACATATTAAAGCTAACTACTTTGTCATTTAACTCTAGAATTTGGTCAATCACTAATCACAACCACCTCATGATCTTACATAATCATGATAAAAACATATATAGATAATTTGATCCTCAAACTTATGCAAACTCAATCAATAAACAAAGATGAAAACTTTAACACATATTGATCTTAGATTAGACAAGACATTATAAATATCTAATAACCTATTTAAAAGAAAAGGACGATGAATTTTAAAAAATCAAGGTATTTAACATCCATGACGTCACACGGCCAAAAGTAAGTTTCCACACGCGGGTTATACCCGTTCTTCCCCACCGACCCGCCTTCCGCCTTCTTCATTCGTCTTTCAAAACAGAAGCCGCTTCCCCATCGGAAACCTACCTAATCGATTCAAGCTAAACCAACGCCGCTTTCCCCATCGGCAACCTAGCTAATCGATTCTTGCTACACCAGCAGACGTTACCGGCAATCTATTTGATTTTCCCATCGGCAACATAGCTAAGCGATTCAAGCTAAAGCAGAAGACTGAATCC
Source organism: Dittrichia graveolens (assembly GCA_038502395.1). Lineage (NCBI taxonomy): Eukaryota > Viridiplantae > Streptophyta > Magnoliopsida > Asterales > Asteraceae > Dittrichia > Dittrichia graveolens. The sequence continues at coordinate 97,847,950 of JARJIL010000002.1, forward strand.
GTGACCTTCTTCGGTATAAGCAAATCGATTCAAGCTTCAGAGTCATCTTTTTTCCAATTGAAAATCCAAGTAAGTTTATATTTATTTTTGAGATTATGAATCTGGTAATTATCGAATCGATTTGGGACAATGATTTTATGGTTTTTTTCATATATTTGTTTAAATGAAAAGGAGACAAACTGCAAAATTTCCAAAAGCAGGTGGTCAAAATTGTTGTTTTTAAGGTGTCAGGTTCATTTGTTTATGTCTCTGTTTAAGTTTTTTGTAATTTTGTGAGAAGGATACAATTTGTAATTAGTTAAGTACCTAATTGGAGATCTGTATGTAGCCCTTTTTGGTTTCTCAATCTGCAAATTTCACAATATGATTAATTTTTGACATTCGGAACTAATGATTGCTTTTATACATTAATTTGTTTGGAATTTGATGGTAACAATTTGTAAGTCAAGTATGTTGAGTAAAAAGACACTTAAATCTGTTGTTTGAGGGTTTAAGGGCTGCTTGGATTTGCAAGTTTTTGGTAATTTGAGTGTTTTTGTTTGTCAAAATAAGTAATAATCATGGGGAAGAATGTTAATTTAGTTGTTTATCCCAAGCCTTATTCGACTTTATCTAATTCTCATTAATAATTACCTTCAAAATGCACGTTTGAAAGTTTTATATGCTATAAAAGGATTATATTATTATTGACATTGCATTTTAAAGGTGATATCATTTTATTCTTAGATTAAGCGACATTTGTCAAACATTTAAACAACTATTTATCTGATAACCACATATAAAGACTGTTTTAGAGTTGGTTTTGTTAAGCTTGATGATCTTATTCTGATTATATGTTTCTTTGTTTGTTATATGTTTCTTAGTTTAAGTCCAATCACATGTCTCTGGATCTCCTTCATTTGTTGTGTTTTGGGCAGATGGTGGTCAATGAATGCAAGTGAATGAATAGTTTGATGTTCTTTGATACCCAAGAATGTTGGTTTGCAAAAAGATAAACAAATAATTGTCAGTTTTGTTCAAATGGTTGCTTATTTATATTCCCAAAGCAGATAAGTAGTTTGGGGTATTCATATTAAAATAAAAAAGCTTTCTTTCTTTTAGAAATGGATTTCCTTCTACAAACATGTTTCCGATTTTCGGTTGGAGTCGAGCTAAGCTTTAACGTATAACGTTTAACTACTTATTTTAAAAGAAAACCTAGAACACATCAAAAACGAACATTCTGATATTTCAAATACCGTAATTATCTAATCGATTAGTTACAATGATTTTATGGTTTTAATCCGATGAAAACATGAATCATTAGCTAATCGATTCGTTTTTGTACAATGATTATATGGTTTTAATCCGATGGAAACGTTAATCGATTTCTTCGTTTTTGTACAATGATTATAACCAGAATGCTACAACTTCTCGAGTGTTGCCAAGGGTCTTGAATAATTTTCTTATCCAAGTATATAGAAGAAACATATCAGAATACAATTAGCATGTTTTACAAAACTATTGTTTTGATTAGGACGAAGAGTAAATTTCAATACTCTTAATAACAATGATTAAGTCATACTGATTCAATTATTAGAGTAGGAATATTTTCAAGAGAAATTTTAAGAACATGGATGCCAATTTAGTATCTTAAAACAAACAAATCTGAAATTATGCAAGGAATTATATTTAGACAAAATTACCAACGATTGATGCTAAATAGCAGCAAGTAAGTTTAAGGTAGAAGATGTATAAAAGAAGATATAAAAGGGCAAGTATAGTACACTTGATAGGTGTGGTGGTCTCAAAGAACATGGCATCTGGTTTATCAAGGAGACTTTTATAAAACTTTAAATACTTATGGCGTTAATCAATATTGGAAATTTGTTCTTTTGTTCTTAATCGGTTTAAAATAAATTAATATCTTTGTAAATATCTTTTGCAGGTGATTATTGGTGAACACAGTGCTGCACCGTTTTCCATCTTCGAGAAACACAGCAGCCGACTACAATTTACAAAATTTACAGTTCAAGGTTTCGACTACAATTGTGAGGTTAGTTCGCATCTCTGTACTATGCTACATTTTGTTCGTCATCGATAGGTACTCCGTCATCTCTTCTTTAATCTCTTAATTACCGCCATAATCTTCGTTTGAAGTTTCGGCATCTGATTTTCAAGAGAAATTCTAAGAACATGGATGCCAATTTAGTATCTTTAAACAAACCCTTGATTAACCTAACTACAGCAGCATTTCAATTTGAATTTTACAGTTAACATTTTTATATAGTTAACATTTTACAGTCTACTATGATTTTGAGCTTATTCTGTTGCTTCTGATGTATCCTAAGTCTTCAAAGTCACTCATATGTCTCTTTTTATCTAATTCTTCATCTAATGATTGGTGTATTATCATCTAATTATCATGTATTATTGGTTTCTGCATTACAGCTTAGTGGTGTATTATCTCACTGTTGTCATATTATCATGTCCACTATTTAAAGGTAATTTAGTAAACTATGTAAACATGTACGTACTGTTTATTATTTTCTACCATAATGGCATGTTTGCAACTATCCATCACAACATCTTCATTGTGTATATTTTTGAAGGTTAAGCAAATGATGCCATTACTTTTATGTGAGCCTGAGCTGCTGGCTGATGATAACATTGAGATAATACTTAATCACGTGATTATTACTTTTGTTTATTATGACATTAGCACACAACCAATATTAATACATCCATAAAAGGAAAATGAAGTGATTGATATTTTTTTGATTTGGTCTATAACATGTATAAAGTAAAAACAATTTTTACGGCTATCATGAAGGTTATTTGCCTAACTACTGTTAAGCAATGTAACCATTTTAAGAGAGTGATTTTATTAGTTATCGGTCATCAATGACAAATGTTTAAATAATTGTACTTTTCCGAAAGACAGCAAATGTAAATTTTATTCTACTTCACAAAAGTATTTGGAGCATGGTTTGTACTTCTGTATTTGTTAGATAGATGGTTTGGCAAGATAATATATATTATAATGACACATTTTCTGACTAAATGGAACAAACATTGAAATTGGAAATGTTTTATGTGAAATTTCAATGTTCTTAAATTGAATTAGTTTCCCTAATTGCTAACACTTGGCAGATATGAGTGGGTCTGAACAAATTCGGTTATATCACCAATTTAATTGGCCGAATTGGTGATGAAATATCTATGTTAACTCGGTTGAAAACAGTTGAATTGAGTTACAGTTGAAATATATATTGTTTTTGGGAATCTACTGATTTGTATAGTAAGTCAATACAGTTGAATTGAGTTACAGATTACATGTTTATTTCGAAGGGTTGTGCAGAGCTAAGAAATGGCATGATTATGAATACATTAGTTTTGTAGCCATTTGATATGTGCAGAGCTAATTGTCTCCGGTTGCATGAATTAATGGGTCTAAGTCATTTATGCATCTGATTGTTCAGTGAAGTGACTAGAGTCATTTACAACACTTCATATGTATATGATTGTTCAGTGAAGTCGGAGTCATTTATGTCTTGAGTGGCCGGCCAAACGAAGTTTACATACGTGAGCCACCTTGAAGGTATTTCATGTGATAATTGCTAAGTAGAGGACCTTAGTAAGTATAGTTGCTCTAAAGTTGTAGTTACTACATAGAAAGGCCGGTGCTTGCATGCATTGAAAGGTCATCCCTACTTAACCATGCATTTGGGTGGAGTTTGTTCTTATTGTACCCCTCTTAAGTATTGATTCTATAGTGTGAATTCCTTTGTGATTTCCGTTTTTAGTTGCTAAATAAAAAGGTTTTTGTAAATTGTATTAGCAATAAAAATTCTTGCCTTCTATTAGTGATGATTGTATTCTTTGGTTATATTTATTTATGTACTAATCTTGTGCAAGTTAACATCTATCTTGGATTGCTTGGAAGCAAAACTGAAGCTGCAAGTTTACCAAACAATTGTATGTTTCTAAGCACTACAGAAGCAAATGAAATGTGTATGTTACAACTTGGTATTTCTTTATATTCCTTCCTTTTTTTTGTGAATAAGTACTCTATTTCTTTAAAACATGTAATTATTCTCCATTCCTAAGATCATCTTCAGAATATATATGTTAAATCGAACTGTAAATGGAGCATTACATAAAATTAAATAACCAATCAAAACTTCATTCTTGCATTTTCATATATTATTGTTTTCTTCGTGCTACTTTGCACACTTCTTAAGTGAGTGATGAATTAACCGAAGGGTTGTGTAGTAATCTTTTATGAATTGAGTTACAAATTTTAATTCATCTGGATTAACCAAACAATATTTTAATTCATCTGGATTAACCATGTGTTTCATGTCAGTTATGATATTTTAGTATTGACCTATATTAGTTCAAACATGTTTTCATGAAATGTAAATTGGCATATTGCATATAGTATAATGTTCTATCTCATATACATGTCTACTCATGATTTACACGGTTGTTTTCACTTGTGTTCATTCGGTAATTGGCACACGTGGCTCACATTTTTTTCAATTTAAGAACATTGAAAATTATTTTCTACATCATCTTTCCTCATTTAGCTTTCTGTCCACCAATCATTTACAAATTCTTTTTTGCCTCAGCTATGTTATAATGCCATAGCCTCATTCCCTGCTGAAATCTTTGGGCGTGGATTCTTCAATAAATTGGTTACCCGAATTGAAGAAACGGAATGGATGTCTTCCATGAAAACACTAATTGTATGATCCTCTTGTGGCGCCGATCTGTAAACGATTCATTCGGCTACAATACTATCATCATCGAACAAGTGGAAGTCGAGATTATATGTTAAAGATGCATCAGATCAATCAGATTTATATTAATAATCTATAGGTATTCTTCTCTTCATCCCCAGCTTTAAGTGTAATACTTTATTAATAATCCTTTCAATGTTTTCTACTCCGTTTTTTATTAATGATAATTGTAATCCTTTTAATTATCATGAACTAATGCAGAATTTAGGAGAAATACATTGAATTATGTATAAAGGATTACTAATATAAGACATTACAGTTACATGATTCCTATTATATAAGGATTACATATACTTATCATGAACTCGAGATTAGAGTTATTAATAATTATATATATATATATATATATAGGGATGAGATCAAATAAAAAGAAAATTAAAGTAAAAAGTGTAAAAGGGATGATTATTTGATCATTTTTCGGTATATATATCAACTGATAATCGTTAGTTCATCATCTATTCGACCTAAAATTTCTTTGAGTGTCATTTATTTTTTAGGTCTCGCATATGGTTTGTGACATTACATGGATTACCTTTTCTTGAAAAGATACATAAACACGTATATGTAGTTTACACATTCCTAATCAATCAACTTGATTATCTCAGGTTCTTGAAATATAGTCCGAAAGGTCAGAAATTGGGCCAGAATTAGAATTCAAAAGGATTAATGATAAAGAGAACAAAAGGGACTAATTTAAGAATAATAGGCATGTCCAGGCCTGTTCAACAAAGTTTAGATTTATCCAAGTATTGGGTTTGACCTATATATCAAAATGATGACAATTTGTTCATTAGGTAATTGCATTTTTCATACATAAACCAAATATGAAAGACACCTACTTTTCATTTCATGCATTAGGTCTTAATGTCCCCTGCTCATTTAAGAAGTTAAGTTGTGCAAAATCATGGTTGTAACTTGATCAGGTAGAAAATGTAATGAATATATATTGATAGCAATATTTCCTTTGATGTTTTTATATCACCATCCGTGGTTACGACTTTTCATTTCAGTCATTTCCTTTGATCTTTTTATATCTCCATATGTGATAAAATGTGTGAACTCATACCACGTATTTTATTAATTATTTATTTATTAGACGAATCTTCATTGATCAGATCAAGATATGGTCCACACGAACACACAATACATATTTGATTGGCACCTTGGCCTGAATGTTTAGCTTGACAATAACATTGTTTCAACCCACCATGTTTGAGGCTCACTTTCAATCGAGGTAATCTTACATGTTTTAGCAGTACAAACCTCCCTTTTATGGAGCTGCTTTGTTTCCAACTCTGAGAGGGTTGAATGGTGATTTTGTATGTTTTATGTAGGTACAGCAACAACAAAACTCATTCTAGAGTGGTCTATACTCTATTCTTGCTTTGCTATGCGGAACTCTTTTTTGAAAAGGTCTCTACATGTTAATCCTTTTGAGATCACAAGGAGCTTCATGTCTTTTTACTCTTCATTCAAGTTCCGTTTGAATTATTTTGTCTATTCGTAGCAGTGTGTTGTTGGGGTGTCCTGTGAGCTTTCTACAAATACATGCCTCTTAAGTCTTAAGTTCATGAAGTCATAATTTGATTATATCTTTCACAAAATCAGGTTACTTGAGCAGTTAGTTATCTTTGATTATGTTATGTTTGTTTTGTTGTAGTTCATGTAAGAATTTAGAAAGGATTTAAGATCATTTTTGTAATAGCAATGTATTTACTATGAAAACAAATTTTAATATATAACAATAATCATCTTATTATCCTTATTAAATTATTATTGGTTTCGAACTTCATGTTCTACTTTTCTTCCAATTTAATAGACCTTATCTAAAAACAATTAAAATTCCGGATTTTTTTACTTTTTACATATAATAATTCGGAGTGCAACGTGTGCTCATTGTTTTATCAAATCTTTGTATTTAGTTACGTATTATATTTAAGGATGCACACCATAAATTTTTTTTACTATACCTATTAGTACTTTTTAAAACTATATTTGTTAAAAATTGGCTTATATCATTTCCGTGTTGACACACGGGTCGCTTAGCTAGTATCTATACTAATATATAAAGCATTTAACAATCTCTCTCCTAAATGTGTTAATCTCTTAAATTTTAAGTCATTTGATATTACTAACTTACCCTTTATTTAAATCTTAAAAGGAAACCATTGAATACTATTTTAATAACTAAACTTTCTATAAAAATAATGTTTAAAAATATCAACTCAATACAAATTAAATTTCAACCTATAAATATTACACAAATTAAAAATTAAATAAAAAAACCTCCATAGAAATATTCTTATAAATATTATATCATATACCAAATAATTTAATTGAAGTATTAGAAAATTCGTGTAACTAAAACTCATAAACTTGATAACATGTAATCGAATTTATGAACACTCATATAAGTAAAATAAAAAGTTTAATTTATAATATATTTAATATTATTTTACTTGAACTCTTAAATTTTAAGCAATAGAAAATTACCAATATAGTCTTAAATATCTTTATATTTTTTAAAATACGTCAACCCAGTCACTAATATATTATCTCATACCTACACAATTTCTCATTCAAATCAACACAATTCACCAAGTCATTGATATGTTTTTATCATCTTATTTTATAAGTAGAGATTGTCTTTTTTCTTATTTTATTATTTTGCAAAGGTTATTTTAGAAATTAATGAAAGAGTTGATAGATAATAAAAAAATAAGTAAAATGGAAAAGAAGGAAACAAAATGGATATGCTGCAAATGGAAATTATTCGACGTCATCATAGTGTGTGTATACCATACCCTACGTTACCGAAAACGGACATTTTATCGAGAATTAATTAGTTATCGTCGTCGCATTGCGCGGGTAACATGCTAGTACCTACTAAAACATCCATTTCATTAAAATCAAATCATAAAACAAAGGTAATCTTACTTAGGTAAAAATCATGATATTTAAGCCATAGTCAGAATAAAAGAACACCAGGAAGTCATAGATAGTATGCTAAACATAGACCATAAAGCAAACTAGATGAAACTCGATCACTCATCAACTCTGATTCTTCATTCTTGAGCTCCTAATCCTTTCTCAGGCTTCGAAAATCACCATTACGTTTCTGTAGTGTCACTTCTCAGCCATTAAATCATTTGCAAAGTTTTTGGGCCAGGACTCCCGTCGCGTTGCGACCATTTTCTTTGTCGTGTCGCAACATTGGCTATTCATGACTTGACTATCAACATTGGCTTCACCACCTTCGCCTCTGTCGCGTCTTCGCCTTTGCCGCCACCGCCCTTCACCGCCTCTGCCTTTGCCATCGTTGCCCTTCACCGCATCCGCCTCCACCGCTGTCACCCTTAACTTCCTTCGCCTCCGTCACTGTCGCCCTTCACCGTCTCCACCTTCCCTGTCCCTAAGTCAATCAAATTATTAAGGCAAGTCCATAAATAAGAAACACCCAGAAGTCTTTTTTTGACTTATTTATGAACAATACAGGCTAAAATTAAATAAGATATCACATAAAATATATATAAGGTCTATTTCTTCAAAATGTATTAAATTATACCCAAAATATTAATGTGTGTATACACCTTTCAAAAATGTTATTGTGTGTATCAAACTTTTCAAAAAATATGTTATTGTGTGTATTAATTTCCTATTGTATGTACTAAACTTATATTTCTTTTTATTTTTTTATGTAATCAAAATACGTATAACAACAAATTAAACGTTCAATACACACAATAACATTTTTGAAAGATGGATACACACATTAACATTTGGGGTATATTTTAATACATTTATGGGTTAAGTGCACCGAAATGTAATGAACTATCCCCGTTTTAATATTGTATGTAACAAACTCAACTTTCTTCGCTAAAATGCATTAAACTACCCGAAATTTGCAATTGATGTAACGTAACCTCTATTGAAGGTTACCCGGTCATCTTATTTTTTTTAATATTTTATTTTCTTTTTTAATTACATTAATTGCAATTTTCGAGTAGTTTAATGCATTTTAGCAAAGAAAGTTTAGTTTGTTACATATAATATTAAAACGAAGATAGTTCATTACATTTCGGTACATTTAACCATTTTAATTACTTTATTATTATTATTATTATTATTATTATTATTATTATTATTATTATTATTATTATTATTATACATAAACATAAGTGAGAAGAACATCTAAGCAAACACCACTACCATCACTACCACCGCTACAACATTCAACCGCAACTACTGCCACCACCACCACCGCCTTCTTCTTCAACCACCACAACCGCCGCCACCACCTGCTTCTTTAACCACCACCGCCGCCGCGACCTTCATCTACAAGAACCATTCCATCTTCAACACCACAACCACCACTTACAACATATCTGAGACAAAAACTGTAAAAACATTCAACCACCGCCAACATATCTGAAATGAGAACTAATTTTCTCACATCGATGAAACCCCTAATTTTTTCAAACGATCGAAGAGAACCTTAATTTTTTCAAACGATCGATGAAAACCCTAATTTTTTCAACGATTTGAAGTCTGGTTCAAAACAGATCTAATGACCTAAAAAGAAACGAAATCCACATATGAGATTTTTGAGTTCTTCACTTTAGGGTTTTCTCACCTCTATTTTACCAAGTCCGGCAAGTATGACGTACCTAGAGCATCAATGAGGGATATTGTTCCTTACTTCTTAACGAGTAGCCTGAGGGTTGAATGTGATGGTGGCTGGTGCTCGCACATCAAGCAACGGTTGAAGTTTTTAAGAAACCTAGAAACTGATTGAGTCGAAGGTAGTGGCAGCGGTGATTCCATGAGACCGAAAGAGAATAGGACATCACATAGTGGTCATTTCTCCGGCGATGGTGGTGGTCTTCTACTCCGACGATGGCGACGGTTGAGGATGCAATGAAGGTGGTGGTGATGATGGGTGGTCGGTCGGCGCATGTCATGTTCAAAGAGAGCCCGTTTATAAACTTATAAAGAATAAAAAATCATAATAATAACCCTAATAATAATAATAATAATAATAAATAATAATAATAATATAAATAGTTAATTATAATTATTAACAACAACAACAACAACAATAATAATAATAATAATAATAAAAATAAGAGTTAAGTGCACCGAAATGTAATAAACTATCCCTGTTTTAATATTGTATGATAAGGTAACCGGACACGTCAGCAATTACCTACAAAGCCGGTCAAAATTACACAAATTGCAACTTTTGGGTAGTTTAATGCATTTTAGCGAAGAAAGTTTAGTTTGTTACACACAATATTAAAACGGGGATAGTTCGTTACATTTTGGTGCACTTAACCCTACATTTATATAATTAAGATGATATCACTTAACCCAAACTAACCCAATATTTTCCCTACTTTTTTTATTGTTGTAATATATATGTAAGAGGGGAATTAGTACTGAATGGGCCGAGTCTATTACTCACCCGAAAGAGGGGGTGTGTGGGTGTTGAGGCACGACCTAAGACACCCGATGGCTTACCCGATCCCTTTGGTTAAGCGATACGTATGGACTAAGTACCCTTTGTAAGCTTGTGTAGTATATGACTCTCTTATTAAGCACATTAGAAAGTCATTTTTCGTTCAATATGAAACATTACAAAGGCTTTTCCATCACCATTTTTAATAACATCCTTCTGGCCACCGCTGATCAAAACCCTATAAGACTCGGCCTTAGAATCCTTAAAGTTAAGTGCCTCTTTAAAAAGAATTGAAGTAAAAGGGAGCTAGGTTTTTATATATTGTTCTTCTAAATCTAGCAATCATCCAAAGTGGATAACGTGGAACCACCAAACAAATAGGGGCCAGGGGCCCGGGGCTGACCAGGTCAAACAAAAAGATTTAGATGAGTGCATTTATCCATCACCAAAATACTTAGTCACTCCCATTTTTGGTGCAAAACAAGAACTAGTTCTATTAAATTAAAGAGAGGTAATATATTCTTGAATCTTGCTATATTTTTTACTTATCTTTTTACTCGCATAATTACATAAGTGTCAAAATCAATAAATAAGATGTGAAAAGAAAATTAGTGAACTATATATTTTATGATGAGTAAGATGATATATTATTTTTCTAAATTAATATATAAAAACAATATTTTCTTATACTTTTTATTTATATTTTATCCTTAATAATAACATGTAAAATCTATTAATTCGTTTTCTCCATCTATTCTATTAATTTTAACTTTTAAAAGTTGTCTTCATAAAAAGTGAAAAAAGGAAAATAATATTTCCTCATATTACTTTTTCCTACTTATCCTTCTAATAATCACAAGATGATATATGTAATAAACTAATTCTCTTTTCTCATATACTTTATTGATTTGGATACTTTTATTAATCTTGTAAGTAAGAAAATAAATACGAAAAAACAGTAAGAATGTAATATTATATATCAACTCTATATAAAATTCTTATAAAATAAAAAACGAAATGATTTCCTCCAAAATTTACGTGTAAGCAACACATGACAAAGATCTAAACATAGAAATGGACGAGTACAATGTGAGGCTTCTTGAGAAAATGAATGGAAGCTACGTTTACGAGAAGAAAAGGAATTCCTCAAAGCGTCAGAATTTTTAAAAGAAATCCGACGAAGGTTTGGAAGGCGAGAATCTCGAGATTGTTCAACGGGCGAAAGACACTATTTAGAAAAAAAATATGGATTAAAAAAATAAATCGTTGATAGTTTTTTTAGTTGTAATTTTTTTATGTACTCTTATTTAATGAAAACTAGTTATTAATCTTATTTTATTTTTATATTCTAATTTTATAATTTTATAATAAACTTCGTAATAATAAAACTTAAATAAATAAATATAATATTAATTTCGTAATAACAAAACTTAAATACTTAGTCACTCCCCTTCCCTGTTTCGAGGGCAAATATTTTTGGTGCAAAACACAAACTAGTCCTATTAAACTAAAGAGAGATGATATATTTTACTATTTTTTTTATTTATTTTTAAATTTCATAATTAATACAAGTATTAAAATCAATATATTAACTAAAAAAAGAGAATTCATTGACTATATATTTTGTGATGAGTAGAATGCAAAAGAAAAAAAATATATATTTTTTTAAAATTAAAATATAAATATTATATTTTCTTATACTTTTTATTTATATTTTTATTATTGATAATAACATATAAAATCTATTAATTCGTTTTCTTCATCCCCTTAATTTTAACTTTTAAAAGTTGTCTTGATAAAAAGTAAAAAGAAATGAGAAATGATATATCCTTTTTATTCCTACTTATCATCCTACTTATAATAATACATCCTTCTATTACTTTTTTCTATTTCATCCTACTAATAATCATATGATAATATGTACTTATAATAATACATCCTTCTATTACTTTTTTCTATTTCATCCTACTAATAATCATATGATAATATGTGTAATTCAGTAATTCACTAATTATTTTTTCTTATATATTTTATTAATTTTAACACTTGTATTAATAAGTAAGAAAATAAATATGAGAAAACAATAAGAATGCAATATTATATATCAACTCTATATAGAATTCTTATAAAATAAAAAACGAAATTATTTCCACCAAAATTTTCGTATAAGCAAAAGCAACACATGACAAATACCTACACATAGAAAATGTGTACCATACTTTCACTTACACATAAATGCAACATTGTTTCCATTAACAAAAGTACAATGCTTAAAGCATAAAGTACAAGCATTAAAGGCTGTTGTACAAAAACTTTGATAACTTCAGCTATTAGCCAACTTAATTAAGAAGCAATCAAACCAAAAACCCATACTTTTATTTTTCCTTTTCCTATATCTATTCCTATTCCTAATCCTACATTCCTACCACCATTCTTGTACCTATTGTACAACTTTTTATGCACAAAACACAAGTGGTACCGAACTGTTTCCCCCCAAGTCCACATCCTTCCAACAAAAGGAATTTCCAAATTCTCCAACAAAAAGTACTACAAATCTTGGATACCCTTTTCAATTATTTCCATCCCTGTATTTAATTAATAACATATTTTCATTTCTTTTTTAGCATTTCTATCTCCTACCATCTTCAAGCTTCAAAAAATGGAGTCAGTAGGTCCACTCTTGAGGGAGGAGCACTTCTGGGTTGTTCGCCGGCGACTCCATAACGCCGCCGCGGATGTTGTTACTACGCCGCTGCTGCTGAGCCGCTACAATCATGGCGTTCCTCCGACCCACTAACATTTCTGCAAATTAATCATTCTTTTAAACAAGGACATCAAGTGATAAATTGTAAAGAAGGTGTTTGTTTTAGCTTATTATTTATAGGTTATTTTCTCCGCTAATTTTTCATAAATCTAAAATAAACACCCCCTAAACCGGTAAAATCAATATTAAAAAAAACAAGCCTGGAAAAAGTGGCATAATAAGCTTAGCCAAACACCCCTAAATACAATGCGGGGAGAATAAGGTGTACCATAATTTGGGACGAAACCGCCATTAATGCGAGCTTGAATTTGAGGTGGTGTGGTCATGGGGACGAAGGTTTTAGTGGAAGATTGAATCATCGTAGCTGGCAGATTGGTAGAACCAGCTGTCATTAAGAAAGATTATGTGGATAATTGAATAAACAAAGAACTAAAATTCGAAAAAGTAAAGGGTGGATGTTTCACTGTTGATGAACAGTTGTTGAAAATTGAAAATATGGTTGGTTTGACTCTGCTATTTCTGAGGGAAGTAGCTAAATAAAACAAATATACCTTGTCGTTTTCGATATTCAGGTGGGTAATTATGCCGGTATCTGCGGGGTAAAAACACACCAGTGCCGGCACATTCCCTCTTCGGCTGCGTAGCACAACCGCCACCAGATCCGCAGAGAATGACTGGCTTCATGTTTGGCGCATTGCAGGGTTTGTGTTGATTTTGGTGGTGGTGTTGGAGGTGTTGTGGTGGAGGCCATGCAGAAGCACCTCTGCTCTGACAAAACTGCTGTTGCCGGAAAAACTCTTCTCCGTCACTTCTTCCCCATGGAGAACGGTGAGGATGCTCAAAAGTACGTTGGGCCCCGGTCACACCTCCGCCGCCCTTGTTAGCGGCGATTCCGTCGGTGCCGTTGGTAATGCTCATCGTCATCTTCATTCGTGCAACTTGGCCCGCCGCAGCATAGATCAGATTCCAAGCTTCTTCGTTACTTTTCAAAAATGGCGGTGGCGACGGTGCCTGAGAAAGGCTAGAGTCCGGCAAACCGTAGAAAACCTGCTTCTCCTAAAATCCAACAAAAGTAACCAAAATCAGAAAACGAAAACAAACAGATAATAAAGCATTGCAAACGTCAGTAGGAGAAATCGTAAGTTAAAAACCTTGAAATCGAAAAGGGGTTCATGCAGGGAAGCAGATCGAGAAAAGCGGCGAGTTATTCCGGTGACATCTTCGTCTTCGCTTTCTTCAGAGTCGGTGGAGTAATTAGGAGAGGCGAAGTCGTAAAAGAATTCATTGGGAAAGTGGAAGAGGTTTTCTTTGTCCATGGTGTGGTGGCGGTGGTCGGAGGAGGAGGAGAAACCGGCGGACATAGGTGGGGTGGGGCTAAAAGAAAAGCGGAAGAAAGGGACGGACTGAATTGAAATGTATGGGGAGGGAGGGAGAAGATGTAATAATAAATAACAAATAGAAGAGAAAGGGGTCCTGGTGAAGGTTAAAGAAAGTGGAGAGAATGTTGAATAGAAGAGACAGGCCTTTTTACTAGATGCAGTATTTCCTTTTCAAAAAAATAATAAATAATAAATAACAAATAAATAAAACAAAACAAAACAAATAAACAATCGATTCAAATATAAGATATTAATAATAAGATTTTTTAAACATTTATCTTTTATTCTTTAAATAAACGGTCTATTTTTAAGTGCAATTTTTTTTGTTCCAAAACAGAAATTAATTAAAAAAATTTGGAGTAAAACATTATTTTAGTGCAACCAAACATTAGATTAAAATAAACAACGGAAACAATTTATAAAAACTTTTACAACATTTGAAACTTTAATATATTATATCACTTGAAAATTGTAAAGACTAGAATGTTTGTTTAAAAGCAAGGGTACAACTTGCCCAGATAACCTAAAATATTATGAAGTGATTTGTATATAAAACAAATTAGTTATACATAGTAAAAAGTAATTGTTTAAACTATTATATACATGAATTTGTAAATAAAAGATAGTGGGTTAGCAAAGATATTAAATTTATGATTGTTATATATGACTAATTTATGTAGTGTACAAATCATTTTCTTAAAACATTATAGGTTGGACAAAAGCACAAACCATCCACTAAGCTAGCATCCTCTTAAATCAAAACATCCGAAAAGTATAAATAGGATTTGACGAGTTAAAAGCCTAGTGAGCATCCTAAAATTTAAAATCTGTAAATATAATATTAAAATGGGTTAAGTGTATTGAAATGTAATGAACTATTCTCGTTTTAATATTGTATGTAACAAACTAAACTTTCTTCGCTAAAATGCATTAAACTACCCAAAAGTTGCAATTAATGTAACGTAACATTCTATTGAAGGTAACCCGGTCATCTTTTTTTTTTAATATTTTATTTTCATTTTCAATTAGGGTTAAATGTAATAAACTATCCCCGTTTTAATATTGTATGTAACAAATTAAACTTTCTTCGCTAAAATGTGTTAAACTATCCAAAAGTTACAATTTGTATAATTTTGATCTGCTTTATAGCAGTGGTAGTGATGTTTGCCCAAATCTCACTTATGTTCATGTATAATAATAATAATAATAGTAAATTATTATTATTATTATTATTATTATTATTATTATTATTATTATTATTATTATTATACATGAACATAAGTGAGATAAACATCTGGGCAAACACCACTACCACCGCTACCACCTTCAACCGCAGCCACTGCCACCACCACCGCCTTCTTCTACAACCACCACAACCACCGCCACCAAGTGTGCTTCTTTAACCACCACCGCTGCCATCTTTATCTAAAACAACCACTCCATATTTCAACAACACAACCACCACTTCCAACAGATCTGAGATGAAAACCGTAAAAACATTCAACCATCACCAACAGATTTGAAATGAAAACTAATTTTCTCACATCGATAAAAACCCTAATTTTTTCAAATAATCGAAGAAAACCCTAATTTTTTCAAACGATTGACGAAAACACTAATTTTTTCAACGATATGAAGTAGACAGATCTAATTAACTAAGAAGAAATGAAATTCACATCTGAATATTTTTGAGTTCTTCGCTTTAGGGTTTTTCTCACCTTTGTTTTACCAAGTCCGGTGAATATAAGGTACCCGGAGCATCAATCGATTGAGGGATGTTGTTCCTAACATCTTCACGAGTAGCTTGAGGGTTGAAGGTGATGGTGGCCGGTGCTCGCACATCAAGCGACGGTTGAAGTTTTTAAGAAACCTAGTTAAACTGATTGAGTTGATGGTGGTGGCGGCGGTGATTCCATGAAACCCGCAGAGATGAGGACGTCACATAGTGGTCACTTCTCCAGCGATGGTGGCAGTCTTCTACTTTGACGATTGCGGCGGTTGAGGAGGCTGTGAGGGTGATGGTGATGATGGGTGGTCGGTCGGCGCATGTCATGTTTAAAGTGATCCCGGTTATAAACTTAAAAAGAATAAATAATAATAATAACCCCAATAATAATAATAATGATAATAATAATAATAATAATAATAATAAAATTAATAATAATAATAATACTAATACTAATACTAAAATAAGGGTTAAGTGCACCGAAATTTAATGAACTATCCCTGTTTTAATATTGTATGATAGGATAACCGGACACATCAGCAGTTATCTACAAAGTAGGTCAAAATTACACAAATTACAACTTTTATCTAGTTTAATGTATTTTTAGCAAAGAAAATTTAGTTTGTTACACATAATATTAAAACAGGAATAGTTAATTACATTTTGGTACACTTAACCCTACTAAAATCCATATCTGTTCAATATAGAAATATGTTCTTACAACAAATCTTCGTTATGTCCAAAACCACTCGATACATTTATATATTCACATTTTTTTCAACATATACACATTATTTTCCACTTTAAATCTTCTTGATATTGTCATATATTTATATATTCCTTTTATCCATGACATATCATACATATACACATTCTTTTCCACTTTAAATTATAAGTATCACTTAATCAGCAATGTTTTAATTGTGTCTTTTATCGTTATACAACTTCAACAGGCTTTTATTCAATTCTTCTTTTGATCCTTAATAGCTTGATCTAATCATCATAAATATATGATTATATATTTCATCACACATTAGTAATTTACAATCATGTAGATAAGTCCATAACCACATGATACATACAACAAATCCCACATCACAACTTATACACAGATTTACTCATATTCCAACTATGAGCTTTGAGCCTTTGATTTATCATATTATATAGATTTACTATCTTACACCTACAATCTACACTCCTTTGATTTATCAAATTATATAATTTTACTATCTTACACCTACAATCTACACATTTAGTGAGTGTAAATATGTGAAATTGCCCATTTTTATATTAACTAGCTAAGCGACCCGTGTGTCAACACGGGGATGATATAAGTCAAATTTAAACTTATATAGCTTTAAGGAATAAATTAAAACAATTCCGATTAACAAACAATTATGGTCTGCAGATTCGAGAAACAATGTTGATCATGACACTAAGTCAAAGTTCATTAGTTTATTTTAATTCACATCTTTAATTTTACTTAAAATTTTCATTAACTTTAATATATATCTATTTAAAATTATTCGAAAATTAAAACGATAAGTGACTATAAAATGACTATGGAATCATTTACTCAATCATCTAAACAAAAAAACCCATCATCTAAACAAAAAATTACCTACCCACTACTATTAATGGATAACAAAAAATTAAGAATATACTAATTTTAAAAAAGTGTCATATTACAATAAAATTCACACCAAAACGTAGATAAAAATGAGATGGTCGTAAATATATAATTATTTTTTTCTCAAAACAAATATATCACAAATTACTAACCATAATTTATAAATAACCTATAATTAATTACATTAATATATAATTTTTATAAAACCCCCCTCAAATCTACTTAAAAACCCCTCACATGTTTTATAAAACCCACTCCCAATTGTTTTAAAAATTTTAGCGTGTAACCATGACCTCATCACTTTTAAAAACATGAATTTTTGAAAAGGATGATGATCCTTTTCTTTTAAATATACTATAAGACTGAGTTTTTGTGATAACAAATACCCCTTATCCATTTACGTACTGTTATTTTTAGTAACATTATATTTTTTTTTGAAAAGCAATTTAGTAACTTTATATTTCAGATGCATTATACAATTGATATAGTTTGACTTAAGTGATTAAAACAAACGGGTTTTGTTCAAAGTTTCTCAATTTCTATCCATACTCAATTCCAATGTTTTACAAAACCACCTTTTTGGTTATTTAAGTGTTTGCAAGCATTTTTAACGTGTTTTGAACATCCATAATATCAAAATCTACGTTAAACCAAGAATTTTACCCAAATGACATATTTTAGATCAAAAACTAAATTCTATCATTGATACCTCTAAATTTAGTTTCTTTGCATCAATAATTATCTTAACATGTTTGTAATATCATTTGTAACGTACAACAAACTTTTTTGGGGCTTGATGTATATGTTGTATTTTGTATATGTGTGTGTTGCGTATAACGGTATAAGTATGTGCATGTATTTTTATTAAGTAGAGTTTAATTCACTAAAATGTATTTAAGTTGTTACGTTTTGTTATTGTATGTATCAGACTTAAAATAAATTCTATTATGTGTATTGAACTTTTAGTTTTTCGCTATTGTGTGTATTAAACTTTCTATTATATATACTAAACTTGTACATTTTTTATGTAACCAAAATATATACAATAACAACAAATTAAAAGTTTGATACACACAATAACATTTGACAGCTTAAATATATTTTAATAAACTAAACCTATATAAACATTGATCATAAACTGGCCTATGGCACTGCTTCTAGAATTGTTATATAAAAAGACATGTGAAAAGGTTATTGTGTAATAATTAACCGTGCATCTTATAAAAAAGGGTATATATGTGTGCGTGCTCCTGTGTAAAAATAACAGGAATGTTTTCTAGTGTCTTATTATGTCACGTCCATTTTTTTATTTATATACATGTTCTCTAAACTTACAAAAAATTGTCACTATGTCAATTTCTAAACATGTAACTTGTTCGCAAGTTAATAAAAATTAGTATCATACCCGCGCAATGCTGCGGCGGTAAATAGTTTTTGGTTTATAATATGTCGTTTTAAAAAACTAGCAACATGTCCGTTAATAAAAACTAGCATCATATTCGCGCGATTCAATGTCACGAAAAAGTTTTCTACAGCAACATGTCCGTTTTTTTTAATTTTCTTTTATTTACATTTAACTATTTTATTAATTTTAAAAATAAATTCTAAAAGACAATAAAATAAGAAAAAAGATTTATATTAATGAAATAAAGAGAAGAGTTAATAAGATTTTAAAAATTATGTTGATGTGGGTGGATAATTGTGTTAGTATGAAAGAATATATTTTGAATAAAAAGTTAAAGTAAATTAGGAGAGAATAAAATAATTAAAAATTGAGTGGATGAGATTAATTTAGATTAAATGAAGGGTCAAGATTTTATATTGATTGACTTTTAAGAAGTCTTAAAATTTAAGAGCAGAGAAAATATTAAATGGTTTATATATTCGCAAGTTAATAAAAATAAAGCAGTAAAAACGAATTTTTTGCACCATTATTGATGGTTTCATCTAATTCTTTTTATATATTTTTGTACATAATCTTTTTACCTTTCAAACGACAACAAGTTCAAGAAATTTCATCGTGTAGGCCAGGATATCGCTAATTAAAATTAGGGATGGCAAAAAAACCGAAACCGACGGGGAAAACCGAAAACCGACATAAATGGGGCGGGGACGGGGAAACCCGATTAGTTAAACGGGGATGGGGACGGGGACGGGTTTGATGATCCCCGCCCCGATTACCCGACATACCCGATTATAATTTAAGATTAACGATATATATATATATATATTAATATACATAAAATTAATTTTAAATATAAAATATACAAATTTTTATACACTTTCACACAACCAAATTTTAATCGTTGTCTTTATTTGAATTATTTGGTCTTGATATTTGGATGCATTTAAAATCTTTAATACTTTAATTTCGGTTAAGATATGTTTGTATTCGATAATGTCATGTAATTTAGTATAATCATTTTCTAAAACTCGTGGTAAAATCTTAACGGTGACGATCCCCGTAGTGAAAAATCATAGTTTTAGTTTACGGGTACCTCTGTGATGAAAATCACCTATTTAATCACATGTTTATATTAAACGGGGATACCCGTTTCCCCGAGGTTTTCCCCGGATCCCCGACGGCGATCCCTGTTTAATCCCCGCGGTTTTTTAAACGGGGACGGGGGGACCAATCCCCGCCCCGAATCCGCCCCGTTGCCATTCCTAATTAAAAAGGGGAATGTCCTATACCGAACCATTCAATACTCTCTTACTGTAGTTTGATGATTCAACTTATTATAAAACTCGTCTTTTGTCGTTATTTTTGCATAGTTTAGAGATAACTCACTTCTCTTTCTATATGTTAAAGAATTATAACTTATCATCAAGTAGTCATGGAGAATTTTGAGTTCAAACTTCAAAGAGTAGCAAAACTTACTGCAAGTATTTAGAAAACAGGTTAGTAAAAAAATGACGTTTTGCTCGTTTTTTGATCGGTGTACCTATTTTTTTACAGATTATCGTAGGTAATATTTACCTTTGAAAGGCCATAAAGTTCAAGAACTTTCATCAAATGTAGAGCAATAAATCACTAATTAAAGGCGAGTATATTATAAACTAAACTCATTTAGCACACTTACTGTTTATTAATGATTTGACTAATTTGTAACTCGTTTTGGTTTATAGTGAACTTTATTGTCTTTCTATAGACTCAATAATTATTACTTTTTATCAAATCTTCATAGAGAATTTGGAGTTCAAAACCTTCGTTTCGTGAGTTTTAGAGGTGAAGAAGATGGGTCGCGGATTAGCAAGTTAAAAACAACAAATGAGCATAATAACACATTTTTATGAGTTTACTAGCCATGTATATTAAAAAAATTGACATCTCATAATAGAACATTAGGAAAACATTAATGTTATTTAGTAGTTTTAACCCATTTTTTTAGTATATCTAGTTGATCAAGCAAACATCTCACATTCTGACTTTTTTATTATATTGAGAAGAATCATTTTGTTGAATCATTTGGTATTTAGCGTGTATAATTTATGTCTCTTAATAAAGACTACGATGAATGAGAAAATAAAATATTGTTAAACTATCCACCTTAAAGTATATTCTAATTAAGTACCGAATGTTTTGTTATAAGACCGAGTTTTTATAAGCTTTCTAATTTAATAATCATATTCTATAATAAATTATTGGGTTTAATATCCAAAAGTGTACTGAAGTTATCATTTTTTGCTATTGTATATACCCAATTTTTAAAACTATCATTTAATATACTAAAGTTTCAAAATCTACCATATAATGTAATGTGACATTTGATAGCAGGTTATGGGTGACACGGTTATGGGTGACGTGACATCTTACTTGGATGCAAACATGTATAATCCTTGTATAAAAATAATTGAAAATAAAATAAATATAATAACAATAATAATAAATAAAACAAAGACTTTTGGTTATCATTCATTAGTTGATACATCAAGTTCTATATGTTATTCCTTATTTCTTCTTGATTACGATTTCATCATTTTGGTTGATCTATGGTTCCATTGAATTCTATTTTCTGGCCAGATCTAGAGGAACAAATTTAGGGTTCATCTAGGTGATTTGGGGCTCATCTATGGTTCCAGATCTGTGTGATTTAGTTGATTAAATCATTAGTAAGGTTTGTTAAAGCATCGATTGGTCTATTAAAGCATGTACTAGGTTTGTTAATGCATCAATATGGTTCATGGATCTGAGATTGAAGACGACAGATCCGCACTGTTCATATGATTAGGATTTTTATGAAGTTATTGTATGGCGATGTCATCTGCCTTCATACGACTAGGGTTTAGACAAAGTTGGGCTTTCTAATTGATTGAACAGACCATCAATTTACAAAGGTTTTCGGTTTGGATTTCATATATAGATCTAGGATTTCATTTACAAAGTTCTTGAATGGCGTTTTCATGTGTCGATATCACGATTTTTGTTCGATTTGGGATTTCCAAGTAAGTTTCAACGTATTCTTCTTTCTTATTCATTTCAATCTTTGTTCTTATGATTCCAGATCTTTATGTTTGTGTTTCGATTTTGTTTCTTGGTTTATCAATTAAAGGTTTTCGTTTAGGGTTTCTTGAGTCTGTTTTGGGTTTTCGATTGAAGGTTCTTCTTCTGGTTACTCATTGAGTTCTTCGTCTGGGTTTTCTTATTCTTGTTTTGGGTTTAGATCGAAGGTTCTTCATCTGCTTCAAGTTCTTGAACTTTGATTTTTGTATGAATTATGGATTTTAATTTTTTATTAACACGGATGTGGCACACAATTAATGATGTGGAATTAAAAATAAATGGAAAAGTAAAAAATAATTGGTTACCTGATCTATAGGTTTCTGTATACACTAAATGGTAGTTTTAAGAAGTTTGATACGCTATGTAGTTTTGAAAGTTTGATATATACAATAGCAAAAAATGACAACTTCGATACACTTTCGCATACTAAACCCTAAATTATTATCAACATTAAAAGTTATAATTTTTCATCAATCATAAGTTTTATTAAATAGCATTTAGAATTATTCAAACCATCACATCATTTATCATTTAGTTATCTATACTACTATATAAAATATTTAACACTATCTCTGCTCCTTAACTTTAAGAGTTCTTAAAATTCAATCAAGACAAAATCTTGACCTTTCATTCTATCTAAATTAATCTTATCCACTCAATTTTAACCATTTCACTTTCTCTCCTAATTTACTTTAACTTTTTATTAATTTAAAATATAATTTCTTACACAAACATAATCATCCACTCGAATCAATTAATTTCCAAAATCTTATTAACTTCACTATCATTATTTCATAAATATTAATCTTTTTTATTTTAATGTCTTTTAAAATGTATTTTAAAAAAAATAAAATAGTTTATGCAAATAAAAGAAAATTTGAAAAAACCGGACATGTTAATGAAGAAAACTTTTGTGTGACTTTAAATCGCCTGAATAATATATCGTTACATTCTTGAAAACAACATATTGTAAAACAGAAACTATTAGCAGTCGTAGCATTGCGTGAATACGATGCTAGTTTTATTTTATGAAATAACCATTTAAGCAGTAATTAAACAAGAAAGAAGGATAATTATTTGCACCCATCTATTTAAAGTAATGAAACATGACTTAGAATAATAGAATTACGACCCAACAAAAAATCAGTTGAAACAATATGCATTTTCTCCCATCATATGTTTGTGTATTTCTTAAGATAAATCCGTTTTATTTATGAGAAAAGTATCCGTATTGTTAGTGACACATAAATCGGATGTTATTACATTTACAAATATTTGAAGTAAAATAAGAATATTTTAATTATTTAAATGTTTATTTATTTAGAATATCTGTACATATATATAATAACATGTAAATTAAATATTGCTAGTGATGCAAATTATTTTTTAGAGTTAATTGTTAAATTGGTCCTTTAACTTTTTCATTTCTTCCGATTTGGTCTTTTAACTTCAAAAATGACCAAGATGGCCTTAAACATACACTTCGCCATCGCCACCTCCACCACCATCAACCACCTTCAGCGCTGCCACCACCTACCACCACCACAGATCTGCAAATCGACGCTGCCACCGCCTACCACCACCACCCACCGCCTTCGCTGCTGCCACCACCTACCACCACCACAGCTTACTCAGCTCGCTATTGGAACAACAGATCTGCATATCTTCGTCTTCTTGAACCTCCGCCTCCACCGCCATCCACTGCCACCGCCTCCACAGAACGGATCTGCAAATGTGCAAATCTTCATCTTCTTGGAACAACAAATCTGCAAATCTTAGTGTTCATCGATGCAATTTTTGTGTACTTGCTCCGTGATTTACTTCATCGACCCTCATATGAACGGAGATTGGGGCTTTTGTTCCATTTGCTAAAACAGAAAAAAATAGACATTTCTTTATGATCTTTGTGGCAAGTTTTGGGTTTCTTTACACCTGCTTCATAGGTTTGGACTTGGTTTTGATTTGTTTAAGGTTGCGATTAGAGGTTATGATTTAAGGGTTTCGATTTGGAACAACAGATCCGCAAATCTTCGATTTATTTAATGGTTATGACTCATGGTTTTGATTTGTTTAAGGTTGGGATTATAGTGGTTGTGGTGATTGTGGCCAGCGGCGGTGGTAGTGGTGTTGTTGTTGGTGGTGGTCTAGAGAGAGAGTGTGTGTTTGTCTGATATTAACTCATCATTTTTTGCTACATTAATAGATTATGTTATTTATAAATATTCATAATTTAGTTTTAAGTAAAAAATAAAAAATAAGGGTAAAAATGTCATTTTACCTGTATTTAACAGAGTTGACTAACGGTCAACTAATGAAAGGACTATTCAGACCGCAAAGTGTATGTTTAAGGCCTATCTGGATCACTTTTGAAGTTAAAGGACCAAATCAGAAGAAATGAAAAAGTTAAAGGATCAATTTGACAATTGACTCCATTTTTTGTTTACTTCTTATCCCAACAATGACAACTTGTACGGTTTTCCTTTTAGGCCATCCGTAGGGCCTTTCCCCTTCCCAAACCAACCCAAATACCACATCAGTTTTGTTTACTTTTTCCTTCCCAACCTAAATCAACCTAAAAGTCAAGTATAACCTTTCCCAAATCAACCCAAACAACCCAAATATTTTTCTCTCTCCCCACTCACTAAAAAACCAAAAAATAAAAGAAAAAAAAGGAAAATGAAAAGTCTAACAACCCAAACAGTTTGGCAGACCCGAATTGGAAAAAAAAACTCGAGAGGTCTCGGGAGAGGCCTTACAGATGGTCTTATATTAGGCTAGTAACAAGAGATTTAGTAACACCATCACCCCCTTCTTCTCTTTTATGGCTTACCTCTCTCTACTTTTTATTTATTTATTTATTTTTTAAATAAAGAAAAGTTGTATGGAATGGATGTGGGGTTTGTAAGTTAAAAGAGGAATGAGACATAAGAGAATATGAAATGAGTGGGATGGATAATAATAATAATAATAATAATAATAATAATAATAATAATAATAATAATAATAATAATAATGTATTCCAAGTATTTTATGGTATAATGTTTATGTTTAAAAACATGGCAATGGCAATGCCATGCCAATTGGAGACACTAGTACAAGTCAGGAACATCAGTTGCCATGTGCCATAGCCCATGTGTGCTTACACATAAATTAGGTATTAAAATAATTCCCATGATTTTTGGCTTTGAACAGAAATGATTGAAATTATATGATTTTTTATTGTAATTAATTATTGCATTCATTGTTTAATATTAACTTAAATTGTACGCCTTCGTCCACTATTTTGAAGCAATTAAGTTACCTTCAACACCCTACTTCACATGACCTACGCCTTAATTTATCTCAAATTTAGGTTTTGGTTATTTTTTTAAATAACTTTATTAAACACAATCCATTATAAAAGAATTTTATAGTATTAAGGGACTAATTTTAACTTTTGGATCAATGTCATTTAGGATTCAAATTAAATTTTAAAAATTTGAGCGGAGTGACATTTTCGTAATTTTTCGTAATTCACATGTAATGTTTTTACAAATCACATGTAATTTAATATTAAAATTTCAATACTATGTTTTTTAAATGGACTTTATTGAACATAACTCTAGTGACATTTATAGTATTAAAGAAGTTTTTCAAAAATCAAAATTGTTGAAGTCATATTTAATTATTTATCAAGTATAATTTTGAGTATTGAAAATAGATTTTTAGTGTTGAATATGATAAGATAATTAGTGTTATGCTCAAGAAAACACACGAAGACATCATTTTATGTTAAACTTGTAATTCGATGTTTATACCCTCAAGTTGTAACATTTTATTTATGTAATAAAAAAAAGTGTAAGGATTAATCATCTAGCTTCACCAGGTTTCGATCCTCTAAAAATGATGTACTGTTTGTTTACAAATTTAAGTGAGATAGTTTTTGTTTTTTTCTTTTCTGTACGTTGAAAAGCTCACAACCGATCATCATTACAGCTTAACATTATAAGAAATATAACTATATTAATTGTCTGTGTGATATATGAGTTGGTTTAAAAAATAATAAATATTAACATTAATATAAAAAAGATATCAAATAATTGTAAAACATGAAAAACTGAGAATTAAAAAATAGCGACATAGAGCATTAACACTCATACCAGCAATGTAAGAGTGCTACATGAGGAGGACAAACGTGACGGCAGAAACGTGATATCATGATACTAAGAGACGTGATTCCATATGTTGTATAAATCATCGATCATTATTGTTACAATTAGCGCAAATTAAATTTAGTAGTTATTGGTTATAATTAAAAAGAATTTTAAATGATTATAAAATATTCTAAAATGTTAAAACTAAGAACTTGATTACGTATGATATTTTGAAATGTTATAAAGCTAAATATTTATAAATCAAGATGAGCAAAAACGATACTTTAATACTATAATTATACATTAAATTTTATCTCAATTAGTCTATTATAAAAAAAAGTCGGAAGATTACACTTGCTTGCACCA
The DNA here is from genome assembly GCA_038502395.1 of Dittrichia graveolens. Taxonomy (NCBI): domain Eukaryota; kingdom Viridiplantae; phylum Streptophyta; class Magnoliopsida; order Asterales; family Asteraceae; genus Dittrichia; species Dittrichia graveolens. Next base: position 97,874,694 of record JARJIL010000002.1, read on the forward strand.
TTTGAAATTTTCTTTGGAATTGCAAAATTATTCATCCTTTAAGATCACCTTAAAGACCATGCATATTCTGTTTTGTAATTTATTTCAGTTACAACTTGACGCTAGGGGTGAGATCAGTTTAAAACTGGATCAGACTGAAATTTATAAAAAACTAGGACCGAAGACCAGACTGACCAGTCACGGTCCGGATCGGTCTCGGTCCAGTCCGGTTCGTCAAACAAAATCGGACCGGACCGAAATTCGAGATCTATAAAAACAAGGACCGAAGACCGGATCAACCTGTCCCGGTCCGGACCGGCCTCAGTTTGATCCGGTCTGGTTCAGTTGTTTTTTCGTTCTATCGTGTCACATGCTTACCCCTACTTGACATTTGGTTTATCTCCATGATTTTTAAGGTGCGTTATATTCTCCTTTGGGCCATTTAGAAACGGCATAATACATGTATTTATGCTCATCTTCAAGAATCGTCCCAAGTTTATGCAAGAAGACATCTTTCCTTTGAGACTTATTGTTTCCTCGGTTTGAAACAAAAATAGACTTGACAGTATGGATATTGTACGGCGAGACTGCATAAGAGATTCGTGTAGCACTTATCGTGTTGATTGAGTTGTATTATATCACCTAGGCCTCCTCTTTTAGCCTAATGTGATTTAGTTAATACTTTATGCTATAAGAAAACTATAATGATAACCGTAAGTAGTAGTAATAATAATATTAAAAAAATGATACATCATAAAATATTTATTAAATTATCAGTAAAAAAGGTACCAAAGTAAAAATAAAGAGAGTAAAACCATTATGAAAAGAAATCAGGATAGAAGCATGGCGAAAATTTGCAAAAATGTTAATAAAAAAAGGATTCAACTATATTTTCAAATAAAACGAGATACAAGTAATTATAACTTAAGTAAAATTCATTATATTTTCATACTTAACGATTATTTACAACATTTTTATAGTATAATTTTTATAGTTTTTACTTTTTAACACAAAAGTTACTGTATTTTACATTTTAATGTTCTTAATTGTTAAAGTGAAAACATGTCATAAAGTTCACCAACTCTTTTTTTATTCATGAGAAAATAGAAAAGTAATTAAAGTGGTTGTGGCATCAAATAAAAACTTTGGAACAAGGGAGGTTTGATGAACAATTACAACAACAATTTATTAATTTTGGCAAAGATTGGTTACAAAATACACCTACTCAAACTTTAATAAATTTAATTGCCAAGCAACAATTTATTAATTTCATTTCATTCATTTATAACATATGTACTAAAATTAAATGAGATTTTACTTCCAAGTACATACCAATGGAGACATGACGTAACAAAAATAATTGAACCACGTACTTCATTTATTGGGATAGGTTTTTATTTCTTCTAACATGTTTTGCCCCATGAAATATGGAGATTATCACTTGCTTTTTTCGACTCTTTATATAACGTTTATTTTTTTTCTCCTCTAATATTCAAATTCTATCAACTTCCGACACGTCAAACCCCCTTCTCTGTTATCAACCTCGTTATTTTCTATTCTGAATTCACCAATAGATATAAATCTGACAAATTCTTAATAAAGTTGTAAAAGAACATCAATTTGATGACCCGAGATTCATCAGCAATAAAACAATCGAATATGAAAAGTGATGATTCCTAGTTTAATTTAGTTGGTATGCATTTGAGTGTCAAATCCCATGCAGTTACCATTACAATTGTAGTTGATGATTTTGATCCTGAAACCTTAATTTTAGCAATTAATTTCCATCAATTAAGCTAATTAACATGATTAGTGTCTCCTCATAATTATTATTCAATGTAGAAAATCATTTTCCAAAACATGATTATCGGTAATAACTTTAGTCACATCCAATAACTTCAAAATAAAATTTTAGAAAATGATTATCACAGTCCAAAAAGACTATGAATAAAAAAAATGTTTTAATCTTTTTGAATGACAACTGTATCTCTTATATGAAAAGTTAAAATCTAAGTAAAAATTGATTATGATGAATTTTTTACAAACATGAAAAGCTAATTATAAAATACGAGTTATGATAATTATTTTTAGAAATAAATGTTACTTTTTTCCATTAGTTTTTTTAGCTTTAAATACTTTTTTCTATGTCTATCTTAATATCTTATTATATATACTATATTATAAAACATTTAGTCCCTTTTGTTTAAACTCTTATATTTTAAGTGTTTTAAAATTACTAAATTGTTTCTTATATAAACTGAATTGGGTAACTATTAGATATAGTTAATAAGATTCTTATAATCTATTTTAATAACTAAATTTTACATATTTAAGAAAATCAAAGTCAATACAATTTTTTTTAAAGTCAAAGCCAATCCAAATTAACTTAGTTATTAAAAAATATTTTCATAACCTTTATTTAAATAATAGAGAACAGAAAAGTAATGAAAATGAAAAAAGATAAAGAAAATAGACATGTCACCAAATTAAAACTATTCGCCGTCACCATATTACGTAAATATCATATTTTCTACGTCTTGAAAATAAACATATTAAGGAGTAAAAAATATTCGTTGCCACTGCATTACGCGGGTATCATGTTTTCCTTACAAAGGTCGTTAGTATGTTTAAGTGAGACCCGCTAATTTATTTTTAATTATTCAATAACCATTTGTCCTTTGTTTTTTTTTTCTGAATAGCCCATCGACTTATATTTCTCACCACACACATATTTGGTCATATTTAAATATTACAATCACATACTTCTCACTTCTCGCCATGATCGAAAGTCCCTATACACAATTAACCTTTTTCTGTTTTGAGAAAAGCAAATTTTATTTCTCTAAAAAAATGGAGTCTCGACGCTTGAAACTACCCAGCAAGGCAGCAACTATCGTTACATCAACCAAAGTGCTTGTAGCCCAATCATATTTTATATTGTGAAGTTGTGTTATCTCTTAAAAGATTATGGGTTAAAGTAATAAAGTATATTTAGAAATAAGTTTTGACACCAAAAAATTTCAAAATATTAGCGAGAACCCAAGAGAGCGCTCAACAGATAGAGAGGAAAGCAAGTGTTGGAGATTTAACATTAATTTAGCCGAGAGGCGAAAGCATGCATGTGCTGGCATCACTCCTTCTTCCATCTTGAAATATTTCTCTTTCTACCCTCTAACTTTATTCAAATTTTTAATTAAATATTAATGAGAGAAAGAGAGAGAAATTGTAAGAGTTGGGGTGGTCATTTTTCATGGGTTACAACTGCCACATTAGACTTGTTGTTGAGTATATATATAGTATGTTGGCCAGCCTTTGGGTTGGGATTAATTGCACAACACGTACTTAAGCCTTTCCATCAATACCAACCTAATGATATATATATATATATATATATATATATATATATATATATATATATATATATATATATATATATATATATACACACACACATACATACTAGCAAGGTACCCGCGCAATCCTGCGACAAAAAATCATTTTTATTTTACATCATGTTGCTTTTAAAAATGTAATAATATGTTATTCGCGTAATTCAATGTTACAAAAAAGTATTGTATAATGTCAGTTTTTTTATTACATCAACTATTTTATTAATTTTAAAAATAAATTCAAAAAAACATTAAAATAAGAAAAAGATTTATATTTATGAAATAAGGAGGGAGAAGTAAATAAGATTTTGAAAATTATGTTGATGTGGATGGATAATTGTGTTTGTGTGAGAGAGTGTTTTAGTGTTAAAGAAATACTAGCATGTTACCCGCGCAATGCGGCGACGATAACTAATTCATTCTCGATAACATGTCCGTTTTCGGTAACGTTGAGTATGGTATACAAACACTATGATGACGTCGAATAATTTCCATTTGCAATATATCCATTTTGTTTTCTTCTTTTCCATTTTACTTATTTCTTTATTATCTATCAACTTTTTCGTTAATTTCTAAAATAACCTTTGAAAAACAATAAAATAAGAAAAAAACAATCTCTACTTATAAAATAAGATGATAAAAACATATCAATGACTTGGTGAATTGTGTTGATTTGAATGAGAAATTGTTTAGGTATGAGATAATATATTAGTGGTTGGGTTGGTGTATTTTAAAAAATGTAAATACATTTAAGACTATATTGGTAATTTTCTATTACTTAAAATTTAACAATTCAAGTAAAATAATATTAAATATATGATAAATTAAGCTTTTTATTTTACTTATATGAGTGTTTATAAATTCGGTTACATGTTATCAAGTTTATGAGTTTTAGTTATACGAATATTCTAATACTTCAATTAAATTATTTGGAATATGATATAATATTTAAAATAATATTTCTATGGAGGTTTTTTTATTCAATTTTTAATTTGTGTAATATTTTATAGGTTGAAATTTAATTTGTATTGAGTTGACATTTTTAAACATTATTTTTATAGAAAGTTTAGTTATTAAAATGGTATTCAATGGTTTTGTTTTAAGATTTAAATAAGGGGTAAATTAGTAATATCAAATGACTTAAAATTTAAAAGATTAAGACATTTAGGAGAGAGGGTGTTAAATGCTTTATATATTAGTATAGATTTTAAGTAAATAAAAAGTTAAAGTAAATTAGAAGAGAGAATTAAATGGTTAAAAAGTGGTATTTTGATACATTCAAGTTACTTAAAATTAAGAGTTTTTAAGATTGTAAATGTATTATAAAGAAGTAAGTTTCTTTCATTGTCAACACCGTCAGGCGATCTCTATTTACAAGCCAAATCCAATTTGTAATCATAACCATCATAGAAATTTATGGGCTTTCTAGTTAACTGGTTACTAATGTTTCATGATATATATTAAAGAATTCCATTCCATTGCCATATATGATCAAAATCTTTACAGTTAGTTAACTCGCAGTAATATATATGATTGATATTTGGTTGCATAACCATTTAACACTTGAGTACACTCTTCATCCTTAATACATAAAAGGGACATTAGTTTGGTCTTAAATTCGCCAAGAGGATGCTTACATAAGGCAATATATTATATAGAAACTAGCAAGATATTAGAAATTACGTACAACAAAAATAAATAATAAAAAAGGACACATCCAACCAACCTAACCAAAATTCACAATCCACTTAAGGGTAGTCACCCGGTAAATTGGAAACTAGCCAATCTCGGCCTTAACACCAAAAACAAAAACCCCCGAAATCAATAAACTAACAACGGCCACATCGACCAACCAGGTGATAACAAAATGAGATTTTGGAGAAGATTAATTAGAAGTGTCCCAATCTATTTGTGAACAACTAGACACAAACCTTTGAACCCAATCCTTGAACCACCCTCTCAAACCACTACCTTTAACGAAGCCTCATGGGTCTCCGTGATCCCAAACCTCAAACCTAACCCACAAACTCTTAATCACAACCTTTGAACCATTAAGACACAAACCTCGAACCACAAAGACCCAAAACCACGAGCAACGAAACACGAACAACCCAAAACCTTGAAACCACAAAAAAAGTCGACCTCGAAACACTGCCGGAACCTTGAAAGCTAGACTAGCAACCCCGAAGCACAGTTAGAATCCTCGACTGCGAACCATGAAAACACATTCGTAGACCATGGTTGGCAACCTTGAACACGACCAGAACCTTGAAACTTCGACTGGCGACCTCGAAACACAACAGGAACCGCGGCCAGAACCACGAAAAACAGAACCATCAACCTTGAACATGAACCCTGAAATAATGTCGAAACCACGACTGGAAACCGTAAAACCTCGAGCGTCGACGTTGAAACATGTTCGGAAGCCTTGAGCATGGATGAAAAGATAAAGAACGAACGTGTGGAACTCAAACCGAACCCACAACCTGAACACGAACTTGGGAGAGGGCCTCTAACCCATAGAGCAACTCATACCAAACAACCGAACACACAACCAAAAAATAGTCAAACTGACCAATAAAACTTGAACATATGAGTACGTGGCATCTCGAACTAAAACCACGAAAACCTAACCAAACATTAGAAACTATGAACCAAATATGAACTCAAACGGATTTTTAAAAAGAAAAAGAAAAAAGGATGTGGGGGGGGGGGGGGGGGGGGGAGAAGAACCTCCGGACCGCCGGCTTATGCCGACGGCCAATGCTTTGTGTCAAGGCGGTGCTGGTGAAGAATGTGATACAAATCCTGTGATCACTAGGGATGAGATTTAAGATGCTGGGTGGCGGGGACATGAGTTTTGAAAAGACAGGTTTTTTGGGGAGAGTTTGAAGATTAAAAATGAGGATTTCTTTTATTTTATTTTACATTTACAGGAGAACATGTGACTAAATTAAAATGTTTATAAGGATAAGTAGTATTTAATCACTTTCAAAAATAAAATAAAACAAAAATTTTGAAACGCTTATCATTTATTTCGGAACAAACAGTCAACTTCAAACATGACTACCCACCTAATGTACATAATTTTCAAAAATAATCACTTATCTTTCCCAATACCCATCTACTTTATGTTGGAAATTCTAAGGATAATTTCTTCAATCACACAATTATGTTGTATCATGTCAGTATTTTTTGACATCACATTATTACTAAATAAAGTAGGAGAAAATATTTAAAAAAATAATATAATTTTCCTTACAAAATATCTGGTATGGCATAGAAAAAAATCACAAAGAAATGAAGAAAGTGGCACAACGCACAAGTATAAATAAATAATCACTTAAAAATAGAAAAAATGTAGCTCACTTACTCACTAGATTAGTAGATTTTTACTTTTGGGCCCAAAACCCAAAAGGGCATATTGATCCAAATCACCAGGAAAGCCCAAGAGGTCGATTTAGTGTACCAAATTTATTAATTCAAACCGTTAAGTCTACGATCAACTTCAAGCAGGAACATTAAATACCTTAATGGTGGAGACTGATTTATGCAATTTTTTAATTTCTACAAAAATATTAAAATCTTGAATCAGATGAAAGTTGGAATAAAAGATAAAATTGTACTAGTTTTGTTGTGGATTTGAAACGAAAAACAAACAATACGAATTTGATTATCTGAATTCTTGATCACGAAAATCAACAAAGATGATTGAATACTTCAAAACTCCATTAACACTCTTATTTAGAACTCAAGAATACAAAAAAGAAACTAATACAAAGAATCAAGAAACTGAAATCTAAATATGATACAAGCTGATTATTAGGCTTCAGAGGATGGACCTTATATAGTTGAAGGTTCTGACCTCCGACCTTCAACCTCCAACCTCCAACCTCAAGTTGTTACAGCCTCCTAACCAACTAACCATCTTTAAGAACATTTACAAACACATCCCTTAGACTTAGTGTAAGTCACACAAAGATCCTACAATCTCCACCTTGACTTAACCTAAGTCACACCTGAACACCAATTGCCAATGTTAAGAAAATCTAAACAATGACGAAATTTTACTTCAGGAACTGCTTTGGTCAACATGTCTGCCGGATTCTCCCTAGTTCCAATCTTCACCACCTTAATCCGCGACTCCGACCGAATGAAGTGATAACGAACGTCTATATGCTTCGTTCGATCGTGAAAGACTTGATCCTTAGCTAGACTTATTGCACTCATACTATCGCAATGAATCAAAGCTTTATCCTGACGAATCCCAAGATCACCCACAAGTCCTTTCAACCAAATTGCTTCCTTCGCAGCTTCTGTCAAAGCCATGTACTCAGCTTCGGTTGTTGATAATGCAACTGAAGGTTGTAACGTTGCCTTCCAGCTTACCACAGCTTCTCCCAACGTAAACACATAACCTGTTAACGACCTTCTTCTATCCAGGTCTGCTGCGTAATCTGAATCAGAGTACCCGGTAACAAAACATTCTTTATCACCTCCATAGATGAGACCAACATCAGAAGTACCCTTCAAGTACCTAAAAATCCTTTTAACCCCTGTCCAATGATCCTTCTTCGGATTGATCATAAACCTGGACACCAGGCTTACTGAATGAGCCAAGTCTGGCCTTGTACAAACCATAATGTACATTAAGCTTCCAACCGCACTAGAATATGGAACCTTCACCATATACTCATCATCACTTTCTGCTCCAGAAGAATGCACCACCGATGGTTTAAAACTTGATGATGATGGATTACTTATCGGTTTAGCATAAAACATACCAAAACGATGTAACACCTTCTCGATATAATTCTTTTGAGACAAGAACAGCTTCTTGTTCTTCCTATCTCTCAGAATCTCTATTCCCAATATCTTTCTAGCCGGCCCCAAGTCCTTCATCTCAAATTCAGAACTAAGAAGACTTTTAAGCTTGCTCACTTCATGTAACTCCTTCGATGCTATCAACATATCATCAACGTACACGAGAAGATATATCAATGCTCCATCTTTCAACTTCCGAAGGTACACACAACAGTCATAGGAACTCCTTACAAACCCATGTTTGATCATAAATGTATCAAAACGTTTGTACCATTGCCTTGGAGACTGCTTTAACCCATACAGCGACCTCCGAAGCAAACACACCATGTCCTCCTTCCCTTGTTCTATAAAACCTTCTGGTTGAGCCATATAAATTTCCTCCTCTAAGTCACCATGAAGAAACGCCGTCTTCACATCTAGTTGTTCCAACTCAAGATCCTCATGAGCTACTAACGACAACAACACACGAATGGACGTGTGACGAACCACCGGAGAGAAAATTTCATTATAGTCCAGACCTTCCTTCTGACTATACCCCTTTGCCACAAGTTGTGCTTTGTAACGTACTGCTTCGGACCCTTCCAAGCCTACCTTCTTCTTAAAGATCCATTTACAGCCCACGACTCTCCTACCTTTAGGCAACTTAACAAGAACCCAAGTTCCATTCTTATGTAGAGACTCAATCTCCTCCGTCATTGCCCCCATCCATAAACCTGCCTCCTTTGAAACTATTGCTTCACCATAAGACCCTGGTTCATGGGAATTATCAACCTCCTCTGCCATTTGCAAAGCATATGCAGCCATATCCTCAAAACCATATCTAACCGGAGGTTTAGCCTGTATTCTTGACCGACCTCTAGCCAATGAAGAATTTTGGTCAGCTCCACCTTCATCTTGTAAGCCAACTTCTACATTCTCATGTGTATCTACCTCCTGAGGTTGTTCTTGACCTTCCACAGACCTTCCTCCACTATGTCCATCATCCCAGTTTGCATCCATCTTTACAAACTTACTTTGAACATTACTATCAAGGTCCGTATCTTCATCAGTTGACTCCATGTCAAGATCACCATCCTCCACCTTCATAGACACACCCTCAAGACCCACTTGTGAGACCAATGACTTTTCATCAAAAGTAACATCCCTACTCACAATTACCTTCTTTTTAGCCGGTGACCATATCCGATAACCCTTTACACCACTACCATATCCCATAAAAACTCCTTTCCTAGCTCTTGGTTCTAGCTTTCCATCATTAACATGATAGTAGGCTGGACATCCAAAAACTCTCAGCCCTTGATAATCTGCAGGACTTCCGGACCATACCTCAATGGGAGTTTTACAATCAATCGCGGTTGCTGGTGACCGATTGATAAGGTAGCAAGCAGTGTTTATAGCTTCTGCCCAGAAGCTTCGAGCTAAACCAGCATTCGACAACAAACATCGAGCACGTTCCAACAACGTTCTATTCATCCGCTCGGCTACTCCGTTTTGTTGAGGCGTATGACGAACCGTCCTATGTCTTGCGATTCCATGTTCCTCACAAAACCCATCGAACTCCTTCGAACAGAACTCTAACCCATTATCGGTTCTTAGACGTTTGATTCTTCGCCCCGTTTGGTTTTCAACCAATGTCTTCCAATTCTTGAACCTTTCGAAGGACTCACATTTGTTTTTCAAGATAAACACCCAAGTCATTCTTGAATAGTCATCAATGATCGAAAGAAAGTAACGACCACCCCCGAGCGATGAAACTCTTGCTGGTCCCCAACAATCTGCATGTAGATACTCCAACACTGCCTTCGTTCGATGAACGGCTGTAGTGAAACTTGTCTTGTGTCCCCCAACAGACCACGTTTACTAAGAAGCATCATACCTTTTTCACCTACATGACCCAATCTCATGTGCCATAGCTTCGTCAACTCTGAAGCTTCTTCCTCTGGTTGTAAGACAGCAGCCGAACCTTGACTTACTACCGTTTCCCCTTTCAGCACATATAGAGTAGACTCCCTAACTCCTTTCATCACCACTAAGGCACCTTTAGACACCTTAAGAACCCCATCCACACAATAATATTTAAACCCTTTCTCATCCAACGTACTCATCGAAATTAAGTTCTTCTTTAATTCCGGAACATGTCTGACGTTCGACAGTGTTCTTACCATGCCATCATACATCCTAATCTTGATTGATCCAATACCAACCACCCGACAAGGAGCATCGTTTCCCATTAACACACTGCCATAAGTAACTTCTTGATATGATGAGAACCATTCTCTGTTTGGGCTCATATGAAAGGAACAACCCGAGTCCATAATCCATACGTCTGACCTTCTGCCAATACAACAACTGGACACCATGAGAACCAAATCTGATTCTGAGCTTGCATTGTCCCTCGTCACGTTTGCGTTTGAACCATTCGAGTTGCTCTTAGGACATTCATTTTTCCAATGCCCGGTTTCACCACACCTGTGACATACATCCTTCGGACTTGGTTTCATACCTCTTGATCGAGATCTTCCTTTCCTCTGTTTTCCTCTTCCTTTGTTTGATCGATCAACACTTCGACCTTCTTTTCTTGACACATCCAGACCAACTGGTTGATGGTCAGGTAAGTTCCCAGAAGCTTTATGCCTAAGCTCTCTTGAGTGTAGACTTAATCCCACCTCTTCTAAGGATATCGTATCCCTACCAACCACAAAGGAATTCACAAAATTTTCATACGAAGGTGGTAATGATACCAGAAAAATTAACGCAGCATCTTCATCTTCAACTCGAACCTCCACGTTCTTAAGATCCATCAAGATTGAATTTAGTTCATCTAGATGATCCTTCAGAACTGAACCTTCCTTCATCCTTAACGAAAACAACCGTTGTTTCAGTAACAGCTTGTTCGTCAAAGACTTTGTCATATACAATGATCCGAGTTTGATCCACAGCCTCGCTGCTGTGTCTTCATCTGCGACTTCGTAAAGAACTTCATAAGAGAGCGATAACAAGATTGTGGAGTGAGCTTTCTCTTCTTGAAGATTAAACTCCACTTCCTCCATGTTCACTGGTCTTCTTCCTGCTAATGGAGCCCAGATTCCTTCTCGTTTGAGAAGTGCTCTCATCTTTAACCGCCAAAGGCTGAAGTTGTTCTTCCCCGTGAATTTCTCGATCATTACCATAGGTGGAGCCATCTTTGTTTACCGTCAAGAAATTCTTGATCTGATCACTTCAATTCAGAATTGAATCACTTAATCTCTCCTGAGATTGCAACCTTGTTTCCCCTGTTCTTCGTCTTCAAGAAACACACCCACAGATACAAGAAACGCAAATCTTGAACCAGACCGTTGAGCCTTGAGCTCTGATACCACTTTGTTGTGGATTTGAAACGAAAAACAAACAATACGAACTTGATTATCTGAATTCTTGATCACGAAAATCAACAAAGATGATTGAATACTTCAAAACTCCATTAACACTTTTATTTAGAACTCAAGAATACAAGAAAGAAACTAATACAAAGAATCAAGAAACTGAAATCTAAATATGATACAAGCTGATTATTAGGCTCCAGAGGATGGACCTTATATAGCTGAAGGTTCTGACCTCCGGCCTTCAACCTCCAACCTCAAGTTGTTACAGCCTCCTAACCAACTAACCACCTTTAAGAACATTTACAAACACATCCCTTAGACTTAGTGTAAGTCACACAAAGATCCTACAAGTTTAAAATCATACCAGCTTCGAATCTTTTAAGTTCTTCTAGTTTTTTTTACATCGAGATGAATAACTTTAGACCAAAATTTGTTTTGGGAACATACAAGTGCCTCAACCAATCTAGGGTTACTGAACTACTGTGTCTAAAAGCCAATTTAGAGGATATTGTTGAGGCAAGGTCGTCAAAATGTCTCTCGCCATTGCTGCCATCACTAACAACCTTGCTTCATTTTTCTTCCACCAACTCAATATCTCAAATTTACCATATAGAGGCTCACACTCCAATGAGATAGATGAACACGTAGAGAAGTTCCATTCTTACTAGGACACTCCTTGGAGAGCAATAATCGCATAAAGCAAATGTGTGATCACTAGGATCCTTAGTGAAATGATCACACATCGCTGACTTTTTTTCCCCTCTCTTTTCTTGTTTGTTTTCCTAGACATCTCCTTTCTCAATTTCTTTTTGCTTTGATGGTGCAGTGGAAAAACACAATCGATGGTTCTTTCCATCATTTTCAGTTCCGACCACACCCAAACACCCCCTCTCAAAACACACACATACTCACCTCCGGCCACCCCCTCAGATCTTTCTCCTTTCTTTTCTCAAAGTCTCTCTCCCTTTCCAACATCATTAACTTACATAACACAATCGAATAGATCTATTCAATGAAGCCAATGGTCGTGGTGCGGTGGATCCTAACTTGACTCGTGATGAACGGATACCCATATTTTCGGAGTTTTCTGGTCACGTGTTATTTGGTTATCGATTTCTTCAGTTTCGGATCATACAGGTCGGTTCAATTTTTCAGTTTTTTCAAACCCATAATTATATTTTAACTTATTATAGTAGGTTACTTTCTAACGATGATTTTTTCTGTTAATATTATTACCACATGTTTTCTTCATCGCCGCCTTCATTTTCTCCGGTAAAGTTCATTATTATTGGTATAAGCGATGGTATTGAGAATGTTTAATGGAGATGAGAAGTATTTCAAGCATTTGCCAAAGATAATAAGCTTCTTCACCGATCTTAAATTAAACTAACACTAAAATAATGATAGTCAACAAAGAAATAATAAATTATAATATTTTGATATCAAAAACTAAATAAATAATTAAATACATACTTGCAACATGTTGAGCGAATTTTCAGATCCATATATCAGTCTAGTTTTGAAATTTTAATATATCAAAAGATAGGTTGAAACTAAAGTTGGATATATAAAATGGTAATTGGTAAAATATGTGAAATTTGATACATTTTAAAGAAGTTTACACTATTTTGCCATGAAAGAATTGTAAATTTTAATTTCTATAATAAAAAATCATAAATTTTAAGTTTGCGTAAAAAAGTTATAAAGTTTCAGTTCGATATAATTTTTTTTATCATACATAACAAAAATCAAAGTTATTATATCACGATACCATTATAAATTTTATTTCTTTTTGTTAATTTTACATCCGATGATAAACTAAATATAAGAAGAGAAAGAAAGAGCACATTTACAAATGTATAAGAGTATCCGTAGTAGTTAATAATTGAAATAATTGATTATCACGTTAACATAAGTATTCCATAAAAAAAATTCTCACACTGTCTGTTGTCAGCGGCACCACTTTTTTGTTAATTTTTATTTTCTATAAACACATAAAATTATTAAAAAATAAAAATTTAGAGAAATACATTAAAGATAAAATATAACACTAAATTTTTCAAAACAACTAATAATAAAAAAGAAGGCTAATTTAGTGATGTGATGTTTTTCCCGAATCACTTGATCATACATTAGGATTAATTAGTCAGCAGCCTTTCTTTGACAACTTGTCTTTTGGAGTTGATAAAACTTGCAACTTCTTTAGTGTCACCCGAGTTCTTTCGACTTCTTGTATGGTGGTGATCAGTGTCAAGTTATTCGTCTTCATCAAAAACTGGTTTGCGGCTATTTTTTCAAGTCGGTTAACAAGATCGGTGAATGAAGAACTACTCGAAGACGCATCTGAAGTGGACGATCCACATGGTTGTTGCTTGATTATGGAGAGTAGGCGAGTACGTAGTTTAATATATAATTGGTTAAAATTTGGTACTGTTTTGTTGACACATTTTTGGATAATATTATGTAGGTACTATCACTACTATCTAATAATTCGTAATTATAACATGTATTACTACTATCACTAAGCCATACACAATTATTTATATTGAAATCTATTGGTTGAAAAGAGAAGAATATAAAAAAGATTAACGAGCATGTAGGTTCGTTAGCACCACCAATACGAGCCATTGCATCTAGAAAAGATGACGAAACCTTGGCAATGGCAAAATCAAGCAAGAATGACTCTTATCACCGAACTCACGTAAAATAGTATACCTAGTATTAATAACTAACTTCATTGTCATTTTAACATTGACCCATGACTAAATTCTCCCATTAATGACCGCTATCAATGTACTCGATCACTTTTACTAATTTTTAGTTTTCTATAAACACATAAAATAAAGAAAGACATCAATTAAGAACAAAATATTACACTAATTAACTTATTTAAAACAACTAATCATAAAAAAGACTACTAATTTAGTAATGTTGATATTTATCCAAATCACTTGCTTTTATGTACATTTTGATTAGTCAGCCTAATTAATTTCTACCATGTGTTTTGGAGTTAATAAAAATTTAACTTTAGTATCACTTGAGTTCTTTCAGCTTTTTTTTAAGTCGATCAACAAGATATATCGGTAGTGGATGAATAACTACGTACACAAATAAGTATCCGAATTTGACGAACTGCATCCACTACCAATATATCTTGTTGATCGACTAGTTTAATAAATGGTTTAAATGGTTGTTGTTTTCTTAAAGATAATTTTGGGTGATTATTTTGTAGGTAACATATGGAGGTATTATTGCTTTGTCAATTTGATAATTTTTGAGCGATTTGAATGGCATATATACACACATTGTAAAAACATATATATCTATTACTGTTGCTTCTTTCTTCCTAGCCGTTTTATGCGCGCATGGCAAAGAAAATTTTTATTTCTGGTTAAAATATTACTGTTGTAAAAAGGAAAAAAACTATCGTGGACCTTTATAACTAGGGATGACAAACATTCATAAAGTCTACAACAAAATACGTCGTGAATGGTTGCTTAACGAGCTTGTTATAGCTCTCAAAACCTCTATCATGAGCTAGGAAGCTTGTTATAACCATTGTATGTGTCTCGTTGTTTGCTCGTCAAGGTGGTAACAAGCCACCTTAGCTCTCAAAATACGAAATTGATAATGACATGATAGCTATGATTGCGGAGTGAGTGATGAATTAGTGATGTTAAAAATTGTATATTTTTTTCTTACCAGCCTACTCAGTCCACTCTAATTGAAAGAACTCGTTTTCTACATTGTGGTCCTACTTGTTTATTATTATGAAAAGACAAGAGAGAGGAATTGTCAAAGACTTGTTTCATTGTTTGTTTATATCCTTAATTTCCAATTTTTATACTTAGACATCAATAGTTCAGTACTTGGATGTTCATATTATATTTGAATGTCACAAGTTCATGAGTCATGACAAATTAACAATATTATCTTGTATAACATATTTGTGGATAATTTTACAGTATAATGAAATTTTACATTGTATATTTGATGGTATAATTTATTCCTACTAATGGAAATCAAGTAAAAAGCATAAAATTAAATAGAGATCGATATGATATAGAAAAAGATGCTAAAAATTTCACCTATAAGTTGTTTGCATAATTTTCTTGTATTTTAAACTATTTATTCAGGATCGCATCTCTAAATTCTCATATAATAATTTAAGAAAAAATAATTAATACCCAAAACGAAAAATGATACATAGCTTAAAATATATATATAAAATCAAATTCCAGATTCACATATAAATTTAAGGCTTTGAAGGCTATGAAAATTTGATGGATGATGTAACTTTGGGGTTATTAACTGCATGATGAGACTTCCATGAGAGGCATTGTAGCTTAGAGCAAGATCCTTCCCATATGCTTTTGCACTTCTCATCACTTGATGCTCCATCACAACACCTACACTTCACTCCAAGTGTAGCAAACACCTTTGCATAACCTATATTACATACACATATACAAGTATTAATATTGTATCATATCATTAATACACACAATCGATCGATCATGTCAAACATATATAAATCATGTCAAGATTGTCTTTGTTGATCAGTTTAATTGTTTTCCAAAGGTTAAGGCTGGCAACCCTAACCAGTCTTGTGGCACCGCACCAAGTATTGCTAGCAGGCAACTTCAAGCTCACCCAGCGGCAAGGCGACAGGGGTAGGTGCAAATTCGAAGCTGTATTCCGAAGTCTTGATATGCTTAATTAACCAACTGAGCTACACGTCTGTAGCTTTATTTGGGTTTAATTGTATAGATAGATATATATACAAGTGATTTGTTATATTTTCTTGAAATAGAAAGAATAATATACATATCAAGATCGATGTCTTACTTTGAGAATAATGAATCTGAGGGTGAAATCCAAAGTCTCTTGTGCATTCTGACGAACCAAAGATCATCACAAGCATTAGCAAAATGGCTAGATTCTTTAAGTCATGCATACCCATTTCTGTGAAAATGAAATTATGATGAACAGCAGGCACTTTGATTGGATCAAAGTTAAAATCAAGATTTGCAGTAAATTCATATGAGCTGGTGATCGAGTCTTCTATTTAATTAAATCTCATTGGTATATCTTCTAGAAACAGATGGTCAATTATGTGCCACGTGTCCATAGCCTTACCTTTGGTTCTTGGTTTGAGACCCGATCAATGTTTTAATTAAAACTAGTGTGAGAAAAAGCTTAATAAACATGGTAATAATACATAAAGACGTGACTTGTATATATATTAATTTTTAAATATTTACTTGAAATAAGTGTATATATAACAACTTATAATTTGCTTAATTAAATTCATTGTCATATGACTGAGTATAAATTGATTTGATATACTAGATAAGTAGCTTTCGATCATCGTTGACTTAGTTTAATTTAGTTAGCATGAAATATTTACTAATTTTGTTTATTAAAGACCCAATTATATATTTGACCTTAATTCCATTTTGCTCGTTACCCAGTTCCTATTAATCTCTATATATAAGGTATTTTAACGTTTTCAAGAGTCCTGTTATGACATCTTTATATATCATATTTGGATGGATTGTATTTTAAAAACGTACTAATTAAATAATCCGAGCACGTATAGTACGAGGTAAGCATTAAAAAACCCAAAATATTTAATTTAATAATATGAAATAAAACATAAATAAAATATATAAAACAATTTAAACAAATAAAATCATATCAATAGAAAAAATACCTATATTTATAGAAAAAAAGACCTAATAAAACAAAATCATTCACTAGTACTTCTTTATATACTACATTCATAGTTTTATTTGTTAGGTTACTATAATCGTCATAAAAATGAAACCTTGAGAGAATTAAGTATATTCGGCATATACAATGATTATTAAAAATGATATGAAAATTCGCCTTAACATATATAATATATTATCTGATCTGAAATATGATACCTCCACAGTATTTAACATTGATACCATGTAACTTTTTATACACGCGTTCAACCTCTTCATTTGTTGGAACAAAATTACTCTCTCTTAAAAATAATTTCATATTTTTGAAAATTTTATTTTGAAAATACAAACCATATTAAAATGATACCAAATGTCATTATTAGATCTTGAGCATTGATTTAAAATATCTAATGGTTCAGATTTGGTCTTTAGAATCTATGTTTAAGCATATGACTTATATTGATCCAATATATATATATATAGACATATATATATATATAGAGAGAGAGAGAGAGCAAGATTCGTGCGCAAAGCCTTTTATTTGCGAATTAAAATAAGTTATGACATTTTTGTAATTAGTTTTAAAATCAAGGGAATTAAAGCAAAAGAGAAAAGGATATAATTGTCTATTACACCTTAAACAAATCCTTTATTTAATTCAAACACACATTTCATTTTTTTGGAAAGATAAAAAGTCAGCATTCTTCAATGTCTCCATTTACCCTGAAAGTTTGGCCGGTGGTTTCTTCTCCTCCTTCACCGCCATCACCGCCGTTTAATGTCAGCCACATTAGCACCCCCGTTTATAGTGCACCACTGCCGCTACCCATCTTGTTGGTATTTGGTATTAACCGTCGTTGTCACCACCACATCTTCCATGGCCGGCGATCTCCTTTTCTCTTCACCGCTAATAGTTGATTTCTCTGTCTTCATCGAGCTCTGTCACCGTCGACATCCACCGTCGCCTTTTACGGCGAGGTAGTGCCTATATCACTAATCAGATCTAGGCTCAGCGGTAAGCATGACGATGGCTAGGGTTTAGCTACAACGGAAAGATGGTGGCGGCTAAGGTTTAGCTCCCACCGTCGATCGGATATGGGCTCGTCTTGAAGACCATCGTGGTATCTCTCCACCTCCAACTGCCATATCTCTCCACTCCCAACGGACCCAAGTGTTTCTTTATTATAAATCTGATTTTTTTTACCTAAATCACTTTTAGGTCACCCATTTGTCCATCTCACCATCTTCATCATCAGGATATACAAGATTAAAAGAGAAAAAGTTAAATACCTATGTTCAATATTAATAGAAGATCCGTTACAAATTTTAAAATACATATATTTACTAGTGAATGTGAGATAAATGTTAATCACGTTCAGTAAAGAACACGTTGTATTTCTTTAAAATACAAAGTTCATTTTGATTGTATTTCTTTAAGTTTGATCCGGAAGTTTTAGGTTTTGAAAATTTTCAAATTTGGATTTTTTTTCAGTTTTATATATTATCAATTGATAATATATTGTTCACACACATGTATAGTTCATTGCCGAATATATCTAAATCTTAGATGTTAATTAATGAACAAGGTTGTCCCTAATAGATCTCTTTTGTTGTTAATGAGCATAGATTTCTTTTGTTGTTAATGAACAAGTCTGTCCTAATAACTACAGATTTTCTACACTCAAAAGTTTAGTTTTTTAATTTTCTTGTGTTTAGTAAACCTATGATTATACAGTAATCGCAATAAAAAAGGTTCACTAATGAATATAAATTATTAGAACAAAAATAAACACTAAAAGTTGAAAGCAAAAAATTATTCATTACTAAATATATAATTAGAACAAAGATGAACACTAAAAGTTGAAAGCAAACAAATTATTCATTAGTGAATACATAATCAAAATATAAAATTTCCCTAGAATAAAACATATACTATTAAATTGGTTGGACAATGAGGAGAGAGAAAAATTTTTGTTTGGCTAAATTTCCCTTTTCAATTAAAGAAAAATAATAAATATAATTAT
The DNA here is from genome assembly GCA_038502395.1 of Dittrichia graveolens. NCBI lineage: Eukaryota > Viridiplantae > Streptophyta > Magnoliopsida > Asterales > Asteraceae > Dittrichia > Dittrichia graveolens. Next base: position 97,893,986 of record JARJIL010000002.1, read on the forward strand.
TCTGGATTATTAGATCAAAACGCAATCAATGACTCATAAAGCTTCTCGCACTTTTCACAAATAAAAAGCTTTTCGCATAAATCTTTCCATATGTATATATGTGTGTGTATGTGAAACGATAAAGCAATGTAAAGAAAGATGGTCCTAGTTTCGAATTCGCCGTAACAATCAAGTTGTGGAAGTATTGTATAATTTTCTTTGTGGGAAATACTTCAAAAATGAAGACTTTCTAAAGAAAATACTAATGATCTTACCTAATTAACTAGATTCTTCTGTAAACCTACATGAGTTTACTATACTTTGTGTGATAATATTTTCGAACAACTTAGACAGAAATTCCAAAGTAATTTATAACACATTTTCCGCTAAAATATAATTAAATTCCAGTAAAGAATATATAGTAAAAATAACCACACATATATATATATATACACACATATATGGGAAGGTTCAAACGAGAACTGTTTTTCATACGAGAATTGTGAGAACCAATCTTGACCTTTCATTTTGGATAATGGAATTCATGTATAAAAAGTGTGGGAGGATTGAGTGTGACAGAGTGCATGTAAAGAATTCACGTGTGGGCAATCCAATTGAAGGAGGGGAATTGGACGGCTAAGATTGGTTTTCGCGGTTCTCGTACGAAAAACAGTTCTCGTTTGAACTTTTGCCTATATATAAACGGTTCTCAAATGAACTTTTCAATATATATATATATATACACGCGCGCGTACACATATATATATATATATATATATATATATATATATATATATATACGCACACGTGCTTCTGGAAGAGTTGACTAATTAAGAATCAGAAGTACTCAAGGACGTTCCTATCTTCTTCTTCTTCTTGATTCTCCTTCGCATTTAACTTTTTGACTATCATGAGACCATAAGGGAAAATAATTTTAAAAAAAACAAGCAATTAAGAGAACCATATACGAAAGTACGTAACAATGGCCGGGTTTGATGGAAGACAGTAAACTTCTTTTGAATTTTGGTGACCAAATCAACTTCTAAATATGCATTCAATAGGATTAAATTATATAAAAATATAATAAAGTTAATTTGTTTTAGTTAAAAGTTGTTTGTATGTAATAAATGAATTGTAATAAAAAGAAATAAAAAAATAGTTGTATAAAATGACAACTAAAGCAAAATTCATTGTATTTTAATACAATTTACTCTTAAATATAACCAATAAAAACATTTACTTACTTGATTTGAAAACAACCAAAAATAGTCAATTCTGATTTTTTTTGTCAATAATTGTTTAATCATCAAATTTTTCGTTCAATTTTGGTTTAACCATCAAAGTTTTTTTCTAAACGATTTTAGCATAATGTTTTTGAATTTATTTTGATTTAAACCTTAAAGTTTTATCCAAGTTGTTTAAACCATAAAGTTAAAAAAAAACTGATTACTTTTGTATGGTTTTTGATTTTATTAAAAAAAACTTAACAAAACTTAGAGGATTAAACCATTTTTTAACAAAAATTTAAAGGTTAAATCATTTGAAAAAAAAACTTTAAGATTTAAACAAAAAAAAGATGTAACTTTGAGGATTAAATCATAACAAATTCAAATTTTATAGTAAAACCTTTTAAGAAAACTTTAACGGTTAAATCGAAATTGAACTAAAACTTTAATGGTTAAATAATTATTGACCATTTTATTTCTTTAGTAACTTGTTTCAAAAACAATAAATTTTGTTAATCGTATGTAACCAACTATATATTGGCTAATTGAAACTACCCATCGTATGCAACTTAATTACCGTTTATTATCATTTACTAACCAATTTATTTACGTTATTATTTTTTTCACGTGCAATTTAATTATATGTGGTCCTGAATTGAATTTTGTCCTTGACGAGGTTAAAGGTTTATGCCTTTTGTAGGTTCCATTTAGTATAAAAAACGTACAACGGCAAGAAGGAATTAAATCAGCCACTCAATTCTAGGATCTAACATCTTTGTTGCTTGTTAATGTCATATATCGTTTTTGAGATTTTAATTTTGGCTCTTGCATGTATAACTTTTTTGTATTTTTGTTGCTTCTGATGCATGTTCTTGCACGAGTCTTGAAGTAATTTTATCATTTTACAACTTTATATGTGTTAAATTTTAAGGCATTTTATAATTTATCAACATATTTTTTTAATTTTTTGTAGGAAAAAAATATATGGATAAACAAACATTTGAAGAAAAAAAACATGTCCATGTTTTTCTGATTGTTTACTTGTAAATTGCCCGTTAAATTTCCCACTTGTTCGGAATTTTCTGTTTCTACCCATTGGTCCTCTCTCTCACCTCTCCCCTTTCTCTCTCTCTACAATCCTCTGCAACTCAAATCTCTCACTTTTCTTAATTTTTCTTAGTCAGCCATTTCTGCATGGTTAGTTTCTTCAATCTTCAATCCCTTTTCCTAATTTGAAATGGGTTGTGTTTTTTTCCAGAGAAATTGTTTTTTTTTTATCTATTTTGTGGTTTCTAATCTATTTCCCCTTTGTTTATAGGTTTGTTGGAAGCATAGAGAGAGAAGAAATGGCATATAAGGTTGATCATGGGTATGATTACCTCTTTAAGATTGTGTTAATTGGGGATTCTGGTGTTGGAAAATCAAACATTCTTTCTAGGTTTACCCGAAATGAATTCTGTTTGGAATCTAAATCCACAATCGGTGTCGAATTCGCTACAAGGACTCTTCAGGTTAGTTGTCATCGATCCATTGTCCGAGACCAGCTTTATTAGGTCGAAATAATTATCTGATTAATAATCAAATAATCACTTTTACAAAACTCATATAGAATCAAAAGCAATTCACATTGATTTAAAGGTAACTAGTAAAATGTAAAATGCAGGTTGAAGGGAAGACGGTAAAGGCGCAAATATGGGACACAGCAGGTCAAGAGAGGTACCGAGCAATCACAAGTGCTTATTATCGAGGGGCCGTGGGCGCCCTCTTGATCTACGACATAACAAAGGCGCAATCGTTTGAAAACGTGCAACGATGGCTAAGGGAGCTGAGGGACCATGCAGACTCCAACATTGTCATCATGTTGGCTGGAAACAAGGCTGATTTGAGCCATCATAGAGCAGTTCAAGAAAGCGATGGTCAGAAGTTAGCAGAGCAAGAAGGGCTGGTGTTCCTGGAGACTTCTGCGCTTGAATCATATAACGTCGAAAAGGCGTTTCAGATGATTTTGTTAGACATATATAAGATAGTAAGTAAGAAAGCCTTGGCTGCTCAAGAAGCAGCCTCTTCTTCTACTTCTCTTCCTAGCCATACAACCGCCATAAATGTTGGTGATTATGAGAACAGGAATCAAAGGAAATGTTGTTCTAATTAGGGAGGGGGATGAAAGGAAAGGAAAGGAAAGGAGGGGATGGTGGGGTTTAGCATGTGTTTGTTTATATGTATGTTTGTTCAAGATTTACAAGAAAACCCAAGGGGCGTATAGAGGTAATTTAATTTATTTTTATTATTTATTTTTTTGAGTTACAAATTGTGAAAACTAAAAAGTAAAGCAAGGTGAAGGTAGGTTTGAACATCGGGTTTTGTTATTGTTATGTTCAACCTTTGTTAATCATTTTAATTTTATAATTGTTGTGTTATTTCTTGGAGTTGTTAAAAGGTCGTCTTTTGATTGAAGAGTTTTTGAAATCTTTAAGTTGAAGGTTTGGTTGAGACTCAAAGACTTGCAACCCAAAGACTTGCAACCCGATGTTATTTTATATAAGATCCATGTGTTATTTTCTATTCGTTTCATCACTAATGGTTTCTTTACGGTAAGCAATATATCAAGATTGTATATATTCATCAAATGTTCTTGGATCCTATATACTATAACAATAGGAAATTTTGTTCTGTGTCTTTTGATTTTTAAGCCAAGGAAAGATGAAAATCTAAACCAAAGGATTTAGTCATCCTAACTCTTCTACTCCTATCCTATGAGACTCAAGTGGGTCATTTGAAGCATCACCAAGTGGTCTTAAAGTTGAGTTCTACTTCTACTTAGAACCATGTCCTTTGGTCTAAGTTTGGATTAGAACATATACCTATGAAAGATTGTATCCCTTCATTCCCAGCTATATGAATCATAATAAACCATAATGCACTATTATATACAACTATAAGCTTTGTAATTCTCAACACATTTAATAATGATACAACTTATTACAACCAATACATTTTTCACCAAAGGTTTTCCTTTTTGTTTCATATCGAGTCTAATTGCTAGAATTGTAAATTTGTGGGTTCAAACTCAAACCAACTGGCTATGAGTGGAGTAGCTTACGACCCATATTAAGCACGTTAAAAAGTCATTTTCCGTTCGATATGGGAAATTACTCAACACGCCCCCTCACGCGCGGGGTTCTTTTTTTCCGTCTTAACATATGAATACTTATGAGCTACATGGACTCCGTGTGGCCTTTGACCAACCAACGGGTGAACCTTGCTCTGATACCATGTAAGTTTGTGCGACTTCAACTCAAATCAATTGGTTATAAATGGAGTAGCCTAAGACCCTTATTAAGCACATTACAAAATCACTTGTCATACGATGTGGGACATTACTCAACACGCCTCTTCACGTGTAGCGCTATGATACCATGTAAGTTTGTGGGAAACCAATTGGCTATGAGTGGAGTAGCCCACGACTCTTATGAAGCACATTACAAAGTCATTTTTAATCCGATATGAGACACTACTCAACACGCCCCCTCATGTGTGATGTTCTTTTCTTCTGCCCTAACACGTGGATACTTATGGGTTACGTGGAGTGCATGTGGTCTTTGACCAACCACGGGTGAATCTTGCTCTAATACCATGTAAGTTTGTGGAGTTCAAACTCAAAACCAATTGGCTATGAGTGGAGTAGTTCATGACTCTTATTTAGCACCTTACAAAGTCTTTCGTTCGATATGGGACATTATTCAACAAGAATCACTCCATTGTCGCCACTGTGGTGGAAGTTCAATCGCACCGGAGCGTCTTGATTGGGGTACCCTCCCAACAGAGCAAGAGTTGAACAAAATTCTTAAGCTCAACGAATGTAGTGTTTGAGATCGGCAAGTGGTAGGCAAAATTCAAATTTTAGGATTAGCTTCAAAAGAATCTAGTTTTAACTTCATATTGGCATATTTCATTGTAGGCAAAAGTTCAAACGAGAACTGTTTTTTGTACGAGAACCGTGAGAACCAATCAATCTTAGCCGTCCAATTCCCCCTCCTTCAATTGGATTGCCTACCCATGAATTCCTTACATGCACCTTGCCACACTCAATCCCCCCACGCTCTTCATCCATGAATTCCATTATCCAAAATGAACGACCAAGACTGGTTCTCACAGTTTTCGTACGAAAAACAGTTCTCGTACGAAAAACAGTTCTCGTTTGAACCCTCCCCTTTCATTGTATATATGCCTATAGGGAAGGGTTCAAACGAGAACTGTTTTTCGTACAAGAACTGCAAGAACCAATCTTGGTCGTTCATTTTGGATAATGGAATTCATGGATGAAGAGTGTAGGGGATTGAGTGTGACAAGGTGCATGTAAGGAATTCATGGGTGGGCAATCCAATTGAAGAAGGGGGAATTGGACGACTAAGATTGGTTGGTTCTCACGGTTCTCATACGAAAAACAGTTCTCGTTTGAACTTTTGCCTATGCCTATAAATACACTTTTTGGGCTCCCATTTGTATTGTATCAAAATTTCTTAATAAAAGCTGTCTCTAGTTTGACCATGGAAGTAGGTAAAATTCTTTGTTCTTGTTTTTTTTTTCCTTTCTTGATCGTTTGTTAATTATTTGTATGTGTTATTTGGGGATCACTCTAAACCTTACCGTTTAGCGACCGCTTTAACCAAGAAGTCATACCCAAATTACCCTAAACCTTGGATCTACCATCCTCTATATGGAACTATGGAAGATTTTAAATCTTGCTCTTGCTTTTCTATAATGACCAAACTCAAATGCCATACACCCAACCTTGCAAAGTAAAATTTTACAATTACATGGGTCCAACTATATGACATTATCCAATTGTCAACATCAGTCATACATATTCCCACCAAAATGTCAAAACCAAAAGGTACTTCATCTAACATCATGCCTCACGATATTGTTAATTTCATCTCTCTCCTGGAAACCTATTTACTTGATTACTTAGATTGGACGTACCACTCAACCTGAAAGGGATCGGGTGGCTTGCAGGTTTCTCGGCTTCGGTCGGCAACACCGCTAAGCTCCCCCTTTTGGGTCCGGCTTCGGTTTCCCAAACCTAAGCTACCCAATGCTTTATATATTTTTTTTGTTGTGTAAGAGAGAGTAAGGAGAGGAAAAATATTTGAGTTGTTTGGGTTAAACTATACTTGAGATTCGGGTAAGAAGGAAAAAAAAGGAAAAAATAATGTGACGCTGATGTGTCATTTGGGTTGAGAAAGATGATAGAGTGGTTATACTTATTGTAACACCCGGAAATTCTATTATTAAGTTAACGCGAGAAATGTACAAAGAGGTATACGAGTTACTAATGGATATACGTGATAGTATGTGGTTATGAACTAGAGAGGCTAAAACCGTCAAAACGGAACTTGGAAAAGTTGAGGGACTAATTGTGCAATTAGTCCATAGTTATATATATAAATAGCCAACTTTGACTTTAAGATAGTCAAAGTCTTCACTTTTGCAAAACTAAACTCACGTATACTCTAAACATCCATTTTTCTCTGAGATTTGGAGCAGGAACAGCTAGAAGCAAGGTGTAACAACAGAAGTTAGTGATCATACAAGTGGAGGTAAGAGTTATTGATGATATACTTTGAAGTTTTAATGGGTTTTAGTGATTCAATGGTGAATCACATATTTTAGATTGTTATTGTTGTTATTTATGGATTAGAAGTTGTTTGGGATGTAGGAAAACATCCCAGAAGTGTTTTTATGAATTAAAGTTGGGTTTTTATGGTGTTTTGGCCGGAGACAGCAAGTAAGTCGGCCAAACTGCTGCTACCAGTTAAAGGGCACGGGCGTGACCTTCAAGATCCAACCGTGCCCTTGGCCGTACCTAAGGAGGTACGGGCGTGACCTTTAGGGTACGGGCGTGCCCTGTTCTAGAAAGGCCCAGAGGGTGCCTAGAGACCACGAGGTGGTCTGGGTGTAAGGCACGGGAGTACCTTGTGTAAGGCACGGGCGTGCCTAGTGTTTTGTTCAGTTGTTCAGTTCAGCAGATGCATGTGTTGATGTATATTCAGTATTATTTCATGTAGAGATATATCAGAGGCGCGTTCGCTAGATTATTATTGATTGTGGACTGTTATAGCATCACAGACTATAAGGTGAGTCTTCTAGACTACTAGTCATATATACGGCATGTATGTTATTATATCATGTTATTGATATGTTAGATCACTCAGATGTAGGTGCTATGCTCAGTAAGGTTCAGTAGAGTTACAGTATATATATATATATATATATATATATATATTATGTGTGTTAAGCTTACTGCTATGTACAGTAAGGCTCAGTAATAATAAGCATGCTGCTTTGTGCAGTAGTGGCTCAGAAATAGCACAGTACTGGGGCTCAGTTAATTAATCAGATATCAGAAAGCATACTTACTGCCTTGTGCAGTAGTGGCTCAGTTAATTAATTATGTGAATCGGTAAGCATACTGCCTTGGGCAGTAGTGGCTCAGTAAATTACTCAGAGTTTTATTATCAGTTATTATTAGTGTTTGTCATATGATTATATTCATGTGTTTATATGATTGGCAGTCTAGTTTACTCACTAAGCTCTCGCAGCTTATCAGATATTATTTTCTAAAATGTTTTGCAGGTTTTATCAAAGACAAGGGGCAAAGCTTCAGTTTGACGGTTGTTATGTATATAAGTAAAACAGTGTTTTTAAACTTAACGCCCAGTTGTTTAGTGAGAAAGCATCTTTTGATGTAAATATGTAACTTTCAGGCTTTTGAATGAACCCGGGGGTTCAAAACAGTTTTGTAGCTTCCGCTTATTTGTTAAATAACTCTTTTATTCTAAAAGAACTTGAGATATGGTTTTATTTATGTTTTTTTGAAAATTAGGGCGTTACACTTATGGTTTTAAAAAAGGTACGTGTCTATGTTTTTTTGCATATTTAGTTTGTAGTTGACAGTAAGACTAATTGGAATAACCACTTACTCTATTATGAATCCATGTTACAAGGACTAAGCTTTACAGCATCGGACATGGAATCTATAATGGTGGTCCAGTGATCAAACTTGATGTGTATCCTTTAACCGTACGCGATTTACTCATTATGTATTGATAATGAAATCGGCCACATAGGGCCCCTAAGGAGTGGTTACAAAAAAAGGAAACGGTGGTGTTAAATAGCCAATGGACACTTTATGAGTCAATGAGCTGGTATGATGCTCTTAGACCACCCTTAGTGGGTGGCCTGACGCCTTCGGCTTGGCGATTGGGTTCTTTGGGTAGTCGAGGAACACCCCTACAGGCTATCCATTGGGTCCCTAATCGACTCCCCCAACCCGGCCTCACCTGAATTCCTAACATTTACAAATAAATCATATTTTTCTTCTCTCTCCCATGTAAATACACCACTACACACTTTAAAATTTATATCAAAAATCATATATTTCTCTCTATTTTTCTTCCTTTGTTACCATACAATTTGTAATTTTGATGAAATCGACATTCTATCGTCGGAGATTGAATTGAACCACAAATAAGTGAGCAAGCACGTACAGCAAATGTTGGAGAAGTCAAAAACCGAGAGACGCATAATAACTTTTGGTCAGATTTGGTCAAACAAATTCCATGTATCCAACTTTCCGTCAACGAGGACGACTAGCCCGCTAGTTGTTTTTATTATTCATTATTTCCGATTTAGAGTTTTGTAATTTTTATTTCTAGTAATAATGTTTTATTAATGTTATGAAATTTTATTTTGATTATTTGTTATATTTTCATTTTTAAACAATTTATAAATATTTTATTTAATAGTTAAATGTAAAATAAATTAAATTAGAAAAGTGCGGAAAAGATTGAGTTAGATTATACTTAGATTTTAGGTAAGGAAGAGAGAAAATAAAGAAAAATAATAATGTGACACAGATGTGATATTAGAGTAGGAGAGAGAGATTTGAAGGCCGGACCTTATAGTGAGGAATAAAATTCCACGTGTGAGCTGGCATGAAGCATTGTTGACACAGAGGTACCGGTACCGTAGTATGAATACTCGGTACGGTATTAGGTACCGTATTTAAACCAAATTCGATATTCGGTAAAACCGGTACCGGTACCGGTCGGTACCGGTTCCGGTACCATGCTCACCCCTAATTTGAGGCATTGATCTAATCAACCAATAGGAACCAATAAAATAAATAAAAGTTACAAGAATTGAAGATGTTGATTTAGGGGCTGTTTGAGAGGCTGATGATAATTTTTATTTCTTTATTTATTTTTAATTTTTTTATATGTGTTCTTATCAAAATACAATACACAACCTGTTGTTTATCAGTAGAACACATGCAGTCAAGTTTAAGCCACACATTCAGGTTTCGTGAGACCTAATCAATCAACCCGAAAGTCAGATTTATATGCTTGTTTTCAGTTTGAGTTTTGGCCAGTACGCAGATACACCTAAACCAACTAACTTACTAAAAAATAACCCCAAATTCTGCTAATTGAACAGCCCTAGTACTATTTATTTTTGTACAAAGAAACTACTATGTTTTAGTAAATAACTTCAAAACTACTGTATTCTGATAAGTAAATTCTGCAAGTACTACACATTGATCAGAAGATGGAAAGAATTTCAATTAATGAATTCAAAGAACATACAGCATATAAATGGAAAGTTTTATCAGGAATTTAAAAAAATTTCATGACAGGTCTCTTCGTTCTATACCGCAGCTAAGAATTTGAGTTTACAATCTCATAAGTTGAAATAACTTCAAAACATGAAACCACCATATCAATTACAGAAATAAATCCCTTTATGAGGTTTATTGAAAAGCAATCAAGAACAACTCTGCCCTTTTCTTGCACATTATCTCCAAATGACCCCATAAAAACTTGGTATCATCTGATCATTTCGATCTTCAAGAGCTATTTGTGCAAAGCAGATGAATAAATCTATTAAAAAAGGCACAAAAACTCACAGGGGGAAGCTTCCCGTGAGCCGAATATGATCCAGTGTTCGACGTAAACCGTATGTATTCACAGCTGCATTAGCAGCTCGAAACCCTCCTCCGTATGCTGGTGAAGCATCATTGGCTATCTGATGCATGAAAAACTCACCTAATTTGTTCTCAACTCTTGATTTCCCGCCTTTCTTTGAAACCGAAGATGATGATGATGATGATGATGATGATGATGTTGATGCCATGTTTTTTAATCCAGGCATGATCTCAGATTCAAGCCACATATATGAAAGAACTTGACAAATGCCTTCCTCTACCTCAGGATTCAGGTTCCTGTAACCTATCAAATTCGGAAGGAAAAAAATTATTAAGGGACAGATGAAATTTCAAGATTCATTTCTTCAAAGAAAAATCAAACTTTGCTAGTTAACTGGCATACCAATAGGTCTCCAGATTCATTTCTCTGTTTTCAATTCTTGAAAGAAAAGTTTAGAAATTTTTTAGTTACCTTTAAGACGTAACCAGCCATGCATTAGCTCGTGAGCAAGAATGGCCCCAGTTAGTAACCTGACACATTTAGTTGCCAAAAAGGCTTCAAATTATTTCCCTCTTGGGCATTGTGGAAATTAATAATTGAAGTCTAGAAAGAGCCATAAAGACATCACCTTGGAAGACCATATAAAACAAGAATGGCAGTAACTTCACATCTACGAGTCAGCTTTTGATGCTGAGTTCTCATTCCTACCAACCTATGGCCACCGATTCTTGGTCTTTTTAGTATCTGCCACAAAAAAATATATAGATTGTCCATTTGATGGATATCAATTCACACAAGCAAGTAGAGGTGGCAAAGTACGTGCACTGGGTAACGGATCAAAACAGGTGGTTTTTCTAGTGTTGGGCGAACCCCTACACACTTTTAATCTGTTATTTAAAATTTTAAAACTATAAGCATGCAATATAGGATTATAAAAATTACATTTATAATACAAACTCTTTTTTAATAATGTGATTTAGGAGGTTTTTATGCATTTAAGTACACTTCGAATGACTTTTTACTTGTTTCCTTTTCAGTTATATCCTTTAGCTTAACCCATTTAACCCAACAAAAACATCAAATATAACACAACTCGACCCATTTATAGATAAATAGGTCAAGATTTCCACCTCTAGCAACAAGTATTAAGTTGTTCGAAGGCTTACACTTGTGACAGTCTGCTCCTCAGAAAGGCATAAACCCCTGGTCTCAGGCAAATGATGGAATCCCTGAAAGATGATATCTTTAAATCAGAAATAAATTCCAAAACTAGGAAAAACATTATGAATTGTAGAATAAGAAGAACTAGTCATTTACATTTTTCTCGCCTACAATAGCATCATTAAGGGCGTGTCTTTCAACAAGAAGCATGGGAATTTGTTGATCAAGTCTCATGTTCATTCCTTCATAGTAGTCTCTAATAGCATGGTAAAGTGGTTGGCAATCACCTGTATCCATTATTGCAGACTCCATGCACTCCAGGCATAAACTCCTTCCATCTCCTAAAGAGATGTACCGTACATTCACAGACTGCAGGATGTTGAAATTTCATAGTCATAAATATTTGTGCATCAAATGTATCAATTTAAAGGTGGCAGAGTTTCATAACAAGATTAAATGGATCGCTTTATTGATATGCAGCAGGTTGGGAGGGGTTGACCCATGAATACTTTTTTGTGCATTTTGAAAATGATTGATGCCTAAATATTTCATCACAAAACAATATTATTATGAAAGAAGCCCAAATTTATGAATGATAAATATTTTGGTCGGTTACATGCCAAAAAAGAGAGAAGACGGAGATATAGATTAGGTATATCCGCACGTTAATAAATACATCCATATAGTTTTCGGTATTCAATATTTAAGTAGATTAAATATTAATATCACTACATAGTATAATATACAAAACTGAATCAGTTTTGATATTCTAAAAAATCCCAAATCATAGCAAGTGTAAGGGAAAATTCTGTTTCTAGGACTGTTTTATTAGACTTTAAAATCGAATTAGAAACTCAATGTCCAACAAATGGAGTTTCAACTCTCAAAGTTACATATTCATTTTACGGATCATAATTTGTTATGAGGAAAGAAAGAAGTATGTGATTTTGGGACCCTAATTATTTGATGCAAGAAGAATTGAAGGTGGGACATGAATCTTGCATATCACTTGAAATTTGATGTCAAGTAAATGGGGTCCAAAAATCATATACATTTTTGGTTTGTAACTAAATATGTGTGTGACATTCAAACCAAATTAATGATGAAACTGAAAAATAAAATGCAGAAAAAGAAAAAAAGTTGTAAAAATAAATAGAACTTGAAATTGATGCCAAGTAAAGTCCCAAAATCACATATTCGTTGTGATTCTGAGACCCCACATTTATTTTCTTTTAGAACTTATAAAAACGAAATCTAAATCTTGCAATATCACTAGAAGCCATACCTCTAATCGTTCACAACTACAACATCGAGCTGTATTATCATGCTCGTGAGCAGGACAATACTTCTGGGACCAAAATGGGTGGCATCGATACTCAATTAACCCAGCTCCATTTGCGGGAATCTAATAAAGCAAACATAATATTATACAATTAATCTGGAGTTTTTTGCATTCTGATCTTGTTTTAAAAATCAAGATAGCTTTGTTTGTTATTCAAAGATGAAGATAGGTGAACTTATTGTAATTTTTAGTTTTTTACAAACATGGTTTCATAGATTTAAGCTTACATATTGAAAGCAGACTTCACATTTGGGATGAGTCAGCTCTTTGAAGCAGGACTTATGATATGACTCTTTCCCTGATAAGGAGAACTTGAATCAACAGAAAAAACAAATAAGAGGTGGTTATAATAAAACATTCAACACCATGTTGGATGCATCAAAACATCAATCAGAACAAAGTACCTCGTGTTCGGTGATCGGGAAACCACATGCACGACAACGAAAACACTCTGGATGAAAAAAGGTACCCATGCATCCCAAGTAATTGCTGTAACCGATGTCCTGGTTGCAGCCACCACATACTCTGCGAAATTAAATATGCATAAGTCATATTATTAATTGACCACTCATTCATTTTGTAGGAATATGCAGAAAATAGAAAAACATAAGTACCGATATCCCATGGGATTATATTCACTAGGCACATATGGAGGGTATGAAGGACGGAAGTCATCCTCGTGTGATTTTTCAAGATCTTCATCATTGTTTTGTTGCCATCTATATCCTGAAATTAAAATTCCAAACTCAAAAATGTATGCGAAAGATAGAGAATGAAAACAATTTTTACTAGATTTACAAAAGAGGAGTTCTGATTTACAAATTACTAACAGCTTACCATTTGGTTTCTGTAAACCTTCAGCCAAAGAAAGTGCAATTGCTCGATCTAGTTCTTCCTTTTCTTTATCACTCCTTGATCGATTGTCCTAAATGAATTTCTTACATCAACAATTATGATAACGAAAATCAAAGTAAAAGAGCAGATAAGACTATATATATCTCATCGTGTGTGTCTGTATGACATAAACAGGACGTGTAATTATATACATATCTATACTAACGAAGTTTCACATATTTGCATGTATTTCTAATGATTACAATATAAGAAGGGAAGATAGTATTTACCAGGGATCTAACAGGAGCACGCAATACCATATTTTCATCTCCAATAAACTGAGGATTTCCACCATGAACCAACCCACGATTTGATCCACCTCTAAAAAGCTTACTCATCCATTTCATAAACCGAGATTTCCTCTCTGCGTGTGAAGAAACAAAGTTCCCTGCTTTGAAAACTCTGGTTACATAGCTATATATCAACGCACACTAAACAAGTTCATCCAAACACAGTAGTAAACTATGTGAAAAGAAAACCAATTTATATTGGGAAAATCAGATTGATCTCCACACAAACACCATAAAATTACTTTTCTCCGATCAAAAGTGGAAAAAGGGTCTTCCTTTAGGAAAGTTAAGATTTAAAGTTCACACAAGCATTTCATCAAACAGTTTCCGGGTGTAATCACAAAACCCAGAAATCAAGCAGTTAGTCGTACCATAGATACAAGGCTGAGAGAGATGGCTGATGTTCCCGGAAGAAGACATGATTGGTGGGTTTTGGAACGTATGTATAGATACGCCACCACCAGGATTTCAAAGACGAATGCCAAAACCAAAAAAGGAGTTATACGGTGATAGTGACTGAAAGGGTGGTCTGAAAAGGAAAAAAGAAGAAGGGTGGTAGCAGGGGGAGATGGGGAGAAGAACAATGGCATCATTGTTTTATAAAAAGCTAATTGTTTTGAGAAAGAAAAGAAAAAAGAGAGAATCTCTGATAAGGAAAGGAAAGGCAGAGTTTTAAGATGGAGAAATAGATAGATTCTTGGCTTGCATAAAGCAAAGATGAGAAAGCAAGATAGATCGAAGAAAGATAGATAGATAGACAGGGAATCTTGATTTCTGAACAGAAAGCATAACGATTTATGGACAACCCAGAAAAGAAACTCAAACAATTCCAACTCTCTCAATCTGTGTGTGTGTGTGTGTGATTGGATGAAAGAGCTGATGAAGATAGGATTGATGATTAATCAGCATTCTGAAGAACAAATTTTGATGGGATTCTTGTGGCGAGGAAATTAACCAACTTTTGAAAGAGAATTTTGCCGGCAAAAAGCAGGGGCAGGCATAGAAATTACAACGGCCGTAGGTGATTTCCAGTAGGTTTAGTTTCAAATCGGTGGTTTCCCTGTTGGAATATTTCATGTGAGCGGTTCTTATTTTCTTACAACTAAAAAGAAATCATGTTGCTAACTAACTTGACAAAAAGTTTAACTAGATTTGTTTTAGAATAAAAAAAAGATTTGATTATATAATTCATATTATTTTGTTGTTTAAGTATTAGGTTTATTCATAATATAATTTAGTTTGAAGTTTATAGAAACAAAGTTTACCGATAACATATCCCAAAAGGACCAAAAGGCTTGTAGCTTAGCGGTATTAAGGTGTTGAAAAGTGTTCCTTATCGTCTATGGTAATGGGTTCAAGTCCCGATGTAAACAAAAAGTATAAATTTAGGAATAGATTAACGTGCGTATGTTCTGTTGTTTTAAAAAAAATGTAACATGAAAGTGTTAAGTTGAATAGAAAGAATTATCTATCTACATATAAAAAAAGTCCTAGCGATAAATGTATTGTTAAATACAATTTTAAGAAATTAAAATGAATAAAAGTTAAATTAATTGTTTTCACATAATAAATGGTGACATTCAATAATGTTCCTAATTGAATTTGTAACAGTATGACCATTAGTGTTTTATAATATTGGACATGGTGACACGTGTTATTTGTCCGGTGCACATATATTAATAGACTCCCACTTGTGCAAGACAAGTAACACAACTTGTTCACCATTAGCATAAGGAGACGTCTAGCTAGACACTTGGGATAACCAGGTTATAAGATCTCTTACATCAAAATATATAATCCACACATGGATTACACGGGCTTTTCCTTTTACGTCAAGATATTCCATAATTGACTATTTGACATGGAGCAAAATCAATTCTAAATACTCAGATTATATTTCTTGACTCTGATCACCACTCCCTGCAGTGACAGAACCTTCATTCTATCCGAGCGCAACCACCCATATTCAGTATTCTTAACTGTTAGGGGGGCATTGAAATATCTCTCTTGAAAAAGAGATGCAAATACCATCTTGACTATTTGCATTTGACTACATGGCTTCCGCTGTACCTAGACACGTCCCTTATGGCTTATGACCACCTTTTTATGGTGTGGCGTTAGAACAAACTAAAGTACAGAAGTCCACATGCCCCAAACCAAATATCTCAGGTCTAAGGACAACCTAATCAAGCCTTACTCATGACTAAGCTCCACGGAGTAGACTCGATGCATATCACATCCAATATTTATTCTTCTTGATAAATATTTATGAATATTTGGCCACGAACTTGTACTTTTATTCAAGACCTGAATAAATCTATAAATACCCATAATAGCATTATCTTCTTTATAAATAGATGTTTTTGTTAAAAATGTTGTGAGTTGATTTGTTAATAAATTTACAAAAGTTAATAAGGTAATTTTCTTTCGACTTTCGCTCATAGTAGACATTCAGAAGTACTACCAAAATAATATTTTTGTATTCAGTATCATGCGCACACTTATTCTTTAAATTATCCGGGCCTTTAATTAAATCATTCGGTTTCATCAAACAACACTCCGATCGACTATTATTCTTTCCATAGGGATTCAACAGTCATGCATGCTTTGCTACCTTTGACCTTTGTATGTCAAACTCAATTCGATGGAAAGATGGGGCATGTTAAACTGGTAGTTTAAAAAGAAGCGTCCATGCATTCAATTAAACATTTGATCAGTCTCATATATCGTTAGTGCGATTCATTTTTTACTTGTTGTATTAATTAAATTAACTAAATTAAATAATATATATATATATACTTGAATTGCATTTTCAATTCTAAAATAAAAATTTATAATAATTAAAAAATTGTTGTATTAACAGATGGAGCATAATTGTTGAGTAACGTGCGTGCCTTCGCTTTTGCTTTGAACCGAGTATCTCCAGCAAACTATATATGCCCAAAAGATACAAATAAGAAGAAAAGCAACGGATATAATATATATTTTTTTATTTTACCTTTGCTGTCATTTTTTATTCTCAAAGCAAACCTTTAATTTTATTATATATATTTATTTATTATTTATTTATTCACCTATATATGTATATGAAAACTATATTATCCCAACGGATTTTCTTAACAATCAATTGTCTTGATTTTATGTTTATAGAAATATGAGACTGAACCTAAGTTTTGGATGTATTGTTATCATTTTAGGGATAAATTGTACAAAAACACAATAAATATTTTTAGTTCTCATTACTAAATATCCTTGATCCGTAGATATATTTAATATGATCCACCACCCCACACATCCATTTTCAAACAAAAATTCAATATATCCATAACAATCAAACAAAAAATCAATATCCAAAACAATTAAAAGGGCATGATTTTAAAATAATACACAATATGCTACCACAATTAAAATTAAAAATTAAAAATAAATATATATACACACACTTTGCTAAACATGAATGATTGTTGTTCGAGAAATTCCACAAATTTCACCACCACCGGTCCACAAATGACAATTTTTAGTGCAAAGGTAACCACTTGGCGTTCGCAAAGGATCCGAACGCTATATATTAATATATATATACACACAACTAAAACAATCTACCACATCTATAAAAAAAACACACATTAATTTAAAATTCATCCACCCATTAAAATTAAACTGCATAAGGTACCACCGCCATTACACAACAACAATACCGAATCCGGTCAAGAATTGGGTATGAAGGAGAATAAGATGTAGATAGTTGTATCTCTACCTTTAGATAGAAAGACTGCTTTCAAAAGAGCTCCTACAAAAAGAAGAGTCACATGTGAAATATCAATTTAGAAAAATATTTTTTTTAAAATAGATAATATTTTACTTATTAATACAATTATATATATCAGAATATACAATTCAATAACTAAATTCAAAGCCTGCAAATTAAATCCAAAGCCACCGTTAATTCTTTGCCTTCAAATTTCATTCACATGTTCGCAACCAGATTGGCGTTCGCAAAGAATCTTTACCCTATAATTTATAAAATATGTCTCACTTATGTATATGAAAACTATCTAATCCCAACCCATTTGCTTAACAATCAGTTGTCTAGATTCTATGTTTAACAATCAGTTATCTAATCCCAACCAAACCCCAAGCCTTATATAATTATTTATCAATTGGTTTCATTATTTAAGTTTTTTATTTATGTAATTTTACACTTTTTTATATTTATGAGTTGTCATGTGGAAAAAGTTGTTTTGTGACATCAAATGGCATGTTTTATTTAATAAATTAATTGTGGTGAGAAAGCTGTGTTTTGTCAATAGTACAACTATAAAGCAAATAATGTGGTTGGAAAGTGGTTGTTGATATGCTTTGGAATATATATGACATCATGGCCTTTGTTTAATAAATTGTTTATATATTATTTTTTATTGGACAAGTTGACAAATATATCCTATATCTTCTGTTTTTTTCTACTACTTCATCTTTCTACTTACTTAGAACATGTTATATAAGGTTACAATTCCTATTTCATAGGGCATGTCGACATGGCATGGGTGGCCCGCGGTGAAGAGTGATGGAAACCATGCTCTCTTGGATTCTACATCCTACGACATTTCTCCATTTTCAATAAAAAAAATACATTATTTGATGATAACGTTAGCTCCTTATTTCATTCGTATTTTTTATAATCAAAATCGTTACATCCAAAAAAAACCTATGTTATGTTGTATAGTTCCATTATTACTT
Organism: Dittrichia graveolens; assembly: GCA_038502395.1. NCBI lineage: Eukaryota > Viridiplantae > Streptophyta > Magnoliopsida > Asterales > Asteraceae > Dittrichia > Dittrichia graveolens. Next base: position 97,912,602 of record JARJIL010000002.1, read on the forward strand.
TCAAACAAGATAAATTCTTAGGCTTGCATGCTTGCACGTCATTTTTATATGCTTATATTTGGTTTTTGTGCTATATATATATTTATTTCGATTTTGTTTTGTGTTTTATCGTATTGCATGTTGCTTTTAGGCACTCTCCACTTTCCCTTTGTTGGTGTCTCTTATCTCATGTGTAATGTACTAGATTCTTTTTAAAATTATAACCAGAGTAGAAGTAATCAAACATTCATATAAAATTTAAGACGAGGTCCGGATCCGAACTACACGTCATCAGTACAATACTTGAAATAAAATTCTATTGTTTAAATTTAAAGGAAAGATAACATAAACGTCAAAACTGTTTGTAAACTTCATTGCTGAAAATATTTTTGACTATGAGTTGTCTTCACTGTACCGGAGCTTTACCATGGTCTTGTCCTGAAAAGAATCAAACAAACAATGGTAAGCGTAAAGTTTAGCGAGCACATATACTTACACACCACATGCACTAGGTATGTATAAGTTACCAAATATACGAATGATTTACAAAAATCAATCCACATAATACTGAAGCACTACACCGACAATGATTTTTCTTTTTTGGGTCATAGTTGACTGCCCAAGGCACCTAGGGGTTTTACTTCTTTTTTGTGCCCGAGTTATGTTTTCACTCCATTTACGAAACCATTCACTTCACATCAACATCACATTAATTAGAGATTTACACAATAATAACAAGCATATTTCATACTAAAATAATGAACAAGTTAGTGTAAACCACCTAGCAGCAGCTCAACAGCAATTCAACAAAATAACAAGAATATCCGGAGATAACAAGATTGCTGGCAATCACCTACAAGCAAGTAGGGTGTGCATGGGCAGTTTTAAGCTTAAACCGAACCCAATACGCTAATTTCGGTTTTAGGATTTACAAACCCAATGGTTTCGGTTTCGGTTTCGGTTTTGATTTTGGCGGATTCTAGTCATTAATGATTCGGTTTCGGTTTTAAAACAGAAACCACCTAGTTTTCAACATTAAATTGATAATTTCATGTACTAACCTTCATTTTCCTGCATTATATACAAATTTCAGTAACAATAATTTTGAGCTTTAAATTCAATGTCTAATAACATATTTCAGCACTAAATACCTTTTTCAGCCCAGATATTTAAAATATAAACGTTTGTGTATCATATAATCATAATATAAACGTCAATCTGAAAAGAGGTAAACAACAAAAGAAATGAAAAGTTATTTACCCTAGCAATTGGACTTTGAAATGTTTAATGGGTTCTATTGACTTCTATTTAATAACTATAAAATTAAATACTATATATAATATACTAAATATTAGTGGGTTATTTTCTTAATGGGGCGATTTTTGGTTAAAACCGAACCCATTGTTTTTTCCGAAATTTAAAACTGAACCATCGGTTTTACCGGATTGGTTTTGGTTTCTTAGTTTCTATGCTTACCCTTACAAGCAAGGTTTCCATCATATTAGTTCTCTCCTACGACTATATGACATGTTTACCCTCTTACTTAAACTTTCCTAATTATTCTTAGTCCATTTTACACTTTTCGATTCATATATTACTTGAGGCAATTTGCGATTGGAGTTTCACAAATGCCCTACCACACCCACATACTTTAAGATTACCCTCAACCTACGGTTTACTATTTACCATTTAATTTTCATTTTTCGATTGTGTTCGGTTATGATTTATGATTCACCTAATTTACGATCCACGTTAAGAAACCAGTTTACGATTCACACACCTTATACATGGTTTGCGATTCCAAACTCAATATGATTTCACACTTTTCGATTCATATATTACTTTAAGGCAATTTGCAGTTGGAGTTTCACGACTGCCCTACCACACCCACATACTTTACGATTACCCTTAACCCACGGTTTACGATTTACAACTTAGTTCTCATTTTTCGATTGTGTTCAATTATGATTTACGATTCACCTAATTTACAATCCATGTTAGTTTACGATTCATGCACCTTATACATGATTTGCGATTCCAAACTCTTTATGATTTACGATTGATGTAAGAGTCACTTTCGATTCCTCGTTTCAATTCTATTAACGATTTTGTTTCACAATTGCATAACTAATTCACGATTGAGTCTCGTTCTTGAGGTTAAAGATCCTCTATGTTAATTAAGGTTTTCGATTGGTTGGACCACTAACCACTGTGTAAGATCACAAATTAAGCATTTTAGACCCAAACAAACCCGTTCCTAATAAATTTGTTTGGGTTTAGCGCAGATATGGTATTTTTAACACCCCTAGTTTCTCACATTCTATAGGTGATTTTATTAGTCATAATTTGTCGAATAAACTAAATTGTACAAAAAAAAGTAAGTGAAGGTAATTCAATCATTTATCACGAAAACAATTCAAATTCAAATCCTTTGACTTTTCTACAAAACAAACAAGATTTCACATATGCAAATAATGACAGATTATATCAACCAAGAACATGATTAAAAATCCTTTAATATGCAAATTCTTTGACAAAATGTAAATCCTATAAAAAAATCTGCAAAACAAACACCCTAAATGTCATAGTTATATAACGTTTTGCCCCATTCCCCAGATCTTTTTCTAATTGCGTTTTAGGCTTGATGATTACTAGCTGAACCTTATAAAAACTAGCAAGCATATAGAATTATAACTCGAACTAAATCCAAAAGATGACCTCAAAACAGGGTAAAACTTTCATAAATTCTCCCAATTAAATGAAATGAGCAACAAAAACTAGAACAATCAAAAGAACCAATAAAATCATTATTACTCCTTCATACCTTTAACATCTGCATCTCTTATTTTGAGGTCACCAAGCAGTTTACTTAACAGTACTTGTGGCACACCCTCACCTTCTAGTGATATATTGAACCACAACTCAGGGGTCACTTCAATTAACCTCAAGAAATCTTCATACTCTTTCTCCATCCTTCTAGGGCTCCACATCCAAGACTACATACTCGACAAGCTGTGTAGAAGAAAGAAGTGAAGTAAAAAGTGACCTCCAGTACTGTTCAGTATCAATAAACCAGTGCCTGAGAGTTAATGGGTCGAGTACGCGATACTGTTGGTGATTTTCGAGCAGATAACAATCGGGCCAAGGTTTCCAAGACTAGCGGATAGTTTTGGAGGGAGACAAACAAGATCCTCGCGACAAACTGGGCAAATTTCAACAGAAAAGGTGTACTTGTAGCTGTAAGTATTAGATTTTGAATCTTGGGACACCAGTTGCTTGTCATTTCGGCTCTTAATTGGGACAACTTTGTCCACAAAAGTCCACAAACTTAACAGGGTGACTACGGTTGGAGAAAAAGATCTGTTTGATTCTTATAGCCCTAGCTGCAGCATCATGTTTAAGGATAAGTAAAAGAATGTTCGTCTGTGAGAAACGTGTTGTCGTAGCTGCACAGCAGTGAACTCAAGAACAAGACTCGCACATGTGATCCTGAACCACATACCCGACCATATAAGCTTGTTCAAGAACCGCACCATTGAGAACCTCTTGTTGAGCTCTTAGCCTGACTTTAATCCTCTTGGAGTGAGGTTCGGTGCATATAAATTCTGCGTGAACTAACCTCACTTTATTCAGATTTTTCAGTCTTTTAACACAGAAAGTTAAGAGCTCTTTGGATTCTAATTGGGCTTTAATCCAAGTTCTTGGTGGCTGCAAGTAGCAATCGCATTCAGGGCAGTGAATGATGATAACATGCTTTTGTAAACCCTCTGTTATGTCTACTTCAGAACATAGACATTTGACACACATATTGGCAGCATTTGGGGCCATCAGAATGCCACATCTGCAACACAACACACTACCTACAGTTTGGTGTACCATAAACATTCCTGAATCTCTAGCCATTTCTGCCAGCAGAAGTAAGCAAAAGTAAGATTATTTAAAGGAATATAATTCTTAACTATTAACATGAATATCAGAAAATTCTGTTAAACACAAGCTTATTTCCTGCACTAAATCTACAATATGAGCTCACTTAATCATCATCTAGCTTGTTTATACTCCATGCATGTACCCAATAAGCTAATAAAAATTTGATCAAGGAAGCAGAACAGCCATCAGCAACTAAAGAATATCAATACCTCTGTTTATGTTAGATCTATAACCAGTCAAAATGCAAAATCAATACAAACTTGATACCTCTTCTCAAGTAACAGTGACACATGTCATGTAACACCCCGTCTAAGCATGAAATGGAGGCTACTCATACGATACATAAACAGAGCAAAACTAATAAAAATACATCTAAAAAACCAGCCTGCAAGTACTAACTTACAAGTTTCTGCTAGAGTAGCTCTCGGTCTCGTTCCCTCAAAGCACTCTTGAACACCTGCCGCAAAGGAAAGAAAAGAAAACTGTAGTTGAACCAATTGCCCAGTGTGCGAATATATAACATACATAATAATAACAATAGTTGAAGCAAACACAAAGGTTTCAAAAATCAAAGTTTCCAGATCAAAATACTTTTAGAATCATAATTCATTTAATAAGAAGGCTTTCGGTGTTAAATGCAAACATATCAACAATTCATATAAAATAACATATCGTATTACATCGAGCTCCTACCAGAAACGCGTACACTTTCATATCGTCAGCAGACAGATATGACAAAGATCAGACATTTGTACACTAGATCTGTAGATCCAAATGTACCCTACAAATGTGAGATGGGTGTTGGGCAGTGCTGTGCACCGCCCTACCATCCGCCATAACCTAACATAACCTACAAGTCTAGGGTCGACCCATATGCCTCCTAAACAAAATAGCTCTCGGAGCCAAATCCTGATCAGGAGACACCGTGGACTGATCACACCGCCACAGAAGGTGTCACACCACCAGTGCCCCAATGATGTGCCTATGGTACCCCTATAGGTGGTTAAATAGCTCGATACATCAAAACCATAAAATATCCAAAACAATATATATATATATATATATATATATATATCAAAATAACTTTGTGTTCCACAAGTTTTATAAAAACATTTATAGTTGTACTCAAAATATTTCCAAGAAGCATCACGTGGAACATATCTAATAAAAGAAAACAAAACTTTTCGGATGTCATAATATTTTCATTAATCCAACAATAGGAGCACATAGAAAGAAACAAGATTTCAAATATCAAACTTTCAAACAGCAAGGATCATCGTTGAAAGAATAATAGGAATTCAAAACCAATATTTCATATTTTAAGGACAAGAATTAATACCAGCAAACATGAAACGAATCAATTAAAAATCTCCATTTAGTACTTAGCTAATTATTAATCCAATATTTTAGTGGAGCTAAGCTATGAAACAAGTTGGACAAACTCCATTGATAGCATCTAAGTCGTCTCCCATGGTAATATTTATTTATCTTTTACATACACCTACATGAATTGGTTGCTAACGCATGCTTTTACCCTACTATTTAACAATAATTAAAACACAATACTAATGGTTTCCAATCACATTCCTGATGCACATTACGTGTTTGCAAAAAAATTTATATGTGATTAATAAATCTTTAAAGTCTATAAATTTCCCAAGTTTTTCTATCTTTAAAATCAAATGCATATGGATCACTTTTAAATCCTTAATTATTTAAAGAACAAGGCACCATTTGCATATCCTAGCTCTGCTCATGGACGTATGCTAACAATAAATTGACTCGGGGCCTAATTATGTATGTCAATTTTGATGTTTTACTGTACAAACCCATTTGTAACTAATCATTTAGCCAACCTACTTGGTTTATCAATAAATGTTTAGGGCTGAATTTTCGTTTCTAAAGAGTTGATTCAGGGCAAGAAAGATCGATTCAAAACCCTCTATTGCTCGCATCAGACAAGGAAACAGAAAACAGAAACGATGCTAACCTTGATCGAAGTTGCACTCTTGAATTGATTCGTTTCGAGCCTCGCCTCTAATTTCAGCCTCGATCAATCTGCTTCGCCCCCTACTTGCGGCTGTAAAACGTCTCTCCTTCTCGCTCTCGATCTTACAGTTTACTGATGAGGATTTCATGGCTGACAGATAATCGAGGGGAGAATGCCAATTCAACATGGAATTTGTTACCCACGTTCAAACCTGAGTCGCAAGTATTAATAAACTTACTTTCCACTCCGTCAAGTATTACACCATGTTCTCCCAGTTTAACAAAGGAATCAAACGAAAGGGAACAAATCGTCCCAAATTCTTCCACTCCCTCCTCTTTCCTTTCCTTTTCTTATTTACGCCTTATTTTCGGCTTATTTTAGTTTTTCTGACTTATTTTTTAATTTTTAAGTTTATTATTAGTTATAAGAAAAAAATAAATCAAACTCATAAAAACTAAGCTAGAAAAAACGAGCTTATAAAAAATAAGCCCGATAAACACCCCCTTAAACTTATTTTATAGAGGATTTTCTTCTAAATTCTTTCCTTTTAAAAAAAAAAAAACTTAATATATTCTTTCCTCTTTTTTCTAACTGATTTGCAAATATAAAATGGGCTAATGGATTTTGCTAATTTTGGTCCAAACTACTCCTTATTGCTAATCCACTGTTTGTTTGATCCCTAGTAATTAAAAAAACATCTTTAAACTTATAATTTTATGACACCAACAAAGACGGTCTGTCGCCCTTAAACTCCCACATTACAATGGTGGCAATTAGGTCCTTACAAAAGTTATTAGATTTCACAAACTCGTCAACATTACTCGTTAGGGCTTATTATCTTATTAAAAATCAATAGACTATTGTACGTAAAGGATGACTTCTGTTATCATTTATATAAAAATAATGTCCTTTTAATTTATATTATTATATTTTATAATTAACCATTATTTTATGCCACCAACAACAGAAAACAAACCTAGAATAGTCACTATTGGTAGAACATGTTCCAACATAGAGACAATTATCATGATTGTTTTAATTTCACAGGTAAGAAACCTGACGAAATACAAAAAAACCTGAATTTCGAGATCGAAATGACAAAGATAGCATTATTCGCCTATATATTTGAATAACTAACAAAGGCAAACACACGTGGAATCGCATTCATGTAGAATACTTTAGATCAAATATTCAAATCAGATTAAAAGTGCTTAAAATTTGAGCAAAAGTTTGAGAAAACATACCAAAAGACGGTGTGACGAAGAACAGAGAGCGATTGTGTCAAGTGACAATTAATTAAAATTGTGTAGTATGGTTATCTAGCGGTGTTTAGACTCGTTTATTTTCATGAGTTTTTCGTTCTTTCTTTATATTAACATGTTTAGTTGTTTGTTTCAGGGTTTGAACTTATTATTTTGTTATAAGCTTGATTTTTTATTCAATTTATAAAAAATATATATCATTATTTATTTTAGATTATTATAAGCTCATAAATAAATACTAAAAAATAAGTAGGGCTTCTAAGCTGTAACACCGCTTCTGAATTCAGTTGCTTTAATGAAAAAACAGATTTAGCAGCGAAAATTTTTCTTTTAAAAGAATCAAACATTTATTTACAATGTCATTCATTCAAAACATCCGGGTGTTACCTAGTTCAGGAACCGACCATAGTATCTTAATACATTACATCATATAATTACAAGTGTTCCACCCACAAGGGGCAACAAATTTCCCAAAAGTATCCCGCCTTGCAGGCCATCTAGTCTTTACCTGAAAAGGGAAATCATAGCATCATTAGCTACACTAGCTAGTGAGTACATACAATCATAAGCATCAATATAGCAAGTCATGCGTCATATCATAAACAATCATTGCTAGCTTAGCACATAGCGGTGTGCTGACAAGATCGGTAAGAGTCGTGTCTTGCAGGGTAATCCATCCCGCTCAATAACTCAAACCGGGGGATCAGACACGATCAATCCGCGCTGGTGGGGGAGCACAAGGCAGTCCACCGAGCATCGTTTACAAAGTCAAAGACTCCACAGGTAATCCAGCTACAATCAGCTGATCACCACTCACGTTAAGGCACGGTGGTTCTGCAGAACCTATGATCCAGGTTGTCTCCTGAATCCCCGTGAAATCCCAAAGGATTCAGCTACAACCGGCTGACCTTAACCATGCGTCAGATAGTCTGCAGACAATTCACATACACATATACGTACATTTGATCCCACAGGGATCCGACATCTTTCAAGCAGTCATTCATGCATAGCATCGTATATTAACTAAGTGGTTCCAAACTGGACCCACTGGCATGCTCCTGACACGTATTCTAACATCTTACAAGTCATACACTTACCTCTTAGAGCGTATCTGCATAAGAAAGTTAGTCATACATAGTACATAGTCATCTATCAGGCAAGCCTTACTCTACTGAGTCTCATGAAAGCAGGCACTCACCTGATTAGCTTACAACGCTCGTTCAGTTAGTGTTGATTTAGCTGACACGTTCACCTAAAACATCGGCAATCGCGTTAAGCGTTTGCATGCGTTAAGTTCTATTTGAAACTGAACTTCTCTTAAATTCACCCAACGCGTCGCGTCCAAGCACCGAACGCGTCGCGTCGCGTTACTGTTGGGGTTTGTTCGGTTTTTCAAAATATATTTTAGCAACGGAAGCATGAACAACAATTTTAAACTTTTTAAAACTCCCCACCAATGATCCATATGCAAGCCTTAAGAAACAAAACAACCATAGGGTGTTTAGAACTACAACCTTTGTAGCGTGAGTAAATCGTTGATGAAGTGGTTGATCTATGAGAAGCCAAGAGAAGACTTCCTCTAAGGTATCCACAAATCAATGAGTCCAACACCTCCAAGATGCTAGTCTCTCCAACCCTTGAAATTCAAGCAAGCAAGCAACAACCTCTTGTTCTTCTTCTTGAACTTACTATGTATGTATATGAGTATGTATTCTAGTATCACACTTTGCTCACTTGAAGAACACCAATACTATAAAGTAAGGATGTTTTTAAGTATCTTAGAACACTTAGAACTTTTCTTAAAGAATAGAAAAGGTGGTAGCATGTACATCTTTATAAAAAGGACCATGCATGTATATAAAACCAAGAAAAAACACAACAAGAGGGAGGCCCCTCCTTTGGCCTATTGTTGGCCGTAAATTGGGAGGGGGAGGAGGGTCCCCTCTTGCTTGTTTTGCTTGAAGATATCTTAGCTCCATGCTTGGTTAAGATCCATGCAAGAAAGTCAACATGGCCCCCTTTATGATTTATGTGTGGATTTCTAGTTATTCTTTTAAATACATAAAAGAGTATACTAGATCTACCATACATAGTATAAAATACATCTACATATATTTTATATACATACTTGATTGTTACTATTAACTCTTTACTTGTAACAAGGATATACATACATTTATATAATTTGTTACCAGTAACAATTTACTTGTAACAAATATATATTTATACATACGTATATATATATATATATTCATACATATATATAAAATCATATGTTCATATTTATGTATTTGATATGCATTACCTTATATCAATATATAAGAGTGATATTATTATTTCACATAAATAATAATATGCAACAATGCATATATATAATGAGTTGGAAACATATTTAAATCATATTCAAATATGTAATTGGTGTCCATTGATTGTAAATGTGTGACCCTATGGGTTTATTTATTATCAGTAATATCGTATTAATTTGTGTCTTGTGCACATAGAACCAACAATCTCCCACTTGCACAAGTTACAACTTAAGCCGATATAGACAATGGTAAGAACGTCTAGCAACATCCCATTGCCCCTAATAATAAATAAAGTGTGTTGATCAACACTTTCACCAACGAAGTTAACTCACTAGCTACAAATCGTTGTTACAGGTAAGTCATCAATTATCCCTTTGTTTTAACATCTCGTTGAACATGAGACATGGATCGTCATCAATTCTCATATAATGTTCAACTTGTTTTAGGGCCTAGAGATATTATACTCCCAATTAAATGAGAGAAACAAATTCCATCTTGACCACATACGTCTCTTATAAGACTCATATCATACCTAATAATGGCCTTTATAACTACCCGGTTAAAGATAGCGTTTAACCACATTAAAGCATGATACTCCTCATACTCGAGTCCCAATATGTGTCTCGGGTCTAAGGATACAAAGATACCACCTTTTTCTCAAGATTTACTTATGACACTGATCCATGAAGCGATCTTAAGAGCGGGTCATGTCCAATGTTTGTTCCCTAACAAACATTAGTGAATTTGGCTGCAAACCCTTTTGCCTACTTTCATCACGAATGAAAGTCAACCAACTTATTCACATTAGTCTTAATTCATAACTATTCCCATAGTTATAACCGACTATGGACGTTTTAGAATAAAGAATTATTCATGGATTTAAACATGCTAATAAAGAACACAATATATATTAATGAAGTGATCATATCCCATACATCATTCAGATAAAATAGATATTGTCATAATGTTCCAAAATATCCAAATACTAAATTACAATTCAAATCCAATCCCTTGCAAAGCGAAGACCTATTGCCCTAGTATGAGACTCATGCTTAGTCGAGGCAAGAGGTTTCGTAAAAGGATCTGCAAGATTCTGATCTGTATGAACTTCGCGAATACACACATCTCCTCTATCCACTATATCCCGTATGTAGTGGAAACGCCTGAGGATGTGTTTGGTGTTGTGATGTGATCTAGGTTCTTTTGCTTGGGCAATAGCACCTTCATTATCACAAAATATTTCTATGGGGTCTTGAATGCTTGTTACTACCCCAAGGTCAGCAATGAACTTCTTCATCCATGCAGCTTCTTGTCCAGCCTCAGAAGCAGCAATGTATTCAGATTCTGTAGTGGATTGTGCAACTACACTTTGCTTAGAACTTTTCCAAGCAACCGCGCCTCCATTCATAACGAAGACATAGCCCGATTGTGATCGAGAATCATCTCGATCCGTTTGGAAACTAGCATCTGTGTAACACTTTACACAAAGATCTTCTTCCAAACCCCCATAGATCAAGAACATGTCTTTGGTTCTTCTCAAGTATTTTAAAATGTTCTTGACTGCCATCCAATGGCTATCTCCTGGGTTTTGCTGGTATCTGCTCGTCATGCTCAAAGCATACGAGACATCTGGCCTAGTGCATAGCATGGCATACATGATGGATCCAATTGCAGAAGCATATGGGATCTCACTCAGTCTATCTAGCTCTTCTCTTGTGCTAGGGCTTTGAGCTTTACTCAAAACCGTGCCTTGTGCCATTGGCAAGAATCCTCTCTTAGAATTCTCCATCTTGAATCGTTTCAAGATTTTGTCAATATATGCACTTTGACTTAGGCCAATAAGACGCCTAGATCTATCCCTATAGATCTTTATTCCAAGAATGTAGGCGGCTTCTCCCAAGTCTTTCATTGAGAAACACTTCCCAAGCCAAGACTTGATGTCTTGCAAGGTCGGGATGTCGTTTCCAATGAGTAGTATGTCATCAACATACAAGACAAGGAATGCTACTGCGCTCCCACTAGTTTTCTTGTAAACACACGGTTCATCTTCTGATTTGATAAAACCAAACTCTTTTATTTTCTCATCAAATCGAAGATTCCAACTTCGAGATGCTTGCTTTAGTCCATAGATGGATCTTTTAAGCTTGCACACCTTATTAGGATACTTAGGATCTACAAAACCTTCAGGCTGAACCATATAGACATCTTCACTTAAGTGTCCATTTAGAAAAGCCGTTTTGACATCCATTTGCCATATCTCATAGTCATAATATGCAGCTATGGCAATAAGTATTCTAATAGATTTAATCATGGCTACCGGAGAGAAAGTTTCATCATAGTCAATACCATGAGTTTGAGTGAAACCTTTCGCCACTAGCCTTGCCTTAAATGTGTGTACATTTCCATCCATGTCTGTCTTCTTCTTGAAGACCCACTTGCTCCCTACAGTCTTACTATTGGGAGGAAGATCAACCAAGTCCCATACTTGATTTTCATACATGGACTGCATCTCAGTGTTCATGGCATCAAGCCATTTATCGGATTCCGGATCCGATATAGCATCTTGGTAGTTAGTAGGCTCAGAAGAGTCTACCAAGAAAATCTCATCATTGGACACGAGAAATCCGTATCTCTCGGGTTCTTGACGAGGTCTACCAGATCTACGAACACTTTGTGTTTCAGTAGGTTCTAGTAACAATTTACTTGTAACAAATATATATTTATACATACATATATATATATATATATATTCATACATATATATAAAATCATATGTTCATATTTATGTATTTGATATGCATTACCTTATATCAATATATAAGAGTGATATTATTATTTCACATAAATAATAATATGTAACAATGCATATATATAATGAGTTGGAAACATATTTAAATCATATTCAAATATGTAATTGGTGTCCATTGATTGTAAATGTGTGACCCTATGGGTTTATTTATTATCAGTAATATCGTATTAATTTGTGTCTTGTGCACATAGAACCAACAGTTACAACTATGCGACAGTCACATGACTGGGTTATGAAAGTCGCATGGGATTGACTCTCAATCCATGCGACAGTCGCATGAACCTAGGTGACAGTCGCATGGCCTAGGTGACAGTGAATGGCTAGCTTTTCAATCCATACGATAGTCACATGAACAAACCAAAAGGTCGCACGACACACCTTCAAAAAGTCGCATGGCACCCCTTCTTACCATACGACAGTTGCATGATATGGTCATCTGGACCATGCGACAGTCGCATGGCATGGTTCCAGTAACCATGCGACAGTCACATAAACTTCATGACAAATATATAGAAAATCGTATAACTCATCAGGCATACAGCAGGTTACTTTTAAAACAAACCAGAACTTTAAACTTGTTGATTTTACTTCCAAAATACTTTTAAACTTCAAACAACACTTATACAAGCTTCATAAAATCATCAAATCCAAACAAAACACCATATCAACCAAAACCCACTTGAGAAGCAAGCTTCATGTTCTTTAATGGTGTTCTTGAATGAGTTTGAAGTTTTTCCATGATTTAAACACAAACTAATACAAAACATGTCTAGACTTCACTACAATCACAAGCTCACCTTACTTGATTGCAAAGATTCAAACTTCAATCTCTTCTTCTCCAGAAGCTCACGAAACAGAGAGCAAGTGTGTGTTTGTATGTGTGTTCTTGTCTTAGCTATATTTGACTTTTATGAGTCAAATAACACAACCCTATACATATATATCATTCTTATCCAGAGGCAAACCGCCTCTGGATAATTATCTATATATATATATATATATTTCTTTATCTCTCATTCTTCTTTTCTTTTATTTCTCTTTATTCTTTTCTTCATTACTAGCATACATATATATATATTTAACATACATACATACATACATACATACAAATAACATATATACAAATATACATATATTAACTCAATCTCAATTAATTTCACAAAGTCTTATTAACAAATATTCCTATTACATTAATCACTCACGCGTACGTACAATTTACAACTAGGCCCAAGTTGAGGATGTTATATAAGCCGCTAATAAAAATATTACTAGTGATGTTAATGTAACAATGAGTAATAACAACCATTGTTTAACCTAATAATAATAATAATAATAATATTAATATTAATAATAATAATAATACATAGTTGTTTGCAAAGAAGAATAAAATAACCATCCAAGGCCTAATAAGGATGATGAAGTGAACCTATGACGCATCACTAAACCAACGAAGTGTATCATTAAGCGTGATTGGTGATAACGAAAGCTTATGATGTTCTTTTTTAACGGCAAGGCATAAATTTTTTATTAAAAACACTAGCAAGATGCTAGATGAATGAAATACAGTGTGTTTAAAAACAAAAGAAAGGAGAACAACACCAATCTACCCATTTATACTTAAAATTACAATCACCCAATCTTTGTTTAATCCATAGGAAAGATAGAGCTTGAACTTGACTAAAAACCAGCTCCTACATTCCTTGAGAATTAGACGAGAACACCTTGTTATTCTTACGCTTCCATAAAACCCAAAAAAAGGAATAAATAACACCCATCAACGCCTTCCATTTCCCACTCTTTAAACTCAGAGCCGCACCCCAATTTAATGGACCGAAGTCAAAGCCTCACCAATTGCGTATCTCCATTAAGACCTTTGCAGATTCCCTACAACTTTTAAATAGATGATCTTCATCTTCCTCCACCAGATTACACAGAGGACACAAGGTAGTGATTAGAGGAACTCCACGCCTTTGAAGATTTATCTTTGTGGGCATCCAGTTATGAAAAATCCTCCACGCCAGGCCGTTGATTTTGGAAGGAACCCGTTTATTCCATAAGAATGGAGCGTTACAAGATGTTTTCAAGTGAAAATTATCGAAAGTGCTACGAAGTGATGATACCGAAAAGATTCCAAAGACTCCTATGCCCATCGCCATGTATTCGATTGATCGTAGACATTATTCCAATGTTCGAACCAGTTTTCAAGAGGGATATTGACCTTGCCAAACTCTGTGTATTTTTAAAATATTCCTCCATGCACCCGTAAGATCCAATTGGATTCACTTTATCCATCCCACCGTGAGTACCATGAAGGGATTGCACCCCTCTTTTCCATAATTTGTCGTTTTCTATTCTGAACCGCCACCACCGTTTAGTTAGTAAGGCCAAATTCATAGCCTTTAAGCTTCCTATTCCGAGCCCTTCTTTCCTTTTATCCGATAGGACCAACTCCCACAATGTCCGTGCAATTTTCTTTTCACCATTAACGAAAGCTTATGTTGTACTACTCTATCAACTATAAATTAAACCAAACACCTTTGTAATACCCCTTTAACCCTGGTGATGTGATGTATCATGTATGTCAGTGTATATTTTGTATTGTAAACTATAATTGATTAATGTGATATGTCTCGAATATGAGAGAGAGAAAGTCCAAATAATAGTACCCGAGCGATTGATAATGCTTTAACTTCAAAATCAGCGTTTGATGTCTTTGTTACAGATTTATCAGCTTTCAATCATTGGTATAAATAAAACAATGGTTTTCAATGTTAATCGACATCAAAAGATGGAGATTTCTTTTAATCTATGAATCAAACTATCAATAGACACCATATTGTAACAATTATAGAGTAGTAGAAATTACTTTGATTTTAATTAAAATATATAAAATAATTACTTTGAAAACGTTACAAGAACATGAGCCGGCAGTATTTTTCAAATAAGATTAATCAAACATCGTCAAGGCCATTTACTTTTCCTCGAGTTACAAGGGCGCCGAGCCCTCACTCACACACTGATTTTTGAAAACTCTCTCTCTCTCTCTAGGGTTTCAAAATCATCACGAGAAAGAAAAATATTAATTCGTTTCACTTTTTCAACCACATTTCATCATTACATCGCTCACTCTCTTTTTCCTTTCATCTCGATTGAATTTCACTTCGATCCGATTTTGTAATTGGAATCACACGACTCGATAATCTTATTCAACATTGCTTCGCATCTCATCCCCTAATCACTAATGAATTTCACCGATCCAGCAATGTCGCTTTTGGCCGCTAGCGGTGGCGATACCGTTAAACTCTTTGATGTTTCGATTGATCCCGGCGATCCCTGTGTTCTCAGCCACACGCCTTCACCCGGTTCCCAAGTTAACTCTGTCAAGTGGAACCATACGAGTGAGGATTTTTTGCTCTTCATGAATTAGATGATTTATTTTTAGCTGATGCCATGGTTTTTAGTTTTTTAATAGCAAAATCAGCCTGAAATTTAAGATGTGTTTGTGATTAGATTTGGTGGTAGCAAGTGCTGGTGATGATAAAAGGATATCCTTATGGCGAAAAGATGGTCAAAGCATGGGAACTATTCCTGTGGCCGGCAGCGACAGTGGTGACAATATAGAGGTGAGGTGATATTGGGTTCTGATACACGCTCTTTTAATGTTCTGGATTGCTCCTTAAATTCGATATGGCCATTGGCGAGTGGTGTTGTGCCTGTTTTGCTCTTCATCTTTTTGGTTGATTGGCATTATACTTCCAGTTTTTAGGACCAATGCGTACCTCGGGTTTTAAATTTTTTAGAAAACTAACAGTTTACCCTGCCACTAATTGTTATTGTCTGAAAGTGAAGTTAAGTTTCTTATTATTAAGTGCATCCAAAGTATAGCTGCTTACATATTTTAATGACCTAGTAATTAGTTTCATTTACCTCCCAAATCCCACCTCTGGGCAACAACGAATGAAGGAATCCTTGCCCTCTAATTTGCATCAAGTTTGTGAACATCCTTGAGTAGTTGAGTGTAATTTTTGTTTTTTTCTTTCTGGGTTCTGGTTTTATTTGTTTCATGCTCTTTAATCTGCAAGTCCACTTGTATCAGACTATCAGTATACTTCCTTTTGATCTATTTTTTATCAGTATCGATATATTAATAAATAGAACAATTGCCCATGTAAATACTTTCAGGAGTCTATTTTCACAATCAACTTTAGTACCAAAGCATCTCGTTACATTTGTTCTGGTGGAAGTGGTCAAGTTGTGAGAATATGGGATTTGCAGAGGAGGAGGTGTATAAAGTGGTTAAAGGGTCATACTGACACAATAACAGATGTGAAATACAACTGCAAAGATGAACATTTAGCTTCCATTAGTCTTGGCGGTGATCTAATCATTCACAACCTTGCGTCAGGTGCCAGGGCAACTGAACTTAAGGACCCTAATGAGCAGGTGTGTCCTCTGGTCCAACTTCTAGCTATCACAAAACCATTAAGAATCTTAGTTCTTATTGGTGTCTGTAATTTATATGCTTTTGTTTTCTGATGTGCTAGATGTTTGTATGATGATTCAAGCTCAGGTGTTGAGGGTGCTTGATTACTCACGGATTAGCAGGCACCTTTTAGTGACAGCTGGTGATGATGGGTCTGTTCATCTATGGGATACAACTGGTCGCAACCCAAAGGTTTGTTTAATGCAACACACATAATTGCTTTGTTCTTGTAAGTAATTATTATTGTAATTTATGTTCATGTTTCTGAATGACGTGTACAGACCAAAATACTTGCCATCGGCTTTTTGATATATACTAAACACATCTGTCATTTAGCATGCTTGCTAGATTGATTTTTCCCACATTATAGTCTTTGTGGCACAGAAATGCTTTTAGTAGTCTTATAATTTGTATGTGGGTCCATTAAACGAAATGTAGGTTTAGTACACAAAAATGTCTTCTGATGATTTGATTTTGACATGCAGGTTTCTTGGTTAAAACAGCATTCTGCGCCAACTGCTGGCATTAGTTTTTCACCATGCAATGACAAGGTTCTGTATTTCTACCTGCTCTATGATAACAATATATAATGTAATGTATATAAAATTTTTCATGGCTTAAGTAAATTTCTTATATAATTCTTGACTTCTGGCAGATGATTGCTAGTGTAGGACTAGATAAAAAGTTATATACTTTCGACTCAGGAACAAGAAAACCGTCATTTTGCATACCCTACGAAGCACCTTTTTCTTCAGTAGCATTTCGAGATGATGGAAACACACTTGCAGCTGGAACAACTACGGGGCAGGTTGTATTTTATGATGTCCGTGCAAAGCCTCAACCTTTTACAGTTCTTCGTGCTTATAGTAATTCCGAGGTAAACATCTCTCTCCGTATCTTATTAATTCATAGTTATTTTAATTCTTTACAAAATTCACATGATGTTTACATAGGCTGTCACCAGTTTGTGTTGGCAAAGATCAAAACCAATATATGTAAATGAAAAAAGTTGCACACCAGACACAGCTCTCATGGGAGGTACTGTGGATGATTCAATCCTTATGCCCGACCCACTTCCTTCAGCAACATCTACTACTTCGATTGGCGTGTCCCGGAATTCCGCTCGTGCGGGACCCTCTCCAGAGCCTGTCACGTCAGCAACCACTAGTGGAAATGATTCATTTGCAGGGGATGAAACACCTCTGAGAAGCTCTTTAAGGGCTGGTGGATTGGCTAGGTTACAGGCCACACGTTCTTACAACCTTAAGGATGACATGGAGGTGTTTTCTCCACTTGTGGAAGTTCAACCAATCACACCATCTTTGGATAAATTATTTGAGGGGAACAAAAATGATTTTAATAAGAAGACTTCTCTGTTGTTTCCTTCATCCAAGAGATTTCCATTTGCAACTGATGTGGGCAGTGCTCCTCACTCGACTTTTGACTGGAATCTTAGCTCAACTTTGATGCAGGTTTGCTACCAATAACTCGATGTATGATATTTTAACCAACAAATCTCTTACAATAAAGCAAAATTGAAGACGAGTTAATTGCGTAAAAAAGTTGACCAACTTTAATAAAATTTATATTCTGGGTAATATATTATTTTATTATATATTACTCATTGCAAGGAACTAAGTCAAGTTTTTTGTATTTTGGGTATCTATTAAACTTGTTGCAAATGAGTAGTAAATTGCACACAGGTATGAAAATGACCATTTTTGGCAACACCCACCTACCCAAAATAGAAAAAATTGAAAGTCCGTATGTTTCTATGAGCGAAAAAGTACTTAATTACTCAAGATATTCAAGTAAAGTTGGTTATTTTTTATGCTATTAGCCACATCGTAAACTACAAACTATATTTATAATCACACAGGATGACAACCACACCCCTGTCTCTCAGCCAGTATCTTCTCCTGTTTCATCAAAAACCATTGAACCGTCATCCATTACTCCACCAGAAGCTTGGGGTGGTGAGAGAGTGTCTGATATATTTGCTCGTCCACGTCAGCAAGTGACAGTACCCTCACGTTTTGCCACATTGGCATCTTCATCCAGTATATCATCGGGATCCATGATGGCTGTTTTTCAAGATCTTAGTTTGCCTTCAAGCCAAACGAGTATTAGTTTGCGAGCTAGGGATAACTTTTCTAGTCAAGAGAGTCCTGTAGCATATAATGAAATTCCGTTTGGGTCTACTACATCTCTTTCACTCGGCAGGAAAGGCAATATTGAATCGTCAGGATTAGCGTTGACCCAAACACGAAGGCTTTCGAGTTACGCTGAAAGGATAAGCACTAATCCGTCCTTTAGTGATGGGACATCTAATGTTGTGGGGTCCCCCAAAACAAAGAAAACGGGTGCAGAATCAAGAGAAGAGATTTTGAATAGCTTTTCACCAAGGCACGAGATGTCAAGTGTCACGGAATCAGGAATTCCTCCGTCCATGAATGTAAGATAATTGCTATATCCTATATGTATAGTCCACAATTGCATGTAGAGGTGGCAATAAGGTCGGGGTGGGTAGTGGATCAAAGTTAAATTGGTTCGGTTTGAACACGTAATGTTTTGTCTGGATCTGGTTGGGTTGGCCAGTGGCCGGTTTTTGTTAGTTCTTTTAAATTTCTAATTAATTACACATGCAATCAGTATGATTTTTTGGTAGGGGTTTTCCGGCAGAGTTGAGCTATGCTCTGATAGTCTGATGTATGTGGCCTAACTGTTTTCTTTGGCCATTTCCAATTCTCCCCGTGGCATCCAAGATGTTTTACCAGGGAGGATCAAACCCGGGTCTCTTTTGAGACTTTCCGAGCTGCCTTATGCATTACTATGATTACTAAAACTATATTATAACAACAACAATCTGATTATTAACAATGAAGTTATTTTGGAGGTTGCATGGATTAAACATACATTTTGGGTGACTTTTGACTTGCATATTCCAGTTCAACCCATTTAACCTGATTCATTTTTCCTTAAATTTTTTATTTGACCCGTGTGAAATACAAATGACCCAAATCGTGCAATCCATAAGCAAACGGGTTGAAAGTGTCATCTCTAATTGCTTGCGATTACCAGTGGCAGTCAACAATGGATACTTCATCATGAACATGTTGAGTGTATTAGTGAAGAGTGTTTGGATTTGTGTTTCGGAACTAATTATTTGATTATTGTGACTACAAGTTGCAGTAAATGGTTTTTAGTGTTTGGATAAACAAATTCTGCTTTTGTTTATTTGATTATAAAACATAATCAGTTTCAGAGCAGTTGCTACAAAACTGATTATATAAAGTTATGTATTTTCCTCTTCTTTTAACTTAATTTGAGAGACTTTAAAGTACCCCATTCCACAAGTTATCTTAATGTTCACAAAAAAAGGAAAGGAAAAAAATCTTTCTATGGTGTTATTTATGAGCTCCTTAAATATTCACAATATGTTCAACACTGGTGCATCTGATTTCTATAAATCACAACTTCAAACAACATAATTACATCCAAACACTATTTCCTACAGCCTGTTTAACACACCTGATTACGTGATGCTGGTTATTTAATACCATATATCAACTTTCAAGTTGACAATCTTTAAAAACTAGTATGATTCTGCTTTATTGGCTGATATGCATCGGCTCGGGTGGCTTGCTTTTCCCTTTTTATATGCTATTTTATTATTTCTCTTAATTTAAAAGTTGATTTTGTTGATAGGGTGTGGACACACAACCCCAGAAAACATCTTTGCAGCCTAATGCACAGCAGGGATCTTCCTTCTCACTTCAACTATTTCAAGGCACTCTTGATGAAGCTCTTGGTTCTTTTCAGAAATCCATTCATGAAGATGTCAGAAACCTTCATATTGAAGTTCTAAGGCAATTTCATGTGCAGGAGGTCTGTACATGCGGGTTATCTTTAAATATTTGTCGTCATATGTGTATAGATGGTGGCAATTCCGACCATTTACATGTTAATGAGTCGGTCATGGTTATGGTTATCTCTAACTGTTCACATTGGTAAATTCAAGAAATCTAAGAAGGAATGGATCAAAAGTTGCCCAAAGTGTATCATAAATAAAACCACGCCGAGTCCTGCTATTATAAAAAAAACACACACACACACACATATATATACACACCCATTTTTCTTTTTAATAATTTACTTTCTAATTATAATTAACATCGTCTAAAAAATTAGAAAAGAAGTGTTTTGGGGCAACCTTATCCGACCCCTGTTTTGATCCTCCACACATTATGTGACTTGTTACCCCCAACATTTCCTTTTTGCCATCTCTAATATGTTATGTTGTTATTTTGCCACTTATTATGGATTTATTTTCCCTGTAGATGCAAATGTCAAATGCAATGAGCTCAATTCTGGAAACGCAAGCAGAGCTAATGAAGGAAATTAAATTGTTACGCAAAGAGAACCAAGAACTAAGGCAGCTGTTGTGAGCATTAGCTATTTACTCGCGTGTCCTCATTTTTAGATTGAGTGGTCTTTTAGAATCATTGTGTTTGGCTTTCTCTGCAAACTAACCATCTTCCTTGTGAAAATGCTATTAGAAAACACCAATTTCAAGAAAAATGAGTGGTTTGGGTTTGTGGAAATGTAAATGCAAACAAAAGCGCACCTTGCTTGGCAGTTTTTGCCCAGAATCTCTAGTTTTTATAAGGTGTTCATTTTTTTGCATTTTCACAAGACCAATGGTTTGATTGCAAAGAAAAGTTAAAGTAGCATGATTTGAAAAGTTGGTGACTCTTTTTAAATTTGAACAGTTGTGCTAGCTTTGTGTTTGAGTTGAGGTTCTCTTGGTAATGAAGAAAGGGGTTTTTAATTTTTTATTGGTTGTTATGTACCTGAAGTTCTAGTTTATATGGGTGAGAGTCAACTGTCAAGGGAAGTGAGATGCTGCTGCTTTAGAAAAGAGGGAAAAAAGGTAAGGAATAGAAAAGGTCAACTTTGACTTTTCATCCAGTAGAGTGATAGAACATGTATAGGATATGATGACCCTGCTTCACTTAAAAGTTTATAAAAATTAATTCACGGATGATTTAGTGCTTAATAAGTATCTGGTCTTGTTCATGATAAAAGGGACGAAAGGTAAGGAAAATTTGTGATCTACTGATTTGTGTCCTCTCCAAACCAAAAAAACCTGAATCTACAGCCTTGCCTTAAAAGATCTATGTACATTTGATAGTGGAGGAGATCACGGTGGCTAGATCGAGACTGGAAAGAAAGTTTGAAACCAAAGAGGGATAGAGAGGCGCCGGGGTCTTTGCCAGTAATGTAGAGATTGGAAAATATAATGCTGTAGAGTGGAGATATGACCTTGTCTTTTTTAAGGGTGGGTGGGGTTTTTTTGATTTGTTTTGAATTTTAAAAGTATTTAAATATTGATTTTAAAATAATTGTAAGGGTGTTTTTGTCTTTTTACGTATATAGGGGATCGTTATAAGTTCGTTTGGCGAACCATTCAGCGGAAAGTTTGTTTATATTCGTTTATTTAATAAACAAACGAACAAGAATAGAAATCTTCGTTCATTTAGTTAAATGAACAAAAATAAACAATGACCTTGTTCATTCATGTTCATGAACATTCATTTATATGTATGCATATGTATATATGTATGTATTTGTATATACACACATAGATTTATATACATAAATAGACATACATACGTATGTAAAAACATACATGCATATATATATATATATACATACATATATACACAGATACAAAAACACATAATGTTTGTTTATATCTAATAATATTGGGTTTGTATTATTTTTTGTATACATGACCATTTGTTCATGTTCGCCTAAAGTTATACAAATAAATACAAACACCAAAAATTGTTCATTTATCTATTTGTGTTCGTTTATTTGTTCGGCCAATTTTAACGAATGAAAATAAACAAGTCTCGTTCATATATGTTTGGTTCATTTACAACCCTACCTATAATTTTAAGTCACAAGGATCACAAATGCAATTTACTCTGCTTTCTTTTTTTCGATTCACTGTTGTTACCCATAATTCTATCCATTCATCAAAATAGGTTGAAGAGTCTCAATGAAAATATTTCAATTTGCTAGAAAATTTCCCGTTAATGAAGGACGATCACTTTCAAGATTCAAGATGGTCCAATGACTGGCCGTTTGGAAAGTTTAAAAAGAGAGTTCAGTTCATGTTGGGTAAACATTTGGATGTCTAGAGAGTGTGGGAAGCCGTTATACTGTGTGCATTAGAGCATCGTACAACTCCTTGAAGAACCTGTTAAAAACGGGAAATCTCCTTTAAAGGAGTTTTTTCATGTTTGGGCTCCTCTAGAGAGTCGATTATTTGTGCGGAACTGCGGATGTACGCACACTAATCATTACCGTAGCTGTTTTCTTACCACCTCTAGCCATCCTTTATTGAAGTCCTATGATTCTTTAATGATAGACCTCCAAACCTCCCTTATGGGTAGCTAGTACCTTATCCAGTAGACTATGAAGTAATGGTTTCTAAAGCGGTAAACTAGTAATGTATTACAACAGTCAGCTAAGAGTTTTGTATAGTATAAAAACACGTTAATACTATTAAAATATAAATGCAAGCATAAATTACAAATAAAAATGTCAATAGTTCTACGTTGAATGCAGGTTTGAGTCCACTTCTGTTGTTGCCATGCAAACCATGAAATCTCGAATCTCTGTGTAGATAGGACCTGTCTACTTATTTCTTCACCAGTTTAATGACGTCACCAACCAAATGTAATGACCCAGTTACCAAAACCTAATATGATTGAGAAAAATTAAACATATAAAAATACAAATGCAAGCAAAAATAGAAAAATTTTCAAGTTAACTGAATAAAATGCAGTCATTAAACGAATACAAGGACATACCTGCAGTCGAACACACTTGTTTTGTTTCACGGTATCTCTTAACCATTTAATGGCCAATGGAAGAGATGAAAATACAGTACTGTTTTTGCAACTAGTAATGATCATCTCGTCAACATGGTCAACCTCGTCCTCGTGAGAAACAAGATCAGCATTTTTCGGATTTCCTAAAAATCATTAATATACAGAGTCGTTAACCATCACGAATTCATAAAATGAGAGACAAAGAGCAACTTATTTTACCTAAAGAAAAACCACCCAAGTTTCTAAATTTTGAAATGTCTGTAATCTTCCAAGTTAACTGGTTTCAGATGCCACGTCAAGGCCACACAGTGAAAAGTCAAACCAACATGTTAGTTGTCATGACTGGACAACCTTACATTCAAGTTTTTGAAAGTTGGTAAACTTCACCTCTAAAAACCATTAACAGATTTTTTTGGTCTAAAAGAGTTGGTTACCTAAAATAGAAATTTAATCACAGTTGTACACTTTTGCAAGCAATTAGCCCTGTGTAACTATACAAAGTAGTTAAAATAAACTGCCATTGTTTTAATAGGTAGTTGGCCTCGAGTAAACTTCATACAAAGAGGGTGAGAAATTTATAAAAAAAATCCGCATAATGTCAAAAGATAGTAATGTCATTTCAGTTTTTTTTCTCATTATAGTCATTGTACTTCGATATGATCCATTTTAAATAAATGAGAATAATCCCTAAAGTGTGACTTCTACAATGACCAAGGTTATTTATGGAACATTATTTTTGAACTTCAGTGATTAAGATGGATCAAATCAAAGTACAAAAATTAAAGTGGAAAAAAACTGAAAGTAGTTGCTAGTTGCTACCTTTCTTTTTAACATTATCTCATGAAGCTTATATAATTAGATGGTAGTTCTAGAAATATATCACATACCTCTTTCAACACATATAATGTTCTCCCATGCTCTTTGAAGTGTTAGTTGCCATGAATGATCAACTTGAGAATCAGTTGGTGACAAGGATGAGCTAGATCCAACTTTCGTGTAGAGTGACATGTTTGGTACAAATAGAGCCTTTTTGAAGTTTATACCTAAAAGATCAAATATCAATGTAGTTGGTACCTTATTATTGTACTATTATTATTACTTCTGCAATCTTGATTACTCATTAAATATTTATTAACAAACTTGAATGTGAGATAATTACCATGACTAGCACAAGTATCTAGCAGCCGCGGAAAGAGCAATTGTGGGTCCCTCACCGACATACAATTGAACAATAAGATCTGCATTTAAAAACATTTCAAGAAGTTTTTATCAAGTCAAAGAAGCATCTTTAATGTTGCTTTCTAACCTGTGTTGTGTCTTTGGGGTTATCTAGTTTCTGGTTGCCTGAGCATCTATGTTGTAGATCATCTTCTTTCACTGCAAGAGAAAACCAATTTGCACAAACTTCCATGCTTTCAGGACTATGTGCGCCATCTAAATAAAACACCAGATCTCCTGAACTTTGAATATCACATGCCCGATCAGGAATAATCTGGGCCCTTCCTTGTAGACTTGCGGTTGTTAGCCCTTTGATAAATGGCTCAGGCAAACAACTCTGTGTCCAAGCAGAAACAATATAACTTATGCCTTAAAAAAAAGAGAAAAGAAACAATATAACTTAGTTTTGTGAATTAACTAGAGATAGTAAAATGGGTGGGTTAAGTAACAAGTTCAGGTTGAAACACATTATTTTCAGTATAGGGTGAGGTCCAGTTGGGTTGACCCCCAAAAACTTTTTTCCCCGTTTTTGGAAATTATTTATAAATAATTAATGTGCTAATTGTGATTATAAAGACAATATTATTACAGTAACAATCTAAATTTTTTAAGAAAAGATGACTTAGGAGGTTGCATGCGTTATAAATATGTTTTGTGTGAATTTCAATGTGTTCAACCCACTCTCCGTCTTTGCTAAATTTTTTGACTTGAACCATTTGAGATGAAACACAACCCAAATTAATTAATTCATATGTCCATAATTAATCAATATATAAGAAGGAAATGTTTCCCTTTTTAAACAACTTACACTCTGATCCACAGATTCGACTTCAAGGTGACCGGTCCTTTGAAGCCATGTTAAGCTTAACATGATGGCAAGCCCTGCATTTACATATTGATGCTCGCCTGCAAGCCCAAGATGTAATCCATTTAACAAATTAAAATCCAATGGGTTTGCCACTTGAACACACACCTGTAACAGTTAAATTTGCATTACAATATACCGTCGTAACATTCTCTAGCTATGCAGGCTGTTAAGAGAAATTGAACTTACATCCAACTGGGAAGCCTTCTCCTTAAGTACTTCCATAGCTTCAGGTGGTTGAGAAACAGTAAATGCAGGAACACCTTTCTATACAAAAAAAAAAACAAGCAGAATTCACAATTTATATAAAGAGAATTTAACAAGCGGGTTTGCATACTAAATAGCATTTTTACTCAAATTTGTTAACTGGAGCAAGACAAATGATTTAAAATAGCACCTTAAAGATACCAGCCTTCTGTCCCGCAATAGCTTCAAGCGTATCTCCTAGTCATGCATATATATATATAATGTTAATGAATACAATTGTCAATATAAATACAAGAACATTCTAAATTGATTTTTAACTAGAAACATTTCTTCGGAAGAAAAAAAAGCAAAAACCAAATCAAGATAAAATTATAAGCTGAATGGTCATACCAAGGATTTCTGTATGGTCGTACCCAAGTGGTGTGATGCCACATACAATAGGGATCTGAATCTGAAAAGTAGGGCATCATGTTAGATAACACTTTTTGTATGTATATAGCATAAGAGTCTTGATTCAGAAGATTTGCATACCACGTTGGTTGCATCAATCTTTCCTCCTAATCCAACCTCAATAATAGCAACATCTACCTGCAAACAAATGCTATTTGTTTTTCAGTAACAGAATCATGAAAATGATCACTTTAATTTTCTTTATGTGGTTAAGGGGGGAAATAGCCATTATTGAAATTGATTACGTACTTGCTCTGCTGCAAAAATTTTGAAAGCAAGTAAAGCAAGGAAATGGAATAAAGTTGGCATTGGCATATCATCACTGCATTTTGCCTGCATATCAAAATAGGTACAGATAAATATTAATCAATCAAATACGAGAAAGAGAAACACAGTTAGTTTAATTTATAATTGCACCTAACCAATCAACAAAGTTTCTGATTGAAATTTCACTACCTATTTAAAAACTCATTAGTGACCATGTTACCTTTATTTAGATCAATAGAACATATTAAATGATAGTCGTTATCGGGAAAAAAAGATGGATTTTTGAAATACAAGCGCTAAACTCCCAGGAAGTTCTCATATATTCTCGAAACAAACAGCAGCTTTCCAAAAATAACTATTTTGCTTCTAGAAGTGGAATAAATATTTTGAAATAAGAATAAATTATTACTCCATATATACCATGAAATTTGGAACAATTACTTTTGGCAAACATGTTTAGAGTATGAATAATAAATATAATCTCAGAGGAATTCCAGTTAGACTAAATAGCTTCTAAAAAATAGAGGCAAAATTGTGACTTTTCTAGAAGCATGAGAAGAGTTAACATTAATAAATTACATTCATTTAGTAGTTAGTTCATATATCGGAAATCATGCCTTCAGTCTCTGCCAACACCACCAGAAGTATGCCAAAAACTTCTCTTTGCATATGTCCTCACTGAAACAGAAGGGAAATGGAGAAATTTAACCATCTTTTACAATCAACTTGAGATATCTTTGATTAAAATTTACCAAGGCAAGACTTTAGAGAACTTTAAGATCCTACAGAAAATAATTAAAAAAAAAAGTGATGTCTGACACAATGAGTTAATTACAGTTCTAAGGATTCAAAAACTCACCCATCTAATCGAAATCTTTCTCTAACATCAATGAGGTGAGGAGATGTAAAAAGCCCTGTGTGAAAGCCATAATTGCGTAATATAGCTTCTGTGAACACACATGTTGATCCCTGTAACCATCAAATTATGACATTAATTAGGATAACATTAATGACATAGACACAAAGTTGTTTCTCTGTATATAATATTATTTCATGTAAATACAGTCTGAGAAAAGCAACAGAGTACCAAAATGTTCTACCGGTGGCCAAAGGTCGGCTATTTAGAACAATGAATAACTTAATAGTTAATACATAAGTTGCAACAAACACTAATATGTTTAGAATTCAAGACATATCTTAGCACTATATGAAGACAGAAAAAGTATCACCACAGTGCCAGCCCCAGACATTGTGGGAGAAAAGGCTTGCTGTTGTGTCACAAATAACAAATGTATGGGCATTCAGCAGAAATAAAGATACACTAGTTTCACACATTTATTAAATAATAATTCCTACCTCAGATGGGGATAATCAAAGCAAATAACCAACACGTACCTTCCCTTTTGTGCCTGCAACATGGATGATCTTCATCTGGGAAATTGGCTCCTCCAAATCCAAAATCTATAAGGATGTTAAGAGGGAAACATAAATCATTACAACACTTATCTAGTTCCAATATATGATATACTCATATACATACCAAGTTTCAACAGCAGAATTGAAATAAATTCTAAAATATTGATTATTTAAACAGCTTATTGTATTTTGTAAATGTAAATAAGCTCTTACGAATATGTTTTGGAAAAGAAGTGCTTTTGTTTATATTAGGGTGAAACAAGTTGTTTGCTTATTTCAAACTAATTTATTGTTTGTGGACTTCAAATAAGTTGATTATCTGCTTCGGCATAAGCTATTAAATCAGCAAAAACCAAGCAACTCCGATTATTCCTTTGAGGCTTTGATGAAATCATAAGATAATCTACTTAGATTTCCAAATTGAAATGTTACCAGATTTGATACTAAAGTTCAAACTATGCATGTTTTTTAGGAAGGAAGAAACTGCAATGCTAAAGAAAAACAGTTAATATCACCTTAACATAGTCAAACATCCGCTCAAATCTATGGTCAGGGACGTACTTATGAGCACGATTCTTTTTGGTGATGAGAGAAGACAAAGCATCCATGGCTTCATCATAAGCTGAAACGCTTCTAGATTCACTAGATCCAGATTCACCTACCTCACCAATACCAGTCCACAAGTCAATTTCAGTTCATTTACTTCAAATCAAAATGCGAAAATAAATCACGGATTCAAAAGCTGAGCTACAATGTTATCATATGCCAGTTTAATAGTATACGAATCAAACAAACGAATAGCATAGGGGTAGATAAGTATACCTGGTGTCATGTTTGATTGACGCAGTGACTACTGACTAAGGTTCAAGAACCTGAATCAGAATTAGAGGGATACGATTCGACTGATGTGCCTGTTTTCATGCAGCCGGAAAATCGGTAAAGTGAAGATGGAAGAGAATCAAACGATTAAAGTTATTGGCGGCGTGAGGATGATGATGAAGAAGAAGAAGAAGAAGAAGAAGAAAGGGGGGTGTGAATAATGGTGATGGAGGTTCCCTCCACCATCGAACTTCTGTTGGAAAAATGCTTTTTGAATTCTTTTAGCTTTTCCTTTCATAAACCTGGGCTAAACCCGGTTGGACCGGCTGAACTTAGATGGTTTATTTTTAGAAAAATCTTTAAATGTTTTAGAAAAAATTTCTAAATTAAAAATTATAAAACTTGGTTACCTCCCTTCACTTTTTCAAACTTTCCTATTTTTTCATATTTTTCTAATAAAATAACTCAACCAAACATATTTTTAATTGTCTCCGGACAACGAAAACCTCACCTTTAAATCTAAACATATGTTACATTTTCCTTATAAAATAAAACTCCACCATTTTCATGAAAAAATACAAAAAAATTTCCTATTAAACACAACCCCAAATATCAAATCAGAAAATAATTAGTTTGTCTCGAGCATAGCTCGGTTTTGAATCGATTCAGGCCAACCTAGCAAATTAAACATGAAATGCTTTTGTTAATTAGTAAATAGACATGAAGCATGACTAGACAATATGTTAAGATCGTAAGTTTACAATAAATACCAGTTGTCCAGCAATTTGACAAATTGTTTATTTTGTTTATAATTGTATCATAATTCATTATTACGTTTATCTTATACATTGTGTGTATTAGTTATATATATCATTTTTTTGCCTGGCTATGTTTCACCATTGTCTCTTATAAGTTTATAGAATTAAAATTACACATGAAAACAAATATTACGGTCAATATTTAAACTAAAATGTAACTCAAAAATATGTACTTGTAATGTATATTAAAACTAAACAACAGACAAAAATACGCAAAGATATTGAGAATGTGTATACAAACTTGAGTTCCTCCCGGGTGGGTGGCGAGTTCCCTCGAGATATCGGGAACACTGCCGCACCAGTAACTCACCTCTTCCAACCTCCATTAGCTTACGGCTTACCCAGCTTGAGTCCCTCCCCCTTTCCTCTTTCTATACATCTATCCTCTTTATTCTCTTTTGCCCTATCTCTCTCCCTTCTGTTTTCTTATTATGTTATTTTAAACAATGACAAATATTAGAGTGTTAGTATTGGGGTTAGAGGGTTAGAAGAATGACAAAAGGAAATGATGACTTATGTACCAAGAAAGATAAAAGGGTTGAGAGTTGATGATTGTTGTTTGAATCATCAAGTAAATCATCAAAAACCAACTCAATTGAATTACAATAGAGTAAGCGAATATCGTTCTTATTAAGGAGTCAGAGGTTAAGAGTCTAAATCACACTAAGTAATTATTTTATATTCAAATTAATTGGATTACTACTTAAGAAGCGCAAATAAATTTAACCTATAGAAACACAAAATATAGCTAATAACATGTATCCAAACATCATAATAAAAACATATATAATAAATATTGAAGGGTTAAAATAAAACAATATTCACACTTTATGGAATATACTGTTCATATGAGTTTAACATTTTAATAAATAGAAAATGATCCGTAATGTAAAACTTACACAAGTTAGATGATGTCACTCTCTCTTACAAACTATTTAACTAAGTAAACACTAAAATGATAAAATTGAATTTTATTGGTTGTATAAGGTCGATGTCTTATTATGAATCATTTTAGTTATTTCAAGATTAAAATCCGAAGATCTTACTAAATTGTCTTAATTTTTTTATATGTGTAATAGTTTTAATCGTATAGTAAATATTATGACAAATTAAAAAAACACAAAAGTTTAAAGTTGATAACAACAGTACAATATCACTCATAGAAATTTATATTAGTACTTAGGCTATTATAACGAAAACCTTCAAAATTTATGAAAACTATTTTTATATGTCATCTAACAAATTCATCCATCAATTTCTGTAAGTTGCATATTGTATTAACAAAATGAGCTAATATCAAAAATTTTATTTTTCTAACTCAAAGCTAAATAGATCTAGGTAAGATTGACATCTCACGATTGTATGATCAAAATCAAAATCCTTTATAAATAACTATACATGAATAGATTATATAAAAGATCAACACTTTAAGCTAAATCTTAATAACAAGATAAGACTCTTAGCGACTATAATAATTAAAAAATAACTAGATTATAATTGTTAACAGAAAATATAATTTGTTTCACATTCTAATAATTAAATAGTAGGAGAATAAATTAAAATGATTTAAGAGGTAGGATTTTTATAACGAAAATGTGGAATATGATGATTTTCATTATTGTTGTGTTTATGAGTTTTCGATACGAAAGAAAATAACAAAAAAAAAATAATGAGAGAAAAGAAAAGAAAATAAATAATAATAGTTTTATTTTTTTCTGTTCTTAAGTTTGAAAGAAAAAAAAATGTATTAATTTATTTTATGTTCCGAGTTAGTAAAAAAAGAAAAAAATTATATTACAATAATACAAATATTTTCTAAAATCATCAAAAAATCATAAAACTTGTTAATTCCTTTTAACTAAGACAAAAACTCAATTTTTTCTTTTAAATCCTTTCTTTTATTTTCTTAAAAAAAAAATAAAAAAACCCAAATTTTTTAAATTAATTTCCCCATTCTTCCAAAACATTTTTTTAATCTTCCAGATAAACGCAGTGTTAATTATGCGTTGTGCGTGGCCATGCCTAGTCCTGGCGTCCTGCCGTCGTCGTTCACTTGTTTGGTTGAGTGTTGGCTTTATTTATTTCTACTTTGTTCTCGTAATTAGGGCTTGATTTCGCACTTCAGTTCCGATTGTACGAAAAGTAGAAAAACAAAGCTCGAATCTCCATCAAATTTCATCGCAATACCCACTAATATGGCTTCCTGAAACCATCGTTTCTCTTCTTCTTCTTTCTCTTTCTCTTTCATCCACAAGCACAATTCGATGGCGGAATCGTCCTACACCAGTCTTCCTACTAGCCACTTGCCTGGTTCAGTTCCGGTATTTACTCGCTCTATAATCATTTTACTTCATTATTAGTTTGCCCTAATTTATGATAACTATCAGAAGTCTCCTACCGATTGGTGTTCTAAATTGGTCGATGTTATGATTTTTTGCTGTATGACGTAAAGTGATCGGAGAGTGAAACTATATGATCCTTCTCTAGAAATGTAATAATGAACAGTGTTTGATTTGAAATCTGTTTATTTTCTGCGCTAACTTATGCACTTGTTTATCCTAGAAGTTAGATTATGTCATTTCCGTAGTCTGAGATATCAATGTATTCCTTCCATTCATGATATACTACAGACGTTATGTTATTGCATTACGTGTTTCAAACTTTCAATTAGCTAGCAACCATATATTGCAGTCTAACATGCATGGCTAGTTTGATGCTGTCATGTCGAAAGCAATTGATTAAACATCCTATGAAAAAGCTTGGATCCTCTATGGAATGAAAAATTGGACTGTTTGATTTAGTAAATGCAACTTAAGCGATTCACAAGCAATCTGAAAACTTTTGCATAGTTACATTTTATGGTTTCCAGAACTAACATAACAAATGAAAATGTATCGTAAATTCTGGATTGAAATGAAATTTCTTCTTCTCATGCTCTGGAGAGTAACCAGCTATTTTAGTAATGACATGCTTACTTTCTCCTATCAATCTGTGAATATATGTTCATGTGGGGATCAAATGTTTATGAGCTATCTGGCCTGTTACTGTGTTGATATCGATATGTATGCTTTTACTAGTATGAAAATATACAGGTTTGATATAAATGCATGAAAGAGTTATTTGTGATTTATTATAAAGTAATGATGCACTTTATTTGTTATTTTCAGGCAGTCATCACTGAAGAAAAGGCTTCAGCAATACAGCAGGGTAAAGGATTTCTTAAGATATGGTTTTAAAGCTGTTCAAGTCTCTTTTGATCCGTAATTGGATACAATGCATGTAGCCTATTTACCTGTTGTTTGAATATTTTGCAGACCCTGAAGCAAATCTGCAAATCTTTCCACCTAATAGTGGTGGTGGTGGGCGGGGATACCAGACTCTTACAAATCTGAGTGGTATGCTAAATCATACTCTATTTTGTCATGAGAGAAATGGTTGATTTAACCTTGTGGGAAAAATAGTTACATAAGAGTCTTTATCTGCAACATTCTCGTTATCTTTTGCTTCTTCTATACAGCACATGTGTTCCGGCAGGCAGCAGCTATTAATAAGGTCCCATGATTTATGAGTTTGACATCTTTTTATAAGAGATACAAGCAAAAAGGAAATAGACACCGAGAATGTTTATATGGCCTTTCTTGTCTGACCAATAATTGTTCTAGACCTGCTTATCCACAGTGCTCCTCATTTTATATCTAGACTTGATAGAATAACTTATAAATATGTAAATGAATTTGATTCCACTTTATATTTTGATGTAACAATTTCTAGGTGCTTGTGAATTACTTCATTGGTGGTGAAAACTTCTGGATACCTTTTGCAGATCTTTTATTGTATAACTAGTTATGGTACTAAAAACTGATGAGTTGGTTAGAGCAATGAAAATGGTTATCTTGATAGAAATAATAAATCATTCACAAGTACAGAGGGAAGCAGAGGGAAGCTGATCATATAGTTTATTGCTAAACAGTTCCATCACACTTTTATGTTTCACTTGCTTCCTATGCAAGTTTTTGTTGTGTCGTATTTGCATTTGGGGATATTTTAAAAACCTTTAGAGTTTAGACTCCTTGTTAACTTAGGCACTTGGCACAAAATATTGTTTCTTTAGGTACTCACCTACAAGTAACCCTGCATTGCCATTTTCCCATATATATTGCTATCATGTGAACATGGGTTGCATCTCTTTCAAAGCTCATCCAAGTGGTTATTATTGCTAGAAGTTCTTTTTGCCGTAAAAGTTTATCATTGACTGCCCTTAGGTGTTACTTAAGGTCC
This sequence comes from Dittrichia graveolens, assembly GCA_038502395.1. Lineage (NCBI taxonomy): Eukaryota > Viridiplantae > Streptophyta > Magnoliopsida > Asterales > Asteraceae > Dittrichia > Dittrichia graveolens. The sequence goes on from JARJIL010000002.1 coordinate 97,946,604, forward strand.
CTTTTTTTCTTTGAGATAACTTGTAAGTTTTGTGTTTAATAAAACAGCGATTGCTGGTATTTGTTAGCGCTTTCAACTTCACCTTTCTTTGTGCTATCTAATGTTTACTCAAGGCACATTTCATTAGAAGATTTACATATTATATCAAATGATGTAGCAATGAGTTTAGTTTGAGTTAAAAGAAGGTGCAGTAGCTAGGTGATACAAAGTAAAAACTAATATTCTGTGGTCGTATATCTACAGATGGAGATGGACAACAATCTACCAACAACTGGAACGGAGCATTCAGTATCTCATCGTATACACAGTATTTTAATGTTGATACAGATGACGTTGTGAACAGATTAACCAGTTCTTTGTATCCCACTGGCGACTTTTTCAGAAAAATTGAAGCTAACCCAGATCTGTAAGTTGTGTGCTTTTTCTTTTTCTTTAATTTAACTTCATCTTGGTATCTTCTAATATAAATAAAAGACTGACATAAATCAAATCTACTAAACAGTTGTAACCATTTATTTGATAAAATAGATTTGATTGCTCAATCTTGACTATCCATTTAATCAAAATTGAAATTTTAATTTTGACTTTTCTTGGTCAAAATTGAATCAAAATTATTAGAGAAATTTCATATATACCCTTCTTAAATCTTAAAATATCATATTTGACCTCCCTAATTTACAAATATGATATTTATTCTTTATAATATTTCAAAATATCATATTTAACCAAATTCTTAATTTTATCATTTTAAATTCTTTTTAATTATAACCAATAAAGACTCGACCTTATTGCCCTAACAATCATGATGATGACTTGTACAAGAAATACAATCATGCCACTTCTATCATCATACCAAGTTTCTACCGTCACTTCTGCCCTCGACCGCATCAACGCCTCCAGTGTTGATCTGGGTGTTGACGTCCTCTGTCGCCATTTTTTAAAATTTTCATCCCACTCATGTTTTATAATTATTTAATATGTTATTATTAATGTTTAATATTTATCATGTTTTTAAGTTTTAACCATCTCAATGTATCAAATGGGCATCTAATCTAGTTTAAAAGGAAGCAAATATAGTCCAAGGTTTCTGATTGGCTTTATGTAGTTCTTTCTCGTACAATATTAATGCCATCCTTTTTAAGTATTAAAAATGAAAATGCTAATTACGAAAGTGAAAGAACATTTTTACTCTTCTAAGTTGGATTCAAGTCACATATCTGACTGTTGGAGTTACTTTCTAAATATTTAATGTGTCACATTTTTACTCTTCTAAGTTTTATCTAATTAGTGCTTTAAATTTAGATACGGGCTCATCTGGATCTCCACGACATTGGTATTTGTGATAGCTTCCTTTGGTAATTGTGCCACATATCTGATGAGTAAAAAAGGGGACTCTAGTGCTTCTTGGAGCTTTGATGTAAGCTACTTCCAGGTTTCAGCTGTTGCAGTGTATGGTTACGTATTCATAGTTCCACTGGGATTTTACTTGTTGCTTCAGTATTTTGGTTCAAAGGTTGGCCTTATCCACTTCTGGTGCATGTGGGGATACTCTCTTTTCATTTTCATCATCAGCTCTGTAAGTATCTCAAATTTGCTTGTGTTCGTTAAGTAATTTAGAACCAGCACTTAAGCTTTGCTATATGTTGCTTTTGATGAATACAAAATAATTTTTTTTATCAATGATGGTGTCTTTGATGTAAGGAGTGTTTGGTTATGCATTATAAAGCTTCCAACTTATTGCATGATTGTTTCGGGGTCGAATTATATGTTTTAGATATTTTGTTTCATACTAGATTCAACAAAAAGGAAAACTGAGATGATTTATTTACCCCTTCATTGTAACCTGTTTCAAAGATACCTTCCTCATTTTTAATAATTTTTTAATGATAAGACAATTGTAATTATAGATGACAAATTGATAAATAAATAAATAAATAAATATATATATATATATATATATATATAGAGGGGAGGGTTCAAACGAGAACTGTTTTTCGTACTAGAACTGCGAGAACCAATCTTAACCCTTGATTAAACTTAATCAATGACTAAGATTTTTTGGCGGCTCATTCATGCTTCATTAATGGATCTTTAATGACGCATTAATGAAGGTTATTTTGGAAAAATCAAGCCTCACAAATTAACAACAGCTCATCTGGACGCAATTCACGGTTGGGTAAATATATAAGTTCCAAAATACCCCTATTAATGAGTCATTAATGGCGTTAAAATCAGTTCTCGTACGAAAAACAGTTCTTGTTTGAACTTTTGCCTGTACACACACACACACACACACACACACATATATATATATATATAGTGAAAAGTTCATTTGAGAACCATTTTTATTGCGATAACCGCGAGAACCAATCTTAGCCGTCCAATTCCCCCTCCTTCAATTGGATTGCCCACCCATGAATTTCTTACATGCATCTTGCCACACCCAATCCCCTCACCCTCTTCATCCATGAATTTCACTTACCAATTGAACGACTAAGATTGGTTCTCGCGGTTCTCACACTAATAATGGTTCTCAAATGAACCCCTTCCCTATATATATAGAGGATAACTGTCATATTTTAAGTATGGGATAATTGGTACATAGGCCACCTAAGTATTCAATAGCTTTCATTAGAGCCACCTAGCTATTAAAACTATATTTGAAGCCACCTAAGTATCAATTTGGTTTTGTTTATTCCAATTCAGGCAAAAAAAAAGGTCGAAAAACTGTAAAATGACAATTACCTCTATAAAGCATATGCCACTTTAGAGTTGAAAATGACAAAAAAATACCCCTTAATCTACTCAAATATGCTTTGGCGATCCATCTAGGGTTGATTATTTCTAGTAGATTTAAGGGAAATTTTCTCATTTTACAACTTTAGATGTGTCGAAAGCTTTAAGTTTATGGATTTTTTTTGTCAGTTTACAACTTTCCTGCAATATATCTTTTTGCTAGAATCAACATAAACAAAACCAAATTCGATACTTTGGTGACCTTTAAAATATTTTATATAAATAGGCGGATTGAATGAAAAAATTTCATTACTTGGGTGGCCTATTATCCCTTAAATATAAATGTTTTAACAATATATGAGATCGTCTTATTTGAGTATGTGATTATTACAACTTTCTCTTGCTCTGTGTTTCATTACAAGTGATTTTCTGGTTTTGAGTATTCCATATCACATAATCAACTTCAAAACACACATTCAAACACCCCCATGATTTATTTTTTGTTTGTGAATACGTCCAGCTTTTATTGGTGATCCCAGTGGATTTTCTACGATGGACCATCACACTCATCACAGGTGTTGCATCAGCTGCTTTTGTTGGTTTGAACCTCAGGTCTCATGTAGAGTTGAACGACCTCACTATCGTCTTGGTTGCTGCATGTGTCTTGCAATTTGCTTTGGCTATCTTTATCAAATCATGGTTTTTCCGTTAAGATTCTAAAACCATATTAATGTTGTTTCATTGCAAGTGAATTTTGGAAAAAAAAAAGATGTTGATTGTAGAGAGATTGTGATAGGATTAGGCATCTTAAATCAATGGTTCTAAGTGGTGAGCAGTACTACATATAGTTTTGGGTTGTAGAAATAGAGGAACAAGAGTGTTGAAAATGGAAGAAACTGGGAAATTTCTCATTGTGTTGTGTTTGGGAGAACTAATATCATTTTGGTTGTACACTTGGATTTGCTTGTTAAATAGACTGCTTTTCTTTTGGGGGTATATATGACCTTTTAGCCCAAGTTTGTTTTTACTTGGTTTACTGAAATGTTCTTTCTTGGTCCCTAGAGCTGGCAAATTGACTGGTCGGGTTTCAACATTTTAAGAAAGTGACGCAGGAGGTTGTATGTATACCACCTGTTTTCATTTCAATTTTTTTAAAAATCAATCCCATTTCACCATTTTGTGTGCCAATAAATGTTTAGCATATTCAATTATATACAGTTCCGGGTCTTCTTTTTTCTTGCATTTTTGGGTTCCTTTGTGTTACACAAAAATCGTTTCTTAAACAAAATAACACGCAATGAACAATATTCGCGCGAGTTCTTTTTATTTTAGTTGCTAAAGGAGCATGTTGTCGAATCTTGTAACGTGCAAAACATGTTAACTTCTCTCATAGTGCATGGACCCTGGAGTTTCTAAAACCAGCATTTTTCAACCTCAGGAAGCCAATATCCCCAGTACTTTAGGCTATAGCAATTGTCAACTACTGGGCCTAAATAGTAAGAAAACACATGATAGAGACCTGCATTCTGTAACATGGTCCAAAGCAATCCCAAAATACCATCTCAATTCCACAATAACAAGAGAGTCTCTTTTCCGCTTATAATTTATAAGTCCAATACTGAAGCCATCTTAAAGCCTCCGAGACACCTTTTCATAATAAGTTCCCCACTTCCGTGTTATCTTTGATAATCACAAGTCTGCTAACAACTTAGCATTATCTACTTAGGTCTCGAGTTTAAAGGCGCACATTTACAATTACACGTGGCCAACAACCTCAATCTAAAAATCCCACAACCGTGGAGGCTGGTAGTTTGCTTGGTTTCATCGGCTCATGAAACCGTAAGTTTGCATGTGAAGTCAACAAAGTTGTCTTGGATGAGATTTTATTGAGTACCTAATAATCTCCATCCATGTCGCCTTCGGCTTTGTTTTGTTTGAATCATTGATGTATGACCTGAAACGTTTTAATCTGATATGATGTGTAGATTAACGACAACGATGGCTTCAGAGCCTGTAGGTTATGTTTGTATCCATGTGTCTAGGCATCCCTCTATTTAAACACATGAAATATTATCCAAAGGCTATGGGTTTCTTTACCTTTCTTGTGGTGCTTATTGTTTGAAGGCTTTAATTTGTAACACCTGTATATTCAAACATCTAAAAGTTATACTAGTCGATGTCATATTATTAATTATCGTTTTGAGAAACATTCATATGATCCTTTGCCAGATATACTTGTCCTAATGCATGGTGAGATCAAATGAGATGCCAAACTTAGATTAAAACAAGAGATAATATACGTTTTTTACTAAGATGAAAACGAATTGACTTTCTTCAAAACCTTTAGTTTAATAATGTCGGACTTGGAGCGTGTTCGATAAAACTAGATAGAGATAGAGCCGGAGACTTTGGGGCAGATGCTAGGATTGAAGTTGGAGTCAGAGCTAAATTATAGAAAGATGTTTGGTAAATTAGTTGAAGCTGGATAGGAGAATATAAATTATGTGAATAACAAAGCAAATAGTATATACAATTGTTAATTTTAAACAAACGTTTCTATATAGTTGTAAAATATTGTTAATTTTATATAAATCATTTTAATAGAACAATGTATATACAATTACACGTTAAAAAAAGTTTGCTGTTTTTTTTTGAAAGGCTGAAAATTTTCATTCTTTGATTGAAACTGTAATTTATAGAAATTTTACATCCCAAGGAAATCCAAAAATAGCTCCGAGCAGGAGCAGATCTTACACCAAAGGAAGGGATTTTTGACGTTCCTGTTTTATGTTGGTAAGCTTGATCCAAGAGATAGGGGATTTGAAATCCAGTTTGCTATTTAATTATGACTACACGTTTGTCTCCCATTGTCGCGTTAACCTTAATTCCTTAAGATAATTTAGTGAGTTTAATTAATTAAAATCACAATTTTAATCTCAAACCATAAACTAGTTACAATTATTTTTAGAGGATTATGAAGAACTACATTTTCAATATTAAAGAGATTCGAATTATAAAAAGTAAAAATTATAATATTTACCGAACAAACACTTTGATGAAAATGTGTAGGACCAATTTGGATTAAAAATTTCTGTGTGGAAAGACCATAACCACTAATACAGATCTCAATAATGTCATTTTCATTTGCATTTGCATTTGTTGTTTTTCTTTTTCTTATTTTTTTAACGAATTTAAAAAGAATTTAAAGTGTGACTATTTGAAATTCTTGTAAATCTAAATTGATCCCTTTGATATATATATAAATTATATTATAACTATAAGTATAACGTGTCTAAATAGTAAACAAATTATTAAAATACTAAACTGAGGGAAATGTCCTGACTGTGAAAAGCATTACAAATTTATAACATGGTCATTGAATGAAGAATGATTTCTCAGTGAATGAAGAATGCTCTTTCTGTAATTTACCCAAGTAAAACTACTAAGGCCATAAGTAAAGCCCTTCCCTTTCCCAAATTAACCCAAATGCTATATTACTGTCACATCAGTTTTTTTTACTTTTTTCTCTCCAACCCAAAACCCAAGTAGCACACTTTCCAAATCAACCCAAACAACCCGAATATTTTTCTCTTTCTTCACTCTCACTAAAAAAACAAAAAAAAAGAAAAGAAAAAGGCTGCAACTTTTATCGGATTGACGGACCCGAGGTGAGAATTTTTAGAAGGAACCCGAAACCCCGTAGGGGTGTTCTCGAATGCCATCTTTGAACCCAAAGGAACCCGAATCTCTTCGGGCCATGCTCTACACATGGACTAAGAGAGGTTGGAGTGGGTGTGGTTTGGCGTGGAAGAAGCCAAACTACATGGAAAACCACTCATTGGCACCGTGGATGAAGTTTTTGTGTGGTGGGTCCACATGTGTTTTTTTAAAATTTTTGATTGGTAGTGGATGTTAGGTGGATCCTATAATTTGATATGGTAGAAAGTGATTCAGACTACGGGGCTGAGTGATGGTTAAGTGATAGAAGAAAAAAACTGATGTGGTGGTGTAACCATACCATTTACTCTAAGTGATTCTATTTGAATCCTTTATAAATCTAAATTTATATCCTCTGTGATGTGATATATGTAAGTGTATGGCCCGTACCGAAAACTGTAATTGATTGATGTGACATTCTAGTATGTAAGAAGGATTGGTTCAAATAATAGCACCTTAAAAGCATAAACACATTTGTGTTACTAGAAAAATTATATTTCATTCTACTAAATCTTTCTACTATCCTCTTGATCGAATCCATAAATTCTCTTTCTTCATTTCTTCTTTTAATTTTAATACTTGTATTAATCTTATAAGTAATTACGAGTAAGAATATATGATGTTACTAATTTGTAATGAAAAGTAGTAACTCCCTTACGAATCGTTAATATAAAAAGTAGGGCCCTACACCCGAGAAAAAACATATAAAAGATAAGAGATGAAATCAAGAATTGAATAACACATTAACACATGATCAAATCTAGTCGACTTTGATTTTGAAAATCAAACAAATTAAACAAAATCATAACTAGATAAGAGATGAAATCAAGAATTGAATGGTCGAAAGATGAAACTGAAACCTCTTAGAACAAGAATAACCGTCGATGAACAAACGAAACGTCGTCAAAGAACAATATGCACATACCTTAAACAAACCAAACCATAATAGAAGAATAAACTAAAGTCGTAGATGATTCGGCTGCATCTGATATCACTGGAGATGTCACTAAAGAACAAACCTAAAGCCGAAGAACGAATCGAAGTTGGAGATTCTGTTCGATGAACAACTAATTGAAGCAAAATCCTGCAATAATAATAATAATAATAACTATTTATTTAGAATTATTTTTGTAGAAGAAAAACCATGTAATCAACCAACTAATCATTTCCATCTCGTAACCGGTGCCGTATAAGCATTTCATCTGCTATACCAGGTTGAATATATTAAATGTTACGTTTGATAAGTAACTAAATTTAGTACATTAAATGATAAGTTTTAAAATTTAATACACATAATAATAAAACATAATAAGTTGAAAACATTTTTGTAAACTAAAACATAAATACTCTTAACTACTTATAACCGATTTGAAATCGTAGTGCAAAGTGAAGGGTAAAATAAAGAGAACTATTTAATTTTAGTGATATTTGTATAAAAACTAAAAGAATCGCGAATTGATTTCTAGCGACTTAACAATTATAATATATATTTATAACTTTCAACTCTTAGAATTGATTGCACAGCCAACCGCAGTTCTTAAAAAACTTTTTAAGAATATATAGGATTCACTAAAATTTTATTATAAGAGGCCGAAAAGTAACGACTATTATCTTATGAAAAATTCTATTTATTCTTATTATTCTCTTCTATTCATCAAAAGATAACATGTATTTCACTAATTCTTTTTTCTCACAATGCTTATTAATTTTGGTAATTGTCTTGATCTTAAAAGTAAGATGATAAGTAAAAATAATTGTAGGAGGATATGGTATATCTTATTAAAGTTTTCAATGCAGGTCATACACTCGCATACATCGCATCATAGAGTGGGTCAATTTAGATTTACAAAAGGTCAGAATCACCCTTTGTTTATGGGCGCAGATCCGTACACGACAGTTTTTAACTATACACAATAAGGTACAAGCAATTAATGTACATGATTGCAAGTTAATAATATATGAACGGGTGCTACTATTTGGCTCCCGTCCTCTCACATACCACACATCAAATCATTCAATTATATTACAATTTCCAATATACGTTTTACAATCACAAATGTCACATCAAATTGGACAATTTAGATCATGAGAGGAGTCTAAATAGAATCACCCTATATGAAGTTATTGTATATGACGACTTTGGTTGTGTAATAATCATGGTTCTAAATAACGTATGGCGTGGCGTGACGGCGAGGTTAAACCTCAAGCTTTAGGAGTTTTTTAAGGCAACACTTAAAGCGTCAATTTTGTATATATTTTATAAATATTTATATCTAATTTATCATTATTAATATACAAATTACACGAAGTAGCACAAATTAGGAGCAAAGTAACATATACAAATGTATAGAAGTTCAATACACGCGGTTGCAAAATGTATATAAAAAAGTCAAATTTGTTAAAAAAAATATTTTCTGCGTGTCACGCTTTAAAAAACTCGTCATATGACGCGTAAAGGTGTGCCTTGTCTTACGTCACGCCTAACCCCACCACTAAGGACTATTTCTTAACGACAAAGTCACGTCTCACGCCTTGATTTCACCATGACATGTTTTTTAAAACCTTGTTAATAATCACCTCATTTTGTTTATACATACAAGTTTGCTTCGTACGTGTATGCTTTTTATTTAGGGTTAATGTCTATCAACCAATAATTGATTGACTTTTGACTAATGACTATAGATAGAGGACGCCAAGGGCAAACATATTTTAAAACGAGGCATGCAATATATGATGTTAAAGTATATATACCACTAGCAGTACTTAAGTTAAGTGTTATATTTATATATCTTTTTAATAAATGATAATATTATCATTTCAGTATTTACTTATTAAAAATGTATGCGAGTGTGATAATATCTAACTTAGATACATTAGCAACATATATCCTTTTTCTAATATATTATGCTACTATGCTAATCATATACTCATATTATTATAGGCAAAAGTTTAAACGAGAACTGTTTTTCGTACGAGAATCGCAAAAACTAATCTTAGTCGTCCAAAAGCGAAAGAGGATTAAATGATATGCTTCCCGATAAAGGTATATCATCAAAGAAAAGAAAGTTTTTAGAAGCAGTTGAAGGTTGCGTGCTATGGTTCTTATGGAAAGCTAGAAACAAAGTGATTTTTGAAGATATACATTTCTCAGCGTGGAAGGTTATCAATGAAATCTAAGTGTCTTTATTTACATGGTTAAAATTTAGATCAAATTGTAATAATCTTATTTGGTCTATGTGGTGTAATAATCCCTTTTCCTATTTTAGTCGGTCTTGTTAAAACTACTTCTATCATGTTGCTTGAAGTATTTGATTAATAATATTTTGGTTGTTAGGTGGAGGGTAATGATCATACCGAAGTTCTCTGTTTATTCTTCTTTTTTTGCTATTCAAGAAAATTTAACTTGGCGACTAGAGTGTTTGTAATCGACTTTTTTGGTATTTGAGATATAAAATCTATCTTTACTTTATATATATGTATATATACATATATAGGCAAAAGTTCAAACGAGAACTGTTTTTCGTACGGGAATCGCGAGAATCAATCTTAGCCGTCAAATTCCCCCTCCTTTAATTGGATTGCCCACCCATGAATTCATTGCCACACTCAATCCCCCCACGCTCTTCATCCATGAATTCCATTATCCAAAATGAACGGCCAAGATTGGTTCTCGCAGTGCTCGTATGAAAAATATTTCTCGCTGGAACCCTCCCTTATATATATATATATATATATATATAGGCAAAAGTTCAAACGATAACTGTTTTTCGTACGAGAACCAATCTTAGCCATCCAATTCCTCCCCGTCCAATTCCTCCCCCTTCAATTGGATTGCTCACCCATGAATTTCTTAAATACACCTTGCCACACTCAATCCCTCAACGCTCTTTATCCATGAATTTCATTAAGATTGGTTCTCGTACGAAAAATAGTTTTCGTTTGAATCGCTCCCTATTATTATATACATCTTGAGTTAAAGTTGTTAAAGTGAAAAAAAATACTTTTTATATGTATCAATATGATATCTTTTACATATATAGTTATTAATGTTTTTGTTCATATACTAATATGGTATTTTCGTAAAATTTCAAAATCAAGCTATTATGCGTATCAAATGTGGTATAACATGGTCACATGCTAACGTGAGACCAAATTGACTAACATGGTGGTAAATTTGCATAGAGTTGATTTCATAAATGGTTCTTAAACTAACCATGAATTGCAAGTTTAGTCTTTTTTTTAAAAAAGTTGCATTTTTCGTCCTTTAACTACCATTTTGTTGCAAGTTTAATCCTTTTTTACGGTTTCCGTTTGTCAAGTCCGTTAATTCAAGGGTATTTATGTCTTTTTACCCTTTTTTAATTTTTAATTAATTTTAAATAATATTTTAATCTTATCAAACCTCACCCAGACTCTCTCCCACTCATTACTATCAAGTGCAATTCTGGAAGCATCTCTCTCTCTCTCTTACCCTTCTCTCTCTCTCACACACACTCTCATCTCTCTCTCTCTTGATAAACCACCGCCTCCCTCACCCACCACTGTCTAGAACCACCGCCTCCCCCACCCTCCTCGGCCGAGAACCACCGCCCCCACCCTTCTCCGCCTAGAACACCATCCCCACCCACCTCCGCCTAAAACACCATCCCCACCCACCTCCGCCTAAAACACCATCCCCACCTACCTCCACCTAGAACCCCCGCCCCCATTCTCGTACCGTTTTCTTCTTTCCTTTTTCCGGCCACCAACCACCACAATATAAAACCACCACCAACCGCCGCATACAAGAACCAGAAAGTCGAAAACCAACAAAACACCAAGAACAATGAAACCGACCACACAAATCGACACCTACCTGAAACCACCAACCATCGCCGCCGCCTTAATCGCCTGAAAGCACCATCCACACAAATCGAATGGTGGTGTACGATGGTGTCTTTGCAAGAACCAATTTTGTTCAAAGACTTGAGATAACGATGGCCGGTGCGTTGTTCAATCGAATGGTGGTGCTTTGTTCAAAGACTCGAAAGAACGAGAGAGAGAGGGAGAGAGAGAGAGAAAAGTATGTGTTGTGTGAACAAAGGAGAGGAGAGGAGACGATGGTGGGGTTACAGAGGAGTGAGGCGGTGGTGGGGTTACAAAGGAGAGGAGAGGAGAGGAGAAGAGAGAGAAAGGGTTTGGGGTGGGGTTATTTGGGAGAGGAGAGGAGACGAGAAGAGAGAGAGAAAGGGTTGGGGTGGGGTTACTTGGGAGAGGAGAGGAGACGAGAAGAAAATAAATAAAAAATTAAAGATAAGGGTAGAATAGTCCATTTACAAAAACTAACGGATCTAATTAACGGAAATTGTCAAAAAGGATTAAACTTGCAACAAAATGGTAGTTAAAGGACGAAAATGCAACTTTTTTAAAAAAGGGACTAAACTTGCAATTCGTGGTTAGTTTAAGGACCATTTATGAAATTAACTCATTTGCATATGACGTGATTTTCTAGTTAAAAAAATAAAAATAAATAAATAATAATAATAATAATTTAAATCAACAAACCCCTTCCTTTTTTCTTGAACATTCTTTCAGCACCTGATAATCACCGTCACTGTTTCCTTTGTATGTTCATAAGTCATCACCATCACCCTTCCATTTATCTTCTCCGGCAGCATTGATAATCTTTTTCTTTGATCTAAGATAATGTTTTTGCGTGTGTGGAAGATTTAGTGTTTTTTTCCGTAACTTTTTGACACCACCATCACATCTCTTAATATTGACATTTAGGGTTGCAGTCTTTGTCCACAAACTTCATCTTATCATCTCCAACTTTAACATCGATTTAAGGTTTATTGATTTTTGTATCATATGTTGGGTTGAGTTCACAAATTCAAATTTGATTTGGGTTTATAAACTCGAGTTCAAGTTCATATAGGTGTTTTTTCATGTTTGAGGGTTTTACATGTTCAACTTGTAAGGATCGAAAATACCCTACTTGTATGGATTGAACTTGAAGCCTTAACAAGAACATGTTATAAGATGCGAATAACAGAAACAAGATAAACATACACCAAGATATAACGTGGTTCGGTTGTCAGGGTCACGACCTACGTCTACAAGCAGGGATCAAAGACTTCTTTATTAATTGAAAGTGTTTACAAAATGTCACCCTAAGGCACATATGAACCACAAAGATTGAATGATAAGAAATCCTCGCCGCAAACACACGAGGACCAAAAACAATTAGAGCACAAGAAATTGGGCTCCACGGCGTGGATCCTCCAAGAAAAACCCAAAGAAAACTTTGCATGATATGTCTCCTCCTTGTGAATAACTACTTCACGCCGAGCACCATTACCAGCCTTCTTTTTACAGTTTAATAAATTCATGAAGTTATTTCAAGTCATATCCTACACAACTTGATAGATGGGTCTTGTTCATCACCCTTGCGATACACACACACACACACACCATTAGTCTCCTATTAGTTTGCTAACCTACAATTTGCATATGCTTAATAGTAATTAATAAAACTATTAGCATCCTCATCAATAAAGGAGTAAGTCCCTTGTAGTGAGACTCAATTTTCCCTTCTCTCCCTACCCCTCGTACACAATATTTCTCCTACTTTACCCTCTAATTTTACGAACCCTTTAATTAGTGAAATCAAAAATGTATAATAAACACCAAAGTGCTTGTAGTCTAGCGGTATCATGTATTAATGAAAGATGTTTCTTTTAAAGTGATCGAGGGTTCAAGTCTCATAGTAAACAATTGACTAGATTTAGTAGCTGGTTTAGTAAATGTGTACATTTGTCATTAAAATAATAGTAAAATAAACCAAACTTAAAGCATATGGTAAATCCGTTCAAAAAAAGCATTTTGTAAATCAAATGTTTATATAGTAGGTGATTGTCATTGTTATTCTTGTAACTTTATTATTAATCAGCATTCATACTTTAGCAATTTCACGTATTACGAGTTCTTTTGTTGTAATTGTTGAGTATTATCTAATATTGGACGAGTGTGACTTTTTAATGTGTTTTATAAGAGTCTCGGTGACTCTACTTATTGCCAATTAGTTTTAAGTTAGAACGTTAAAAACTTACATTGTATTAGAGCAATGTTCACTTTTGGTTGGTCAAAGATCACCCGGACTCCACGTAGCCCATAGTATTCACGTGTTAGGCACGGAAAAAAAGTTACACGTGAGGGGACGTGTTAAGTAATGTCTCACATCAAACGAAAAATGACTTTGTAATGTGCTTAGTTAGGATAATAGCTACTACACTCATATCTAATTGGTTTTGAGTTAGAAGCTCACAAACTTACGGTTAGCCAGTATCAAGTCTTTTAACTAATGCTTAATGTCGAAAGTTAATATATTTAAGCTTGGACAACTCAAGCATATATACTATTACTTGTATCTTATGTTTTTGTCTAATATCTTAACTCTTAAATAATATAATTATGCAACCTCTTCCAATCAAATTATCATTTGATTCGGTCGGTTCAGATATTGTGATAGTTTAGAAGATTTGCATCCATATTTTAAAATTAGATTTATATAATTAATTGGATTAGATTTAGAATATTCCATATAAACAAAAACTCATAATTTATTTATTTTAATACTAAAATATTATTTCAGTTGATCAAACCAAATAGAATTTCTCCTCTCTTTGGATCGTAGCATATAGCTAAAGTATATGCTAATTAGAAAATTAGTTTATTAAAAAAAACAAAGATGAATAATTAAATAAAAATTAAGAAAAGTTCTATAACAACCATGCCATATTATGCGAATATACTAATAACTAGAGTTAAATTACAAGTTTAGTCACTGTAGTTTGCTACTAATTACATTAAAAATATGGGTATTATAAAATTAAAAGTATAGCGATTACCAGTGTAATAAATAAATTTTAAGAACTATCAATATAATTAGTAGTAATCCATATAAACTAAACATGTAATTAACTCCTAATACTAAATAATAATAATAATAATAATAATAATAATAATAAAACAAAATAAAAGGTTTGTCTTTATATGCATAATTCAAGGCCACAAAATATCCAAGAAATAAACAATCATTGGTTCCACATCTTTAACGTGATAGTACACGATAGAGTTAATCTATTAACGTAATACACTCAACAACATTTAATAATATACTAGCAATGTATCCGTGTAATGCTGTGACGGCAAATAGTTTATATTTTACATCATGTTGTTTTTAAAAATGTAATAATACGTTGTTCGCTCAATTCAATGTCACAAAAAGTATCGTACAATGTCAGTTTTTTTTGTTTTTTTATTTGCATCAACTATTTTATTAATTTTAAAAATAAATTCTAAAAGACATTAAAATAAAAAAAGATTTATATTTATGAAATAATGAGGGAGAATTAATAAGATTTTGAAAATTACATTGATGTGCGTAGATAATTGTGTTTGTGTGAGAGAGTGTTTTAGTGTTAATAAGATTTTGAAAACAAATTCTAAAAGACATTAAAATAAAAAATGATTTATATTTATGAAATAATGAGGGAGATATTTTAAACTAGATAAAAAGTAAAGTAATTTAGAAGAGAGAATGAAATGGTTAAAAAAGAGTATTTTAAATAGATAAAAAATTAAAGTAAATTATGAGAGAGAATAAAACAGTTAAAAAGGGGTATTTTAGTAAATTCAAGTTACTTAAAATTAAGAGTTTTTAAGGTTATAAATGCATTATAAAAGAGTAAGATAAGGATATTTGACCATTAATATTATTAATGAAATATATAAAAAAGTAAGTAAAATTAAACGTGTTTTCTCATATATTGTTTATTGAGTTGTGTTTAATAAAATCCATTTAAAAAATATAGTCTAGAAATTTTAATATTCAATCACAGGTGTTTCAGTATATAATCACATGCGATTCGTAAAAGCATCACATGTGATTTACTAAAAATTACGAAAATCTCACTCTTTTCAAATTTTTAAAATTTAATCTAGGTTATTGATGACATTGATCCAAAGACTAAAATTAATCCCTTATGACTATGAATTAATTATGGATTATATTAAATATTCTTGATTATTTATTACAAATGTTTAATAATTTTTACTAAGGAAATAAATATAAATATCAAATAATATAGAGATTATATATTATTTTATAAAATATACTTACTTATGAAATTAAGATAAATGTTAAAATCAATAGAGAATGTGAGAAAAAAAAGGTAGTATATTTCATATGTAATCTTCTAATAAGTAGGAGGATGAAATAAGCTGATATTAAATTTTCCAATAATATATTTTATTTCTTGCTTAAGTGTGCTATCGATCTACTAAGTTCTTGTAAATTTTATTATGAATTGATATTTTATGTTACTAAACAGAGAAAAGATATACTCTTTTACTTTATCTTTTTACTTATAAGATCAACATAATGTTAAAATTAATTAAAGAGGTAAAAAAAGAAAATTAATGAACTTCATATATTATCTTATAATAAGTAGAAAAGTAAAGTATGAGAAAAAATAATAAGAATATATTAATTTTCTTATAAACATATATTCCAATTCAAGTTGTATGTTATGATTGGATAGATAAGTTTACCTACCAACTCTATACGATAGCATTTGTAGCTAACCGATGTCGAATCTAGAAGGAGCATATCAATAATTATAGTTAACAACTTTTTAAATAAAAAATATTATAGTTAACATCTTATATTGCTACTTTGTTTATATTACAAAATATTTCTTTTTTTAAAAGCCAAGATTATATCAAGAACAACAAAAACAATACAACCAAGAAGGCCCAAGTCTCAAGGAGCAAACAAGGGCTCTCGGAAATAAAAGGAAGGACATTAGAGATAGCAGTGACGAACAAGACACCCCGACTAACGCTCCGTTTTCGAGTTTCTTAAGGAAAAAAAAAGAAATGATGAAGTTATATTCCTGAGTTGGAAGGAAAATGAAGTAAATAAAGTAGGATCCCTTTCCTTCTAAATCATCTCATATTTGAGATCATAAGGTTGCGTTTACTTCCAGAAAAATCTTTTATTTTTTCAGAATTTTTTTTTAAAAAAATTAAAAATCAGAAAACATGTTCACTTGCACATTTTTTCAAAAAACTCCTTCACTTTTTCACATTTTATTTTTCCAAACTTTCATACTTTTTCAAATAACTTTTTAAAGAAAACGCTTCAACCAAACATGTTTTTCATTTTTTTCTGAAAAAGGAAAACTCCACCTCTTCATCGAAACACGTTTTCTATTTTTTTTCAGAAAATGAAAACTCCACCATTTTTCACAGAAAAACAGAAAACGAAAAACAGAAAAATTTTCTTCTGCTAAATGCAGCTTAAGTTTTTAACTGAATAGTCCCTCTTTCCCTCTCCTTTTCTCTCCCTTTCTCGCCTTAAAAAAATTTGAGAACACACAATCTTAATAGTTTTATTTCCTTCCCCTCCATTTTTTTCCAAAAATAACTCAAGAACACAATGTAAGTCTTAAAGGAGCAAATAAGGTGTAATACCCAAATTCCGAAATAAATAAAAGTGTAATACTAGTATGGTTATTATTATGTAGAAATTGTGTTTTGAATTAATGGATTGAAGTTTCGGCCTTGTTGGGCTCGATTGAGTACTAACAATCGAGTTTGTAGTGGGCCTAGGCCTTATAACGTATGTATATAAATAAGAATTAGGGCTCAGTCACCAAGAACCCTTCCATTGAACTCACAGAAGCTTTGTGTGTATATCGAAGGCCAAGAACAGAGAATGCAACTTCCATTGAACACTTTTCGATAATGATAATGCCCAACAATCTACCATGTCATGGATGGCCTTGGCATAAGCGCAAGTTAAAGTAGCTCATTGGTAGCCATAGGAATTCAGCAGAATAATATTTTTCTAGGCAATGCAACTTCTTTTGGCTATGTACAATTCAGATCACCACTTAGTTCGTGGACAAATAATTCCGGATTACGTGGTAATCTCAAAATATAGTCTATTGTTGGCACCTCTCATAGTCTAACTTTAAAATATATTGTTTCTATCCACGAAGACTTCGAGTTGAAATTTGTATAAAAGTTCCAGCCTATAAAAGACCCACATCATGGATCATTCGGTTAAGCAATAAATCATTGAAAGCTCGAGAGACTTCATTAGGGGTGTGTTTGGTTCTGGAACCGGACTGGAACCGAAAGAACCGATAACCAAATTTGGTAAAAGTTAGAACCGAACCGATATAAGTGAACCCGTTTAGGTTTCAGTTTCGGTTATTAACTGGTTATTTCGGGTATAAAACCGGATAAGACCGAAAATTTACTTTGAAACCGGTTTCAAGAGTGTGAACCGAAATAATTGATAACCGGTGAATTTTTTTGTTATTAAAGATAAATATGATACATTTATATTAGTTGTTTTTTTTCCTATAAAGGTTAACTAATAACCAAAACGGTTTAAAGTTTACACTAAAAATACTTGAAATCGTAAGTGAACATGCATGCATCATCGACACTAACATATGACCAATAAATAATAGTTCGTTGACTTCATTCTTACAAACAATAACCATTAGCCATATCGTCAATGATAATAGTTCAATAACCAACAATATCACAAATAATAATAGTTTATAGTCAACCATATGACAAATACAAAATTTTATACAAACCGGTTCTGGTTCTAAGACCGAATTACCAATATATAGTTTCATTATTACAAGCTTATCGAAATCCTCAGTGGTGATGATGGCAACGGTAGCAATGACGTCAGTTAGTTGCAACAAGCAATTACAGCAAACGGCGATAGGCAGCGGTGGCGGTAGCAACAACAGTGTTAGCATTGGTGACAAACAGTGGTAGTAATGCGGAGATGTTTGTGATGCGTAGGTTAAGAGCTAAAAGTTAAAACAAGGGTGTTTTAAATTTCTTAAAATTAAAATTTTCAATTGTTCTACCAAATAGGAAGTTGGATGGAATCTGATTCTAATTTTATTAAATTAATTTTCATATAGTATATCTATAACTCCTACAGTAAAAATATTTTGTTATTACAAAGAATGGAGATTTTGAGAATATTTCTTTTAAGGAGGTGCAGTGACGCATAAATTGAGGCCTAAGGTCAATGATCACGACTCCCGACACGAGACCAATGATGGGTGTCGGCGTCACATCTTACATTTCTTTTATTTTATAAGAAAAACGATATCTTATTAAATTATTATTTTTTACTTATCCTTGTTTACAAGATTGATATAAATGTTAAAATCAAATAAAGTAAGTAAGATAATTAATGAATTTCACATGTCTTTTTATAGTAAGTATAAAAATAAAATAGAAAGAAATAGTAGTAGGATATAATTCAAGGTTATTAAGATCGGAATCTTACATATGATCGTTTTCGCCTTTGCAAGATCGGAATCTTACATATGATCGTTTTCGCCTTTGCAAGATCGGATCGTAAGATCCTACCACAAGTCACTAAAGTTTTTTATATGTTATAAAAACCAATTATAATATTTTTACGAGAGAATGAAACATCAAATTTTAAAATAACATAGTCCAAAGTTTAAATATTAAGTGCATAGATAATAATTCACCATAATTCATTGGTTTGCATATTATAATGACATTTAATATATGACTCTTAAACACAATCAATAAATTTAGAGCATATTATGCACAACATTAATTCTTTATTTTATAAAAAATCTTATTTTCGTGAACACCAATCTCATATAACAAAAGAAAAATGAAAAAATGTGACGTGTATAAAGTAAAAACCTACAAACAATTGTTTTTAGCACAAGGTTGACCTTTTAAAAATTTAAAAATAATAAAAATAAAATCATAGTAGTAATCAAAAAATGTAAAATAATAGTAATAATTAAAAAATATAAAAAACAAAAAAAATGTGATCGTGGGATCGTAGGACCGCATAACGTTCCTACGATCCTGAGTATGATCCTATCTATTTACGATCCGACGCGGTTTTGGTAGGTGGGATTGTAGGATCGTACGATCCTATGATCAAGATTGCGATTTTGATAACTATGCTTATACACTATATATATTGCATTGTTATAATAAAAAGTCTATATTTGTATTATAATATTTTTAAGAAGAATGCTAAATACAACCATTAGTGCTGTGGTTAAGAATATAAATAGTAGTTTTAGTTTTTAAAAATAAAAATCACAATTTATGTCTTCTTAAATAACTTTCTATAATTTTCATATTTATCTTTTAAATAGTTTTTAATTTTTTATGTATAAACAAAGTTATTATTTTAAAACTAAAAATAATTTTTTTTAATTCTTATTCACAACTCTAAAAGCTGTGGTTAGTATTTTTCTATTTTTAAAATGATGGTAGTAGAAATAGTTAGTGTATTTATAAGATTATATAAATATAATGTATTATAAAATTTAAAAATTGTGTGATGCAAAAATTAACTCCCTTTTACAGACGATGACTTCGGGGGAAAGAACTAAAAAGTGAAGACATGATTGGCAAAATCAATGGAGAGTATATAAAACCAAATAAGTGGGGACAAAAAGATGACACTTGTCACTTCTCCAATGACAATGCGACAAAATATCCAGAAATTGCACATGTCACCTAACTTAAGATAACACGCCACATGTGAATCGTTTTTGTGAGGACACGTGTATGCAGAATTTTCAGCCGCTTAACGTGGGTGATTCTATTAATACCTAAATAGTCCTCTTATATGATATTTGTGAATGAAAAACTATATTGAAAAGGGTTATTCTATTGATACTCCCCTATATATCTAAATAGCCTCTTCTTGTGACATTTGTGAGGGAAAAAGCTGCATTGAAAATTGTAATTTAATGATTGAATATATGTGTATGTGAGAGGTGTTGGTGATTTTAGTGTCATCAAAGCCATTTAGTATAGTCGGGATTGACTTTGAGACTAGCCGATTCTAGACTTGATTATATTTCGAGTCTGGAGGTGCGGAGCGCACACTCGAATAAATTAAGTATACATACGATATACGTACAAAAGAATACGATTCACAAGTCGTTATTCTGACGAAATAGTCTCAAAATAAACGAAAGATAAAGCAAAGCATTCTGTGTTTGGATTTGAATCAAGCATGTAATTCAAATCAAGCTTCTTGGATTATCCTATATCTGAATTCGTGATACCCCAGGCAATAGGGTAGAATTACAGATTACGGAAAGTGTATTCTACACGATCCACGAAATTATCCAAGTTATATTGTTATTCTTACTTCCTACAAACCCTTTCCTCCAACAAGAGGAGGTGGCCAAATAGTAACTACTATTGAAAATTGTATATGAATGATTTGACATATGAGTATGTAAAAGGAGAGAGGCCAAATAGTAGTATCATTTTTTTAATTGAGAAGTATTTTTACCGTCCAACAAAATCTTTCTACTTGTCTAATTATTTATGAAATGAATACAAGTGTCAAATTTAATAAAGAAGGCGGTGAAAGGGAATCAATGGATTATTCATACTATCTTGTGATGAACAGGAGAATAAATTATGAGAAATTAGTAGGAACAAACATAATTTTCTATTTTATTATGAAGCAACTCTCACATCTCATCACATCCATCATACTATCATTTAGATATTTTCGTCCATCACATTGCACTGTGATGGTCACTCTTTACTACACTAATTCCTAAGTCTCATCTAATATCCACTGCCAATCAAAAAATAAAAAATAATAAAAAGAAACGAGAGATAGATCAAGAGGTGTCCCACATAAACTACCCCTTACCCCCAACCTAAACCTACCACTCACTTATGCCTTGTTCTTGAGTTTTTTTCTAAGGAATGAAAGGATTTAGAAGAAAATCTTTAAAGAAAGTGTTCTTGAGTTTTATTTTAAAAATAAAAGGAAAGAAAATAGAGGTTTGAAGGGATAGTTTAGGCTTATTTTGATGTCAAATCTATCCTTCCAAAATTTTAAAAGGAAAGAATTTCCTTCCGTTTTCCTTCTTCTCCTTCCTTTATTAAATTCGAGAACGGGACGTTAGAGTGGATGGAGTGAGTGAATCACCACTTAAAGGTGACCATTGCAAGGGTTGTGGTGAAGGTAAAATAGGGTGGAGACCACATGTGGGGTGAGAAAAGGGTGGGAAGGGAAGTGATTTTTCAATGTAAGCAATCGATTCATCCATATAAAATGTATGTTTCATCAACTTATAAGGTAGTTGTAAGGATAGTGTATCATATATGGAAGAACCATCTCCCGTGAGCAAAAGGTGCCTAATTGTTTTTCTCCCTCCTATTATATTTTATTTATTAATCTTTAATTTAATAATTGAGATAATAGGTGATTCCTAAAATATGGTATGACGGGGAGAAAAACTAACATGACGATATGATAAGTGTAAGTGTTGCAATCACTCTTATGGAGCGAGATTTAACATCACCACTCATGTGGTAACCACCCCTCACCCCTAAAAACATATTCACCCCGTGTACTCTAACGTTCGAGTTAAAGAAGTGAAAGTGTGGTGGGTGTTGGGGTGGCCACCTTATGATACTACACCACAATAGTAGTACCACTCCATGATGGTGTTATGGGAAGATCTTGGTGTTAATCACGTGGTAGAGTGGGTGTGTGGTGAGTGGACACAACGCAACAACACGTGTGATGAGACTTGGGAGGGAGCTTGTCTCCGTTCTTTTTATTTTTTTAATTATGATTGATTAGTTCAGTAAAATATGAGTTTTCTACTTTAATGTTATGAAAAATGATCACGAATAATCTTTTAATTAACTATTAAAACTTACACTCATAAACAATACATGAGCCATTACTTAAAAACAAAAAAGAAAAGGAGGATCTAAAACACTGATGCGGATGCTATCGAGTTGTATGTCGCCATCGTAACTAGAGTTTGATAAATTCTGGATCATTCAATTCTATAGATATATATCGTATGATATACTATTAATTTTTTTCAAGATGCATGTTGTATCAGTGTATATTATTTTAATCGTATAAAGAGTAAATTACACGTTTGGTCCCTGTGATTTCTTACTAATTACATTCTCCGTCCTTAAAGTTTGTTTATTACGCTATAAATCCCTACTATTTGTACTTTGTACAGATTCATTTATTACACTAGGGTACAAATTCTAAACAGTAGGGACTTACAACATAATAAATAAAGTTTAAGAATCGTAAGTGTAATAAGTCACAAACCACAGGGACCATCCGTGTAATTTACTCTTGTATAAATATAAATATATTGACAATTATTTAGTATTTGAATTTGAACTAGCTTGTTTTTCTGATTAATAAATTTATATAATTTTGGTAAATTTATAAGTATAATTTTTTAAACTTACGAGATTATCAATTTATAGTTATTACTTACGTAAAATCTTCGCAAAATCCTACATCGTTTATGGCAAGAGAAATATTGGGTTCATAAGTAAACTTTGGTCTTAGATAACATAATGCATTTTGTGGTCATAAGTACGACATATCTCATTAGAACGCTACAATTAAGCTTTTTTGAGCAGGAGCAATCTAATGATAGGTGACCCCTAGGAAGTTTTTGTCTGGTTGCTAGAAACAAATGTGTGAGCCTTAGGGGCAAAGCAAACAATATTTTATCATGGTAAAGTAAGAGTGGTATAGCTTATTTATGTTCACAAGGCGGAATTTTTTTGACGTATGAGGTTAGTTAAAAGTTTAATATACATTAGCAAGATAGTTTAGTAGACGGGACTCGGTTCATACTATGATGGAAAACCCCACCGATCAAATTATCATCACCTCTATTGTTTGAATTTCGATTCAGTTTGAACATCTGGTCTTCATACCGATCAAATTGCGTTACTGCGGGAACATGTTAGCGAGATAGTTTAGTAAATGGGATCGGCCCATACTTTCATATAAACCCTATATGGATATATTGTTTAAATCAATATATATCGGATGTTCGTAATCTTGAAAACGAAGAGGATTTTACCCTCAATAACAATATATACAGAAAATAAACTAATCTAAAACACCTTGAAATCCAACCCTAATCATATTCATGGTTAAGCTATTCTTTTAGCAAGTTATTAATTAGTTGGTTCTCAAAAAGTGTCTAATGATACACATGAAAAATGAATTGCTACAAACTAATAAAATTAATGTTATAGATGGTGTATGCACATATGTAGACAAATAAATAGAAGGTGTATGTTCAACCAAACATTGGTTTAATAACATTTCAGGAATTGCTAAATATTTATAATAACATCACTCAACATGGACAAAGTAAAGATTAGTGCTATGAATTAAATACAATATATCTTCAACTACTTCATAATAATATTCTTTATTAAAAATTAAAAAAATGTGACTACCTCTTTAAAAGAAGATGCCTTTATATGTGATATTGGATCAAAAATCTACTAATTATGACACTTGCTTAAATATGTATACAAACTTATTTGTTAAGAAAATGTAAAATCAATAGTACTATTTTAACAAAGAGTAAATAATATTTTAGTTGACTGACAAAGTTAAAAGAAATAATTTCAATATACAGGTACAAAACGGGATCTAACAAAAGAGTTTGGTTATATTAAAAAATATATTTTTTTAATTTAATGTTATGTTCACTAAGAATGATTCCGTCAATATTTTTAATAATGTAATTATTTTTGTGAAATACATTTAATTTCGTTTTTATATTTTTAACAATAATACAAATACAAAGAAAACACGTAATAAAACATGTTTCAATAAACAGGGTGGAAATTAAATGTTAATTATTATATAAATCTTCTAGTACAATAAAAAATTAACATGAATAAAATCTATTAAATAATACTATAGATTGATTTAGATAAATAATTTAATTATCAAATTTGAACCATCCATTTTGGTGAAAATTAAAATATAATTTTAACTCTTTTTGTCAAAATTTAATCCGCTTTTTAAATTATTATTCTTTGCACATTTCTATAGTTATTTAATATCCTTTTATTAATGTTTAAATTTATTATTTTTTAAAATCAACCCGTGTGTTAATCTAGTTAATAAATAAGTATGATTGAAAATTTTGAAATAAGAAAATAGTATAACAAATGTTAATTGCTTAATTGTCTAATCGACGTCTATGCAAGTGTGCATGCTACACAAGAAAATGAGCGGGAAAATTAAACTTATGCGAATTTAAAAAGTTATAAATGGCATATTAATTACTAATTGCTTATTTATTAAATAATAAAGATTAAAAAAAAGAAACATAATGTATAATTTATCATCTCACAACTAAAAATGCAGCAAGAGAATATGAAGTAGTTAATCTATCTTTTTAGAGGTGATGTTGACTTTGTAAATAGATATATACTTGTCAATATTTGAGAGGAATTAATTAACATAAATTATGGAATATATATAAAATATGTTGTTTATCCATGATTATATTACGTTAAGGTATAAATATGTTATGACTCCACGTACGTACATGAAAATATATTAAACGTGACGAAGGATGAGTGATGACTTGTATGTATCGTTCCGTTGTTGAATTGCTATTTTGTACCTTAGTGATTAGTGACAACAAAGCTTCCTGTCCGGAGTTTAAAATAAACATTTTTCTTTTCATATTAGACAAAAGTTGATGTTTTAAGCATAATACATAAATAAATAATTGACACAAGAATCTTCTAATATAAATAAAAGACTAATTTAATAAAATTTATTAAACGATCTAAGCCATTCATTTAAAAAAATATGTAATCTTGACCGTTCATTCACAAAAATCAAAAAATCAATTTTGACTTTTTAGAGTCAAAATTATTAGAGATAATTTCATATATGCCCTTATTAAATTATATAAAATCGTGTTTGTTCACCTTAATTTACAAATATCATATTTACCCTTTATAATATTTCAAAATATCACAATTAACCAAATTCTTAATTTTATTATTCTAAAATATTTTATAATCATTTTTAATTATAACCAATAACGTTTAACTTTATTACCTTTAATTGTAACAATAATGATTGATGACTTGTATATAAGAAATACAATCACATCTCTTCATATCATGACGTCACATTTCTGTCATCAAGTCTGCACTCCCACTCGCGTTGATGTTTCCACTTTTGGTTAGAGTGTTGATGTCGTACGTCGTCATTTTTTAAATTCTCATTTAATTCACGTTTTATTATTATTTAGTACGTTTTTATTAATGTTTAATATTTATTATCGTTTAAACCAACCCGTGTATCACACGGGCATTTAGTCCAGTTAAATAACAATAAGAATACACGGAATTTATAAGAAACATACCAATCATTTGAAAGGCTCGACCATTGGCTTTAGGATGATTGTCTTTTTTCACGGAAGACCAACTAGTATCGTTATCCCTTTTTACGTAGACTACAATCATGTGTGCACGACAAGTCATACACCATTTTGGTCTTTTACTATCCCTTTTTACGTAGACTACACGAAAAAAAATATGAAGTGCATCTCAAATTAGTAATGCTTGTTTTGGAGCATCTTCTTGTTCGTAAAGGATCCTCGTCTTATATGTGTGGTGTGTGCGGGAGTGTGTGCGTAAGCGTGTGCAGTGTAGACTTCTCAAGCAAACGGTTCAATTTTGGGAACGTGCGAGCCGGAGGAGATGCAATATCAAAATGTTGCATCTAGATGCGGTAGAAAATAATTGGGCCAAAAGATGTAGCATGGGCAAAGATAACAAATAGACGCATTAGACTCAAATAACATAGAGATGTAGCAAACAATTATTTATAGTATATTGAAGACGGGTGTCTAGATGCAATGCAAACAAGGAAGAAGCAGTATAAATGTTGCATCTAATACATGTGGTTTATGCAGTCTAGATGTAGCATAATAGGTTATCTAAGAAAAAGAACCAAATTAGTTATATGTTCAAAATCCATCTACAACATTCGTTCTTCGAAATTGAGGAAAGACAAGGATGAAAGGAAGACGAGAGCGAAACGGTGAAGATGAAGATGCATGCAGACATAATAGTTAGTGAAGATGGAGAGAGAGTAAAGGTTGATAGTGAAGATGGAGACGAAGTATTTAGGGGAGATGTACTATTTGCATCATAGTACGGTATGAGGTGTTCGTAATAGATCATCGTTATATATGTGTGCGTAACGGACTCCACACAAAGGCCAACATACGTCCATCCTTACCAATATGTACTTTTAACTGTATACCACAATTACATTACCATATGGTTAAAACACTTGAAAATTTTTTCAACTTAAATTAATAAGCCTACTTATATATCAAATATCGATTGGATCGACTAATATTTTAATATGAACTATCATCCAACTATAAGTGGATCATTGACTTGTTAGCTAAACTAATATCCATCTCCTTTTAAATAATTATATCATAATTCAACTTTTTTTCTTCAACAACTATCGTGATTCAACTTGAGTTGTTACTAGTTTAAAAAACAGTGTAAACACATGAGTAGCTATAATTATTTATGTAAAAGTATTATTTAATATCTGTTTAGTTAAATCTATGATTATTTTTTATACATGAAATAAGAGTCCAATTTGATACTTTAAAATAAATAAATTATTATATTAGTTTTAGTCGTCACAGAAAAGTAAATGATGATAACATTAGGAAGGTTGTAAAATTTAATTACGATAAGATTTGTATTATACAATAAACATCAATAAAGACATAATTTGGATATGTATAAAGTTTTATTATTGATGTAGCCCAAGATTTAATAGATTTATTCTTAAATTATCAAAACATTTGTAAGTATTATATTTATTAATATGTTCCATATAACTATGATTAAATATGTAATGAAATTTGAATCCTACAAGGTTGTGCGTTCAAGTTTCGTGATGGATAGATTTAAAAATAGGTGTAGGAAATGTGTGTTATCTCGTTTTAAAAAAATACGTAATAAAATTAAAATGTCTAATTGATTTTAGATATATTATGATTTCATACTAATGCAAACATTTGTTAATATATAATTTAATAGATATTACGTATATGATAAGAAACTAAAATGATTAACACGTGTTAATTAAGTAATTAAATTTAATAGATATTATAACGTGATATTGTTGATTACTAACTTGAGAAAAGTCAAAATCAGATTAAATTTGTATACAAATGGATGATTAAAATTTAATTGATCTAAATCAATAGTTATAACGGCTTGATAAAATTGATAGAAGTTAGTTTTTTATTTATTTTCAAATATCTTTTTTGTATTAATCTTACATTACCCACAAAAATATCCTGCCTTCGTTCATATTAATTAATTAACTATTAAATGGTGAGTGACTGATTGTAGACCGAGAAATAAAAGTAAAACACTAAAAAAGTTTCCATTTTTGCAGGAGGGATTTGTGAAGAAAATTAAGATAAAAAGAGGCGGACTGAATTGTGAGAAATGGAAGTAGAGTGCCTAAAATTGTTAGAAAGCGAAAACCAGACTGACCAAAATGTCGATTTTTGCATGTATATATACGCGGCCAAATCGCTGCAAATATTAGATGGAAGATGAACCCTACGATTTGAGTCGTACACGAGTTTCCTCGTAGCCAAATCAACAACAACACAACACACACACACACACACACTTCAAGCTATCACCATGGACGGAATCGATCCAACTCGCGTTTTTCTTAAAGATGTTAGGCGTATCGTTATCAAGGTGATTCTTAATTACATACACACACTTATGTCGGATTCACTACTAGCTCTAGTAGTTTGATCCCTAAATTATTTGATTTCCAATGTTGCATTTGGCTTTAGAGAATTTTATCATTTGTTGTTATTTGTTTGTTTGATCCTCTCCCCCTCTCTGTTCATTATTTGATCATGCAACATTTAGTTTTGTTGATTATATTTAAAAGTTATGTTCATCGTGATTATGTATTTTCAGCAAGGGTTTAATTGTATGAGTGTGAGTAGGATTTTGTTTTTTCTTTAGTTTCGTCAGTGAATTAAGATGAAAGTTGTACCGGGAGTGGTAATCATGTAGTTCATTTGGCGATCTGACCCCTGTTCAGATGTATTCTGGATTTATCTATTAGAATTATGAAAAACTCATGTAGCAGTAACTTAGTAATATTCTAATAATCAGCTAGATCTTAATTTGGAGAGGATGATCAGCACCATTAAGCGAATTACGTATGCCATTGGTCTTCTCTTAGATTGATTACTTGTCATGTTCTTGGGGTACGCTAAATTATACCTCTAAAATGGATTGATCTTGATGATTTGCTTAGGCAGAAGTTATTAATTACCAACTAAAGATACTATTACAAATAATGAAACTTGAAAAAAGCCTCTAAAATAGTGCAGTTGAGAAAGATACGTGAAGATGCCCGATTTTGATTCAAAAATGGAATTTAGTTAGTTTTGCCTCTTTTATGACGATTTTTCTTTCTACTGTTTAAATTTTGTTGATCAGATCTGTTGTTTGTGCTACATCTTTATAGCACATATCTACTTAATATGTTCATGTTCATGTGTTTTTGAAATGCTCTTAAGATTGTTTCAAACTGGTTATCTTTTAAATTTGAAGGTTGGGACAGCTGTTGTCACCCGAGATGATGGAAGGCTTGCACTAGGAAGATTAGGAGCACTTTGTGAGCAGGTAGATTATTATAACAAAAAAAAAGCATACTTGCATATTTATTTAAGATGCCTTGAAATGTTCAAAATGATGAATATCTTATACGTTCAGATTCAAGCACTAAATTCTCAAGGATTTGAGGTTATCTTGGTGTCATCTGGAGCTGTTGGAGCTGGTCGACAACGGCTTAGATACAGGAAATTAATCAATAGCAGGTACTTAATTTCATTTAATTGTATCATGAACAATCTGTATGTAGTTACTGTTTGATTTCAGTTAGAATTTCTTCTTAAACAAATACTTTATTTCTGTTGCATGATATTATTGTTGATTTGTTTCTATGCTCTAAAAGTGTCCAAGGGCTACACTGTGCATGTATCTTGGATCTTTAAACCAATTATTGTTGGACATTTGAACCAACCTTAAAAAATGATAATTGGTTATAAAATAATCATTTCCTGAACAAAATGTCATGCTATATTTTCCCTTTAGTTGGTGATTTTTGGGTTTAATTTTTATTTTTATCTTCAAGAATTTGAACACAGGACATGACACCACATGCTTTGACAAGATTAAGTGTAATGGATGTGGGGATGTGACCATGCTCCCTTTGTAAGTTGTCATACTTTGTCCCTTCTAGAAAAGATAATGATTACACCCTAACAATCTAACTTCTTTTATCTTTTATATGAAGGTTGAGACCTTAATATCACCATATATTTTGCCCATAATAATACAAGATTATGGCTTGTTCAGACTATAAGCCTACCTGAATCTTCTAAACAACTCAAATTACAACATAACCTGTTAGTTCCAGCACTAATAAGTTATAAACGCTGTGATTCAAGTCATAAACAGAAAGCAACTAACTTACCCTATTAATTAAGGAATAATGATCGTGAATATTGTTGGTTGTCAGATTATCATTAAGTGCACACATGGTAAGGTATCATGTTAAGATTAAAGCTGGTATTGTATCAGTTTGTTATAGTCTGCATCTCTCGGAAGCCAATTTGGCTTGTTTTTCTTGGGTTTATATTCATTTTGTACCTTTGTGTTCTTGTTCAAGTTATAACTAAGTTACTAAGTTCAACTTTCCTAAGAATATCTAATAAGATAGTTATAATATTAGTGACCGATCGTTATTTGTGTTTTGTAGCTTTGCGGATCTTCAGAAACCACAAGCTGAGCTTGATGGTAAGGCATGTGCAGCTGTTGGGCAAAATGGTCTTATGGCACTTTACGATACATTGTTTAGCCAGGTAAATCCATAAACTTCACTTTCAGTACTTCAACATACGTGGCCCTTTTGTCATTTTGCTTGCAATATATGATTTGCAGCTGGATGTGACATCAGCCCAGCTTCTCGTGACTGATAACGACTTTAGGAGCCCCGAATTCAGGAAACAACTTACTGAAACCGTGGATTCATTGTTATCTTTAAAAGTTATTCCCGTGTTTAATGAGAATGATTCCATTAGCACCCGAAGAGCTCCATATGAGGTATACTTTTCTTATTCTAACATTATATTCTTAAATCACATTTTTCTCAAGTTAAATTTTTTTTATTAGGATTCTTCTGGTATATTCTGGGACAATGACAGTTTGGCAGCTCTACTGGCTTTAGAGTTAAAAGCTGATCTTCTTGTGCTGTTAAGTGATGTAGATGGTCTTTACAGTGGTCCTCCCAGTGATCCACAATCAAAACTAATTTATACATACATTAAGGAGAAACTGGAAAATACAATTACTTTTGGTGACAAATCTAGGTTAGGAAGAGGTGGTATGACTGCTAAAGTAAAAGCTGCTTGCTATGCTTCTCAAGCTGGCATCCCTGTTGTCATCACCAGGTATTGACACGAGTCCACAAACTTTGGTTTTCCTTTTACGGTCTGATTTTTATTCTGGTGATTAACATTTGCTATCTTTTTATTAATTTTGAAGTGGTTTTGCGGGTGACAATATTGTAAGAGTTCTAAGAGGACAGCGCATTGGTACACTGTTTCATAGAGATGCTCATACATTTATCCCAAGTGGAGAATTAAATGCACGTGAAATGGCAGTTGCAGCAAGAGAAAGTTCTAGACTCCTTCAGGTATATCATTAGATTGTTCCATAGCTTTTTAGGTTGTCTCTCCAGATTTTAATGGGTTTAATCAGAGGTGAGAATTATGACCCATCGAGTCCAAAGGGTAAAACCATAAAATGTTTCTTAAAAGGAAATAGGTTGGAAGTGATACAAAGTCTAATAGCAATGGATGAATCATGCAAAATCATTTCATTAAAAATGACTATATTGTTGCGATGTACTATCTATTATCATATTAAGCATTGTTTTTTTTTTCAGTTTTTTTTGGACAAATAGTGTTCTCAATGCAACTCGACACAACCTGTTCTATAGCAATTTACTACTTATTTTGCCCTGAACTCGTTACCCAACCCGGCCATGACAAGTCACAGTGGTAGCGAACCATTGGCAGAATCATTTTAATCTACAAAATAATAGTTGTTTGTACATATGAATGCAGGCAATGCCTGCAGAGGAGAGGAGTAAAATTTTGCTAGCAATAGCTGCTGCTCTTGAAGCAAGTGAGAAAATGATACTTCATGAAAATGAAGCTGATGTTACTACTGCACAAGATGATGGATATGAATCATCATTACTCTCTCGTTTGGCTCTGAAGCCAGGGAAGGCAAGTCAGATTTTGTTCTTTATTATTGATATACAACACTAATTTTTGTTTAATTTCTAATTTTGTTTTGTGATTCTGTTTTTCCTTTTGTCATATGTTACAGGTCTCTAGTCTTGCAAAAGCAATCCGTGTGCTTGCAAAAATGGAAGAGCCCATTGGCCAAGTGTTAAAGAGAACAGAAGTATGGAATTATCACTTTGTTCTTCTTTGAAATTTCTATGAGATACATATACATTAAAATAAAGTGCTTTATTAAATGACTATTATTGCATCCAGCTGTCAGATGGATTCATATTAGAGAAGATGTCATCTCCCCTGGGTGTTCTTCTTGTTATCTTCGAGTCTCGGCCTGAGGCACTAGTTCAGGTACACTTAAATTGTATTATTTTTTACTTCAAATGTTAAAACGTATTTTTGAAATGTTACGTAATGTATATTTTTCTATAATTTCAACATTGGAGATTTTTATTGGCAGTCCTTTCTTTCTTGTATTTGTTTTTCTTGTAGAAATACAAAACAGATAAACAATGGTCAGTCTTTCTGTTCTCGAAAACTAAAAGTCGGGTTACACAGTTTTGTAACTACTAGTTATAAAACTGCAAAGTCGAATTTGATTTTGTAGGCTTTACAAAGCTGGCTTACAAATAATGAGATGTGTGTGACTATTTGAATACAATTTCTAAATTCTGAATAACTTTCCTCTTCTCTTTTTGGAAATGAATCTTTCTTGTAAAAGGATTCTGAGTTCGTTATTAAACGGATTCTGATTTCGTTATTAAACAAAAATCAAAACATTATTTACCTTAATTTATCATGCTAGTCTTAAATCTTCTCATGATCCAAACAGATAGCATCATTAGCCATTAGAACTGGGAATGGGCTTCTATTGAAAGGGGGAAAGGAAGCAAAACGCTCTAATGCAATTTTGCACAAGGTGATTATTGTCTAATAAATTCATCCACATAAATGCATTTCTTACGTGTCTCATTTTATTAATATTATGTTGCTATACTTTCACCAAAATTTTAGATTATTACTTCATGCATTCCCGAAACAGTTGGTAAAGGGTTAATCGGCCTCGTCACTTCTAGAGAAGAGATTCCTGAATTGCTCAAGGTTTGTTTTTTTAAAGCTAGACTTGTAAAACT
This sequence comes from Dittrichia graveolens, assembly GCA_038502395.1. Taxonomy (NCBI): domain Eukaryota; kingdom Viridiplantae; phylum Streptophyta; class Magnoliopsida; order Asterales; family Asteraceae; genus Dittrichia; species Dittrichia graveolens. Next base: position 97,979,524 of record JARJIL010000002.1, read on the forward strand.
TTTATTCTCTATTCTTAAAATAAGGAAAAAAAGCAAAGAAACCGTTATTTGTTAAAATGCAATTACAATTCTGTTGCAGCTTGATGATGTTATCGATCTTGTGATCCCAAGAGGCAGCAATGAACTAGTTTATCAGATAAAATCTTTAACGCAAATTCCTGTTCTTGGCCATGCAGGTAAGATGCTTTTAAATGTATATGCTCTTTTGGTTAAACTAAAACATGTTTGACGGGCGCGATACAGTAACTTTGCTTTCTAAAATTTGCAGATGGAATTTGTCATGTCTATGTTGACAAATCTGCTGACATGGAAAAAGCAAAAAACATAGTTTTGGATGCGAAAACGGATTACCCAGCAGCCTGTAATGCTATGGTATCTATCTTCCCTCAAACATCTAGTGCTTTCCCCATTTATAGTTGCATGATACTTTAAAGATTTGCACCATGCACTTTACATATCTACTTGAGACTCCAAATATAGTTGGGAACTTGGAATTGGGAGGTGGGTGAGAAGTGAAACATGGAGTATGCTATTCATCTCCCTTTTTCTCCTGCTTTAGACAGTTGGTAACTTGGTACTCACCTTTTTATAGGTGCAAGTTTTGGTCAGTTCTTATGCATGTGTATATCTGATTGAGGCTCATTTGTTTCCCCTTGTATTTGCTATCTTACACTCTTTTATGCCAACCTTCTTATAAGCCAATGTTCACCCGCGACAACTCCAGGCTATTCGCAAAGCGGATGGTCACCCTAGGATTGGCTTGCAAAGTGGGTCGGAAACCCAGGTTAATCCAAAAAAAGTTCTTATAAGCCAGAGGTGGGATTGGGTATTGTTACAAAGGTCTATATCTTAGGGTGACCAGGTGGGATTGGGTATTTAGGAAAGAACTCTCTCTCTCTCCTCAGGTAGATGATATGAATCAAATTGATAATCAATAATAAGATAGAAAACACCCTTAATCGGATGCTTGTAATACAAAAGGGGCCTGATATTCGAGAGTCAGGGGATCTCCAAAACAAAGAAAATAACTAGATAACTATAAACTCTCCTCCTCACAAATCAGCCCTTACCCACTATTTATAACCTACAAATTGATTAAGATAAAGAAACAATTCAAATTCCTAAACTAGATAACCATAATATAGGAAATTGGATAACTACTAAATTAATAGATAAATACTATCCTAATTTAAATAGATATGTATCAGTAGAGTTATGACGGTCTATATCTTATCTCCTTCATACCCCACTTAGGTGGGATTGGGTATTGTTGTCGTTTATGCTACTTTAAGGATTACCCCTTTTGTTTCTCATCGTTTTGACTTTTAAGGTTTGATGTATGCATGCCGATTTCTTGTCATATGATTATGAGTCGATTTGGTTTGTGTTTACCTCCAACAAGTCTAAGAAAAAAACTTAGCTAAAAGGGAGACGGGTCAAACATGTTAAAAGTCATTGAAAGTCCTATTTTAAAGTATAGAAACCTCATAAATCATTTTTTTCTAAGATTTAGGTTAGTACTATAATAGTACTCTTTTGTAATTAACACATTAATTATCTATAACTTTGTAGGAATAGGATGAAAAAGTGTTTGTAGGTTAACCCAACCCGTTTCAACATGTAAATGAACTACTTTTAGTGCAAACCCATTTCGTGTAGTTAATCCGCTCATCTTGGCACTTGTGGTTGGATATATTTTGACATGCTCTTTATTACCAGGAAACACTTCTTGTTCATGAGCAGTTGATGGAGAATGGTGGTGTTAATGAACTTCTCATTGAACTTCAAACCAAAGGCATGAAATTCTTACATTCATCAGAGGATTTCTTTCTATCTATTATTAATCTATCTGTTTTGCTATTGTTTTATCAATCTATATACGTATATCCTCTAAAACTGTGTATTCCTTTTTCTAAATCCGATTATGTTACCTGTGTTACCTTTTCTATGAGCATTATCATATTAGCTTGATGGAATGACTTGAAGAATTTATGGATTTGTTTTTCTACAGGCGTAAGTATAAATGGTGGCCCAAGGGCTTGTTCTTTGCTTAATCTTCCTGCAGCACCATCATTTCATCATGAGTACAGTTCATTGACTTGCACCATCGAAATTGTTGATGATGTAAATGCTGCCATTGATCATATACACAAGCATGGAAGGCAAGTCATCATGTGTAGTTATTAAAAACAATGGCAATTCAACCTCATATCCTTATGAATGTTAAAAGTCTATTTTTAATGCATAGAATTTGTGAAATTGTTTTTTTCAAGTATTAAGATTATTTTTGTTGTAACAATATACTTTTTCATTATAATTATTAGCATATTAATTATCTCTCTATCTTGAATACTTCTGTTTGCAGTGCGCATACTGACTGCATTGTAACAGAAGACCCAGAAGCTGCAGACATCTTTCTACGTCAAGTTGACAGGTTCTTACATCTTTTTTAACTTCCGTAATTTATAATTTTTGTGGAATGTACTGTTGACTTGTAATTATCTGGAACCAATTAACTTGCAGTGCTGCTGTATTTCATAATGCAAGCACTAGATTTAGTGATGGGTTCCGTTTTGGACTTGGCGCCGAGGTATCATATTTTGTTTTTGTTTGTTTATTTTATTGTTATTGTACCACATCAACGTTTTCTCTCTCGTTACTCGTTAGTCATGATTCCCATTGGCTGCCTACTTGCTGGCAGGTTGGTATAAGTACAAGCAGGATCCATGCTCGTGGCCCCGTAGGAGTTGAAGGATTGCTAACAACGCGATGGTATGTTGGTGCTTTCCTATTACTTTTTGTTTCTTGTCAATAATTTCCAAGGAGACATTCCTTTTTTGCTCACTTGCAAGGTGTAGCAACTGACTATCTGTTTGTTGTTAATTTGAGTAACCAACTATTAGTTCAAGTGTTCAACTCTTTCTTTTTACTATGTAAGTCACTCTGCTATCATTCTGTTGTCATCTAAATCCCATGTCAAACGGTGACATGAGGACTTCGAATGACAACAAAGTAGAGTATAAACGTATAATGACAAAAACAAATACACCTAGTGTTGTTTCTAGCAGTGGCAGCATTTGAACAAAAGTATCGTGATGGCCAAGTGTCGTGCTCTGATTCGGCTTTATATATATATGTTCAGGATTGCGAGAGGAAATGGGCAAGTGGTGGATAACGATAAAGGAGTGGTGTACACTCACAAAGACCTCACTCAGCAAGCTTAAACCGTGTGGTCAAGTATCAACTTGGAGCGGCCCCTCGATGGTGAGCAAACCTCTGATTTGATTCCTGCCTGAGCCCACCTTATCAAGTGAAAAAACTGGAGCTAGCAACATTATTACTCATATGTTATTCGTCCAAAATGTTGTACAATTACATTTAACAACAGCTTTATATGTGTTCGTGACATAAGCGAACCAGGCTGTGGACGAAACTATTTATTATTTAATAAATAACTCAATTTATTTTTGGGGATAAGGGGGCTAAATGAGAGTTGAAGAACGTAGTAGCTAGTAAGTATTGGTGATGGAGGGAGTGATTCATGTAATCAAATAATTAATACTACATACATTCGTAGATTCAGTTTATTATAGAGGAAGCCTAGCTAGGCCTTTTATAGACCACAAATTTGCAATTTACTACTTGTTTATTTATTGCTTTTGCCAGGCGATTTTTGAATGTTTAAGACCAAGCGCATTCAACCAGCTGGTGGGGCGCTGGTTGGAGCGTGAAGATGGTGAACACCAATACACTATCGCCCCCACCCCCTTAAAGTGAGAGTGTGAGTTCCGGCGGGTGTGTAGTCATGCTGAGATTTTCACATTTTTTAATTTTTTTTGTTTCTTCCCTCCCAACGGTCTATATATATATATAAAATTAAACAAAGTTTAATATCAGCCATTTTTAATTTTTTTTTACTTTAATTTTCTTTTTATTTGATCTCATCCTTATATAGGGTAGAGATCAAGTAAAAAGAAAATTAAAGTAAAAAGGGTAAAAAGGATGATTATTTGATTATTTTTCGGTATATATATCAACTGATAATTGTTAGTTCATCATCTTTATTGATTAAAACTAGTTCTTCATCAATTTCTTTTTGATGAATCCAACATATTCATCACTTTTTAGATGAAAGCATTTTGTTCATCAACAAATTATTCCAAAATTTTGTTTTCAACATCTGTATTTGAAATTAAAAAGAAATTGATAAAAATCTAGTTTTAATCAATAAAGATGATGAACTAACGATTATCAATTGATATATATACCGAAAAATGATCAAATAATCATCCTTTTTACACTTTTTAGTTTAATTTTCTTTTTATTTGATCTCATCCCTATATATATATAGGCAAAAGTTCAAACGAGAACTGTTTTTCGTACGAGAACCAATCTTAGCCGTCCAATTCCCCCTCCTTCAATTGGATTGCCCACCCATGAATTTCAATTGGATTTCCTACATATATATATATATATATATATATATATATAGGGGAGGGTTCATGCGAAAAGTATCTTATTTGCGAAAAGTGCGAGAAGCAATCCTGACCTCTTATTTGTATTTGATCTAATAGCTTAGATTAATATTATTTTTTATTTTTTTTAATTTAAAAGGGTACAATAGTAACAAATATTTTTTCTCTCTCCAATCTATTTATATATCTTATTTTTCTCTCTCCTTCAATTTTTAAACAAAATAAAATAAAAATAATTTAATAGTAAATTAATAAAATTACTATGTTCAACGATGAACATAACAAAAAATTACGAGTTTTCAATTATTAAATGTTATATTAATTAATTTGTTTACGGTAAACTCTTGTTTTATATTGTTTTAGTTATCTTTTTTTTAAATAATTCTTTTTATCTTTTGATTTTTTCTACTTATTTTTTAGATCCTCTTTATTCTTTGCAAGAAATAAAGGGTATTAATTAGTAGACTATAATAAACCATAATCAAAATTAAAATTAATGAATGTTCAATAATAAACAAAACCTTGTACTAAGCTAACAAAACAATAAACTCATAAATGTCAATAATAACAATTATGTTCGATCAATAATAAAAAGAAACTCATGAATATTCAATAATAATAATTATGTTCAATAATAAACAAAACCCTAAACACATGAACGGTTGAACAACAAGCGAAAATAACTATTTTATGTTCAACCATGTACAGAAATAACTAATTTATATTTTTGTTCAACAACGGACAGTCTAAAATAAACAAAAGAAGCTTAAACAATCTAAGCTTACCAATCAACATGAGTGATGTAACTATGCATTGATGATAAACGATCTAGAACAAAAATAATAAATCGTTCTCATTGATGAATAGAGATTATAAAAGCTTAAAATAAAAATAAAAAACATAAAAGTGACTAACGGCGGCCACGTTCTGTCTCTCCGATGAGGTGGTGATCGGTGGAAACAAAAAGTGGATGGGACGGCAGGTGCTACTCGTCGGAGTTACCAACATCACCAACGGCAAGATTAGTCAATTATAGGATCAGGTTGGTCGAGAGGTGGTGGCAGCGACGTGGAGGTCGACAGTTCTAGTGATGCGGTGGAACCGTAGATCTGGAAGGCGTCGACGACTGTGGAGGTGAAGATTTGGCTAGTCGGAGGTCGATCTAAGCTGGCATACTGGCGGTGGCTCTGGCGGTTGATACGGTTTCAATTTTGGCGAAGACGGCGGCGGCGGCGGTTTTCAACGGCGAAGACGGCGGCGATGGTGGTTTTTGACGAGGGCGGAGGCTGTGGTTAATAGAGAGATGACTTCGGGGTTTAATCCCGCCATCAATGGCGGTGGCCGGAGGTGAGCTTCAGAATTATAACATAGGCGGTGGCCGGAGGTGAGCTTCAGAAATATACAGGCGATGGCTGTGGTCTTTCGTTTTTGAGATTGTGAGGGTTAGCGGCGCATGTAGGGTAGATTAGGTTAAAGTTTAAAATGAGGTTGTACATAGCATGTATGTATGTATAGATATATACAGAGAGAGATGGAGAATTTTTATGTAATTAAAGATAGGAGAGGTGATTAGTCTATTTTGTCCTTTTAATTTTATTTAATAATCCTTAAAGCTATAACTTAATTACCAAAATGCCATGCATAATCCTAGCCCTTGATTAAACAATCTGATGGTAGTAAACGTTTCTCGCACTTTTCGCAAATAAACCTCTTTTCGCATGAACCTTCCTCTCTCTCTCTCTCTATATATATATATAATGTTTAATATAGTCCATAATTAATTCGTAGTCCTAAGGGACTAATTTTAGTCTTTGGATCAATGTCATCAATAATAGTTTAGATTAAATTTTAAAAATTTGGACGGAGTGACATTTTCGTAATTTTTGTAATTCACATGTGATTGTATACTGAATCATATGTGATTGAATATTAAAATTTCAGGACTATGTTTTTTAAATGGACTTTATTGAACATAACTCATATATATATATATAATTGTTTTTTTTTCTTTTTGAACCGTTCACTAACAGTATATATTACTAATTAACAACTATAAATACTTCTCCCATCCTTCCCATTTTTTCATACAATCATCTATTCTCACCCATTCTTTCTTCAAAGAATTTATATTTTCTAAAGATTTTGTTTCTTTTATATACAAACACCAATGTCGTTTTCATCGTCTGATGAGTTGTCTTTATGGTTGAAATTGTCATCAAGGGGATTAAATCTCGCCGCGTATAGGCAAACGAGGACCGAATTATTTTGTGGAATACTAAACACAGCTATAGAGAGTTTGTTCGATGATGGCGAAGCAGAAAGTTCGGAACCAAGAAGGAGAGAAGCTGATCAAGTTAGAGACCGTGAAGATGCACACGAACGACTTTTTGAAGATTATTTTGTAGAAGACAATAATTACAATGAGGAGGTGTTTAGTCACCATATGTAATTTCTGCATGAGATGGTTGGAGGGTGATGAATGTGGAGATTAGAGTGATAGGAGTTGGAAAGAAAAAAATGATATGACGCTAATGTAGCAATGGAAAGATGTGGGATGAATGCATATAGCATAAGGCAACATACATGACGTACCCGAAATTAAAATTAAAGAAAAAAAGATAATGGAATTATATTACGTATCTGTACCTGTTTTTTTATAGGGTTTATTTCACAGAATAGTAATCAAGTTTGAAAACTGTTCCATCAAAGTCACTCATGAGTTATTTCACAATGTAAAATAAAAAAGAAAGTAATCTTGATGAAACAATTTTCAAACTTAATTATTATTATATGATTTTCTTTTTTTTTATTACAAGTGCATAGAGTTACAACATTTGTACTGCGCCTTCTTAACTCTTTAGTCAGATCTGAATTTTTTCAAGATGATGGAATTGCCTAACAGATCCATGTGGTTAAATTTATATTCTTGTCTGTAAAGTTCAGTAAAAATATATTACCAGGTTTTATGTTGTTTCAAATCTTTCTACTGTCAGATCACCCGTATGACCTGTCTTTTTCTCTTTCTTACCCAAATTTTATATTATCATTATATCATTTTTTTCTCTTATTTATCTTACTTACTCAAATACCTAGTATAGTTTAACCCACTTTTTTTTTAATATTTTAATATTATGTAAGAGAGAGAAAGAGAGAAGAAAAAAGAGAGAGGAAAGAGAAGAGAGAAAGAGGGGAGGTACGATTGCGTGTGAGGAACCGAATTGCCAAGCCTACGGATCCAATTGGGGGGGGGGGAGTACGAGTGTTTGTTGTTTACCCGAAGAAGCCGGCTACTAACCTGATGCCTACCCGAAGAGCCATACGCATGGTCTCAAGGAGGAAAGGATTGAAGGTAAGTTTGCTTATGCTTTCCCACCAAATGGGGGTACTATCTTGACAGCTTTTGGTTGGTGGGGTCAAGAATGCTCGATTCGGAAATAACAAACACGACCTGCGTAACCCGTTTATTATAAGGGTTGGCGGGTTACAGACTTACAGGACACAATGGGTTGACAGATCGAAAGAAATTAGGAAAATAAAGCTAACCTATATAAAATAAACAGATTGACGGGTCATAAACGAGTTCACAAGTTGAAAGGAAATAGGGAATTAAAAACCTACATAAAATAAATTGTTTTGCAGGCCAACTCGTATAAACTAAGTTTAAACCCAACACGACTCGTTTATCATACAAGCTATAAGGATCAACCCGGAAAAACCCGTTTTAAGTATGTGATAACTCAAACCAATTTCTTAACTTTTCGCGACAAGAAATGTCGCCCTTACCTTCAAATCCTTTCATTTCCGCTCATTTCTTTCTCTAATTGAAACTCAACAACATATTTTTTTCCGAATCTATTTCCTTTTCCTCCAAACATAGTGTTAGTCTAATCCTCTACCTCCAAATCCTTTCATTTCATCTTATTCTTTTTCTAAATAAAACTCTTTAACACATTTTTTTACCAAAGGGGCTTGCCCTGGTAGTAAGGGAGTTTTCCCAGTGAAGTAGAGGTCTTGGGTTCGAGTCTCTTTGAAGGGTTTCTTCCTAGGAGTAGCTGAGAGTCACTCCCTCGTTGGTGAAAGCAGCCCTACCGAATTAATTAGGGGGTGTAGTTGGAGTGGTTCGAAACCAGGACCCGGATTAGATCAACCGGTTTCGATCATGTGCCACTACCGCTGAAGCGAAGCTGTTAAAAAAAACTTAGCCTAACGGTAATTATGTGTAAATACTCAAATAACAATAATAGTGTAATAATGAAATCCAATCACACACAAAAATGATGTAAAATATGCTGTGATCTAGAAAGAGACGGCGTATACGACGTGTCTAATTTCATCAAACCCAAGACTTTTATAATATTTTATTTCATAATTTATTTTAAGATTTAGTTTATAAAAATTTATTAAAGTTGTCACCTTTTTACTATAATAATTTTGAAACGTGAGTACATTAAATGGTAATTTTCAAAGTTGTATGCACAATAGCAATATGTGACAACTTTGATAAATTTTCCCAATACAAGACAATTAGATTTTGAAATATCAGCGCATTAAATGGTTGTTTTCAATAATAATTAATAATAATATTATTGAATAATGTTCAATATAGTTCATACTTAATTTACAGTCCTAGGATACTAATGTTAGTCTTTGGATCAATGAGATCAAAGGTCTATATTGCATTTTAAAATTTTGGGCGGAGTATTATTTTTGTAATTCATATGTAATGCTTTTACAAATTACATATGATTGTATACTGAATCACCTGTGATTTAATATTAAAATTTTAGGACTATATTTTTTAAATGGACTTTATTCAACACAACTCTATTATTATTATTATACTAGATTAGATGTCGTGTGATACACGAGTGTGTTTAAAAAGTAATAAATATTACAAATTCACAAAAAATATTAAATAATTATAATAAAGTGTGAATTTAAAACGATGATAAATGATAAGAATTTAAAAATAGTATGTTCAAATAGTAAAGACATACATATATACTACACAATTTAAAAAACAATCAAATGATTACAGGACACTCAATTAAAAATTAACTAACTAATCAAGTGATTATAAATTTATAATACTTTCGTGACTTAAATGGTTGTTATATTTAGTGACATTTTTTCAATAATATAATAATCTATACGAATATATTTCAAAATTAAAAATAAATAAATAATAGTTAAACTATAATAATATTTAATAAAATAAATAATTGGCTAAATTTATTTTTATGAAAGTTTAGTAAATTATGCTATAAACAAAACCTATTGTAAAATTGATTTACAATGACCACTTGATAATTTTTTATTTACCAAAACCAATCATAAATTAATGTTTAGTTAATTATGTTACTAAATTGAATTTAAATTAAATAGTTAGGATTTAATTTTAATTAAATTAAGTTTCATGGTCTTCTAATAAATTTGATATTGATTAATAGATTATAAAACCAAATCAATGGGCCCTTGTGTTTCATTGATTTATGTTTCTGATTTCATCTATTTGGTTTATGAATTAGTTAAGAGTACTTCTGTCTTCGTTTCTAGGGTTCCGATTTACTAATGGCTATATGAATGGGTTTTGATTTATGCCTTCATTTTTTAGGTTTCGATTTATGGGTGAACATGGGTTATGATTTATGATTTCATCAACAGATTGTTCTTAAATAGATGTAGGGTTTTCTTTAATTGGGTGATTGTGATTTTGATTGTGGGTTTTGATTATTGGATGATTTATGGATGGAGATGAGTTTTGATTTACAATTTCTTATGTTCTTCATAGATTTAGGTTTGATTATTGTGATTTCTGAAACAAATTGTTTTTATGGATGAATGGTTTCAATTTTTGAAGAGGTTTTGATTTGTGTTTGTTCATGAGCTTCATCTTTCATCTTCATTTAATCATTTGTGTTTGTTCATGAACATGCGTGTTCCGATTAGGTTCAAATTGTGGTTAAATTTGTGAAGGGTTTTGATTTCCAAACAGTTATTGATTTGTGTTTGTTCGAGAGCTTAGTCTTCGATTTTCTGAATATGCTTCATCTTCCTCATCTATCACTTGTGCGTGTTCATGTCCTCATGACCTTCATCTTCATTTCATAAAAATAACAACAATATGATAATAATATTTTAATATTAGAAAATTAAATCAAAATTAATATAATTAGATTTAACTCGGTACTTTGCAACAACGATTATGCGTGTATAGATAACAGAACTAATAGCATTAACAAACGAAGCCATTCTTAATTTTGTACAAATTAGTAGAATCAAAGACGGGATTCTAACTATATAACTTTTATCGCTTACGATTTATGAAGAGCAGCAACCGCTATTCTGGTTAACAGGCTGTCCACGGATATTAACAGTTGGAGGCCTCGACATATTCATTGAAGGTTGACTTGCCATCCTGTGTTTACGAAAATTTTTGGTTACTTCCTTCATTTCATGATAACTGCTAACATTTTGACTATATGTCCATCATCACCATTGCTACCCCTTTTACAAGTTGTAGTGTCTACGATTTTCATGATACCAAGGGAGTATTTGTTTTTTTTCCTTTGTATCATTGCACTTTGCAACCTATAATATATACGAGAGAGTTGACCTAGTGATGTGACATGTGTATGTGAGAGGGAGAGAAGTACACCTGTCTTTGATTGAAGCGGCCATGGCCATGAAAGCCTGTTCCACATTCGTGGCCTCTTTTGCACTTGCCTCCATGAAAGGGATTCCAATTTCATCAGCATATGCCTGCAAATTTCAACGTAAACAAGATTACACAAACAACTAATATTATTTTTTATAGCATTAAAATCCAGCCTCGAACTAAAAGTCTGTGTTCAGTTTTTAACACAAAAATGAAGCAATCAGGGTTACATACAACTAATGTTATTTGTTTGGGTCAAACTGTTGGTCCTTGTAGGATTACACCTGTCTTAAAGTTTATACAGGTTTCCCATTTTCCTTGATGTTCGACTACTCTAGAGGAGGTGATTTGACCCCGTTTACTTATGGATGTCTTTATTTGGGTTTTGTATTATTTCCAATGGGTCAAATCAGAGAAAATTAAAACAGGAGTAGGCGAAATGTCTAGAACGGATCAAACATGTTGGAAATCCTCCAAATTCTATTTTAATGTATACAACCTCCTAAATCGTTTTATTCAAATATATGCATTATTAGTGTAGTTATATTGTGTGGATCAAACCAACTCAACCTACCCAGTTTTGACCCATACTAAAATATGACCCATTTCAACCTGAGCCACTTGACCCCTTACCCAACCCACCACCAGACCCGTCCGTCTTGCCATCTCAAGGGAGAGATGTTTCTCTAGGGAAATACTGATTACCGGCTGCCCATGGATTCATTGATGCGACCCACGTAAACTGTGTTCTCTGAGTGTGTGAGTTAGTGATTTTTTTAATCATTTTACCTTTTGGCTTGGCTACCTAAGCAGTTATTATTTAAATGTCCGTTTGGGATATCAATTCTCAAAAGCTCATATGTATGCATGATATATCTTTACCTTAGCTGCTTCAGTTGACACAACTTTATTGTTAACAAGATCACATTTGTTCCCAACAAGAAGCTTGTTGACGTTCTCACTGGCATAACGGTCGATTTCACTCAGCCACTGTTTGACATTGTTAAAGCTTTCTTGATCTGTCACATCATAAACCACCTGAAAATATACAAAAAACCATAGATAAATAACTCAAAAGAAAAATATAAAGAACATGATGAGCAACATAAAAAACTCACAATAATCCCGTGTGCCCCACGGTAGTAGCTGCTTGTAATTGTCCTAAAACGTTCTTGCCCTGCGGTGTCCCACTGTGCATTGGTACAACATAGAAAGAACAAAAAGACTTGCTATCACAAGGAACCCCTCAGATTGGGTTATCTTTAATCAGAATGGAGATTATACATCAAACGTAGACTTACAATCTGAAGCTTAATGGTCTTCCCATCTTGTTCTACTGTACGAATTTTCTACAGAATGTAAGAAAAAAGGGGTCACGTTGAGTTTCTCCAACATAAATTCAAGTTGGTAAGTGAGAAAAAATAAAAAAAATTTACTTACAAAATCAACTCCAATAGTGCTTATGTAACTATCCAAGTAGGAATCATCCTGTGATCATGAGTGGAAAAGATGCATTCAGCATGTCAAGTTTTGTAGTACGTCATCAAGTTTTAGACTTTTGTTTGACCAATTTTCTAGTCTATATCAGTAAAAAGCTTGGTTAAATAACCCAAAGCAAACTACTTTTATTGTTCAGAAAGAAAATTTTCTATAAGATCCAAGGGACGTACAGCAAACCTCAGGAGTAGACATGATTTTCCTACACCAGAATCTCCAATAAGCAAAAGCTTGAACAGGTAGTCACTGCAAAAGATGACAAATCTTGACAGTTGAGAATGCCTACTAATAATTGCAAAAGTAGTAAACTCTGAACACATCCATCGTGAAGAGATAAAATTTCATCATCTATAGCAAATGTTTGAAGTTTATTATTGATATGAATCATAAAAAGGTAGTTCAAAGGGGAACAGTTTATGTATATAGATACAGAGAACGTCGGCCTGATATTTAGTCCTGATATAGTTTAATGTCGACCAGGTATATGATTTTGCAAAGCTTGAGCATTTAAAACAAAGCTTGTGGATATAAAATAAAGCTTGTGCATATAAAGGATCAGCAACATGTCATTGATTTTGTGAAGTCTAGCTTTTCCAGATCTCAATATATACACAGGTTACATAACAGTAAGACCTTTCGTTTGGATATTAACGAGTCTATTCAGTTTGTTTGTTTTCCTCACCTGAATGAATCTATTTACATCTTCACCATAAAACCCAACTGTGCTTCAAAATTTGACAAACATATCATTTTTCTTTGGGTTGCTTACTCTTTCACTTTTGTTTGTCTTTAACTCCCTTCTATTTCATTTGATTATTGTTTCTTTACTGCTTTCTCTCCAATGTGGTTCTTTACTTTATCATTATTGTCTTTTATTGACTTCACGCATATCAATTAATATTTCTTTTGATGCCTTTGTACCATTTGACCCAATTCCCTTGTTCTAGTCAGTTTATAGAGTCTGTAATCATATTAAAAGTAAGTTTTCATGTTCCAATACTCACAGCTATATTAAAACTTTGGTGTAGCTATCTTTCATGTGTACATAACACTTGTATATAAATATTTGTCCATGTGATGCTACATTTACCAATGAGGAGATGATCCGTGATTAGGTGTTGTTCAGCCCTGTTATTCTCACTGATCATTCACATTATTTAAACACTGCAATACATTTATACGTCATCAGCACCTAAGTTAGGAGTTGCTAACACCACGGATCTATCTCCCCTTTGCAAATATTAAAATAGTAACGCAATCCCCAATGTATTACTAACATTACTTTCTCATATAACACAATCGGTCCAGTTCCATCTTGTGCCGAGCTAACTATTAACAAATCTTAAGCATTTCACTATTTATTTTTTAAAACATCACGTAATAATCCGATTACAGTAATCATTAGTTAGATATGGAAACAACCGAAATACCTCCACAAACAAATTTAAAATAAGCTCCGATGGTAATTTGACATATTACAGAATGATTACAGTTTACGATCATGTCATCATCATCAAAAGAAAACCAATGGGCAATGGCAAAACGGCAATCGTGTTAAATAAAGCGTTCAATCAAATTCAGGGATCAAATATGATGCAAAAATGAAAAGAACTTACTACTCGGGCGTCATGGGTAGGAATATTGGCCGGACGAATGAAGGTGGAGGAGCGAATCTTGTGGATCGTTGCCGGAGGTCCGATGAGAGAGAACTGGAGTAACACGGCACCGGAGATGAATGATGAATGAATCATCAAACGGTTTAGAAAAAGGGCAGGGCGATTTATAGATGTCCTTTACCACGTTACAAATTTGTCTCACTCTTGTAATAGAAAAATTCTATTTTATCCTCTTTTAATCGGTCACCTACCGAATGATTAAATATCGAATTTATTATTCTCCTTTTTAAACTCTTCTCTTGATTTTAATATTTATTTAAACTTCTCAAAATCTATTTAATCATTCCAATATATTAATTCGTTTTTCATATCTCATTTCTAAATTTTAACATTTGTACTGGTATAATAAAAAAAATATAAATAAAAAGTAGAAAATATATAGCTTGTCCTCGTAATATCACTTAATTTAGGTGCTAATTTTTTAAAACAACACACCTAACGTATATGATTTAAATATTTTTGAGTCATTTTTACAAAGAAATTTAAAAAAATAACTATATCACAATTTGCTTTTAAAATAATAAAACTAATTAGGGTCGGCCCTGGGTATGGGCAAGCAAGGCGGTCGTCTAGAGCCCACAAATTTTAGGAGTCCATTTTTATCAACATATGTGTGTGTATATATATAGTTATTTTGTGATAAAATAAGTTTTGCTGTAATACAATCATTAAGGAGAAATAAGATAAAAAAAGAAACAAAAAGTTGTATTTAAAGTAACAAAGTAACGTTCAAAATTTATATGTTCATTGGCTCTTATTGTTCACCATTCTTCCTCGTTGTAACTATTAACCCTCCTAAGAGCACAATTAAACTTTCAGTTAAGCTTCTTTTATAATTCAAGAAGTTCACCCACAAAATCGGTTTCTTCCTATAATGACGTCGAGGTAGTAATATTTTGCTTCTCGTCTTCCATGATAACACTTTTCACTGGCTTCGGCTACACAACTTCTTTTGCAGAAGTTTCAATATTTTAGGCCTCTAGAAACGACGACGATTACTACCGCTGCTACTGACGGGTTTCTTTAGCCACTAATGGATCAAACAGAGATTAAATCTTTCAAAATAATAAAGTGGGAATGAAAAGAATGACTAGGGGAGTGATTTTTATAAAGTTTACTTATATTTTTATTATATTTTAATAATTTTAGGGAGGGTCGTTTTTTTTTATTTTTGCTCAGAGTCTCATATATGTCTGGACCGGCCCCCTAATACAAGTCATGGAATTTTGTCTTGTCTTAGATACATCCATGTAAATAAAGGAAGATACCAAGATCTTTGGAATCTCTCTCTCTTTTTCCCGTACTAATTCTTTCAGTAAGGGCCTGTTTGGTTCATTGTATTTCGTGGGATTTCGTGAGAATGGGATTTCAAATACAGAGAAATGTTGTGTTTGGTTGGAAAAAAAGGAAGGGATTTTAAATGTTGGGAATTCTTTAAAATCCCTCAAATTCCCTTACTCAAGAGATTTTACAAATGCATCCATCTCCCATGGTATTTCAAAATGCTTTGTATGAAGGATTTTCCATTTTAACATTTTGCCAAATGCAAATCCATTTTACAATCCTGTCAAATGCAAATCCTTTGACAGAATGCAAATCTTATGAAAAAAATCTGCGAACCAAACGCCCCCTAATAGTTAACTATCTCCTCATAACCAGCATCTGTTTTCTCTAGTCTCTAGAGACCAATACTAGTCCTGATAAT
The DNA here is from genome assembly GCA_038502395.1 of Dittrichia graveolens. Lineage (NCBI taxonomy): Eukaryota > Viridiplantae > Streptophyta > Magnoliopsida > Asterales > Asteraceae > Dittrichia > Dittrichia graveolens. Next base: position 97,995,535 of record JARJIL010000002.1, read on the forward strand.
TAAGTAGTTAATACAAATTAATACAAAAGATGTGAACACATACAAATTATGATAAGTAATAGTAGTACAATATAACAGGGTTTAGGGTATGTGTGTTAGACCATTAGCAGTGGTCTTCTCAACCCAAATGTCACATCAGCTACCGAATCACTTTTTCTTTCTTTTTTCTTTCTTATCTGAAACTCAAGTAGCATATAACTCAAACAACCCAAATATTTTCTCTCACCTTACTCTCTCTTATACACTCACAAAAAAATTGAGCGGGTGAGCTCGGATGTGAAAAACCGAAGGAGGGAACCCGAAAGGGGCGGTAGTGGTGTTCCCACTCTACCCAAAGCCAACCCAAACACACCCGATGGGCTTTGGCTTGCCCACTACGGGTAGCCTTATAACTGGTAAACTGTTGGAACACAAGAACAATATATGTTCTTTGACTTAGGATATGTAAGACACCAAAAGAGGGCAAAAAGGTAACCAACAACTTAGCACCTTACATGCATGTAACAAGATATAAAGCAAGTGTCCAAGTAAAGACCAAGGGTAGGCCCCCTTCTATTCTCAGCCAAAACTTGTGAAGTTCCTGAATGATGGGGAGGGGCCCCTCTCCAAAGCTTGCTTCTAACTTATATTATCCCACATGGTGTAAACCTTGTTATAACATGGCCTCTTTTGAAATTTTCTAAGCATATTATATTTCATTTTAAATTAAATTCTAGGGAAATACGAGTATACATCTACTTAAATATAACATACAAGTGTTTGTGGTCATCTTGTTATTCCTTATATTAATAGAGACAATCCTGAAGAAAAGATGCAGAGAATTGTTCTTGATCTTTCTTTTAGTATGAAGAAGTGTTCTTCATCTTGGTAAAAGTTGAAAAGGAGCTCCATCTTCTCTCTTTCGTTATTTCACATTTTCATGTTTGTCTTGACACTTTGGAGGCTCTGAGATTGAATGGTCAATGGCTAGAACTTGATTCTTTCTTATATGTGGACTAGCTATTGAGGGAAGCTATTTTTGGTTTCTTCTATCCAAGTCCATCCATACACCAAGAGGAATTTCATCCCTACAAAACAAGGCATTATGTGGATATCTTGGTAAAAGAAAGGGTAAAGGTTGAAGTTTAATTTCAAATTGAAGGTTCAAGTGCAAGGCTCAACAAGAATTTAAGTAGGTGTCTTAGAAATTTTGGTGTTTTCACTTATTTTGTGGCGAAAAACGACCTACTGTTGGAGTTGATAAAGTGCAAAGTCGGCCTAAGTGGTGTTTGGTTCTCTAGTATGGTTTCAAAGTGAGGTTATGGCATTAAGTTCATGTTAGAGTCCTCAAAGTAAGTTTGATCAAGGTTCCTCACACCCTTTAAAGTAGTTTTTTTGCGAAAAATACGAGAAGTATTTAAAATCATTAGATTGTTTTAATCAAATGCTAGTATCATATATATGCTTCTAATTAGAGCAAACATTATATATGGAAATATTTCTAGCTATAAAAAACTTAGGACATACTTGCACTGAGGATGTTGATCACAACCAATGAAATAAAAATAACCTGCTGCAAATCGACTAACTTTGAAAATCAAAGTAACCTCTTTACATGTCGATCGTTTAACCAAATGTTTTCTCCAAAATTTTCTCCACGTTATGAATATGAACATTACCAGCCCATAAAATTATTAATTAACATTTACGTACCATCTTTTATATTTATATATATAGAGAGAGAGGAGGGTTCATACGCGAAGTTTCAGATTTGCGAGAAGTGCGTTAGGTGACTGCTAATAAATGTTGGGTACACGGTATACTTCCGGGTATTAGGTATTTCAGGCTGTTGAAGGTTACCCGTTCAGACTCTCATTACCCAATAACCGATCCCAAACCCATCTAGAAAACCGACTTAAAACTTTTAATTATTCCGATTTCTAAAATATTCAACCAACTATAAATGTGATAAATACGACATGCATAATATCAACAATCCATCATCGCTAATAAAAATAAGAAGTGTTTTAAGTATCTAAATCCTATGATGATATTAATCCAAAAAACATAACAGCATAATAAAAACAATACCATCAAACTTGAATATTCGAATATCATATTCCTCTCCCTCCCTATTCAATCAAGTACATATCATATCATATATAAAAGTCTAAACTATTATACTAACAAAGAAAAAACACACACAACAAAGATGACACAAATAACATCATCATTGTCCAATTCTCCATTCCAATATTATTCTGATCACATCATCAATTCAAAAAATGGCCATCACTCTCGTTAAGATTTCGACAAGTAATCACCATAGCCATAGTCGTTAGTAGAAAGAATGAATGGATTTCGTACGAGTCAAGAAGTAGTAATCGGAACGGAAACTCATTCTACACGGTGAATATTCAAAATGAATAGTCACAAGAAACTATGAAAGGCAATAGTAAGGGATCAACTAAAACATGCAGAAGGTACGTACAATTAGTTAATAATACAACATTTTCAACCTTACATTCTGCAATATAAATAAAATTACAACTTCGGCTTCTCACAATCGTATTAAGCAGTATATAACAACTACATCCTTTAACTGAAACAAACACAGAAGCATGTAGTAGGGACTATAACTATAAACATGTAATGCAAAGTTTAGCAGTTTTAGATATCTAAAAGCCGAAACTTAATTCATTTTTTCCATTACAATTGGAAATTAAGAAGAAAAATTAATAATAAGGAAACTAATTAATTCAAAGTAAGAAAGAGGATATATAGATTACATCCGTCTACGAACACGCCTGACATTAGGATCTCCCGAGTCTGCAATGTGGGCCGCAGCTGCTAAATCTAAGCCAATAATGCTGCTGCCACTTCTCTTCCTACTAATTAACCCCCCGTCACCTGATCTCTCATCAACCGCCACTGATGCCACCGTTTCTAGTAGCTCTGATAGCAACGAAGGGCATGTCTCTTCTACATATTTAAATCCTTCTGTTTGCATCACCGCTATAAAAAAGATAAAATGAAAATCCATCAGAAACCTGTGCTACAATTCTACAATGCAAATATTACAATACTACATTACCTACACTCGGAAAGAAATCAGCTCACAAAAGAAAGTCTCAGGTCAAGAAAAGACCAATAACCACCTACTAGAAGTGGCCAGATGAAGGGATCATGCTGGTTAGATAACGGATTAAACTGGTTTAGATTTGAATGGGTGAATGTTTATTGCAGGTCGAAAGAAGCTGGGTCAGGTTGACCCCCAAACACTTTTTGTCCCTCGTTTTTTTAGATTTATATGAGTAATTAAGTATAAATTATGAAGATTAAACATATAACCACAATAATAATCTAAATTGTAAAGAGAATGGATTTAGGAGGTAATATGCATTAAAAATAGGGCTTTGGGCGAACATTTGACCCCTCTGACCTGTTCCCTTTAGCTACTTATATTTGACCAGTTTCAGAAGAAACAAAACCCGAACCGACCCTTTCATAAGTCATGCATCAAAATTGCAGCCTCTAACATTACCAATGTAAATGGGATCAGAATGTAAACAAAGTTCAGGCAAAAAAACAAGAACATCTATCTCAACTTTAAACTGGAAATTACTGTGGTTGAATCTCTAGAACATACCATTGTATTGATCAAGATAAGAGCCATTCTACTAATTTCACCCAAGATCAGTCATATAAGTAGAAATCATCATGTTTCAAACTATTTTAGTAAATTTTAAGTTTTAACACGCAATATTCCCGCTATATGGCATTCTGGCAATCTGGCATATAAATGATGAAAGTAACTATACTAGAACTGAAAGTAAATATAACCATCAAATTTAAACATTTCCCAAGAATGCACATCCAATGATTTAAAAAATTCATACAAGGGTCTAAGTTCGTAAAAAAGATTGAGCTCCAATGACATAGAACACTCCGTTAATAAACTTTTTCCAACATTAATGGCTAAAAACTACAAGAAGCATCTACTAAAGGTTGCACGCACATCAGTTTGACCAAATGAAACAGTTTCATTGACTGACAAAGAACCAGCATAAATGGTAGGCTAACTATATTAAGAAATACATAGGGGTAAACTTGCTAGACATGTATAATTAAATATCTAAATTAAAAATAAATAATAAAAACATATCTAGATAAATAAGGACTCCTCACACACTTCTCATGCTGTGAGGTATTCCTTCAGAAGATATCCAAGATTCTTCTCTAACTTTTTTTTTTTGGTTTCTTTTATAATTTGTCAATTGTGCAAGGTATCCATGCATATTTAACATATTTCTGCATAATAAAAAGTATAAATATTTAAATTGACATAATAACCTGAACATTGCAGATTCTACGCACCTCCCAAGTTTGCTGCAGCAAATTTCAGACAAATGGCCTTAAGCTGGGAACAACGATGCTGATCAGCAAGTGAAAGTGTTGTCGCCACCGTTTCCGCATTAACTTCTTCACATAATTTTGATTCACACAACTGTTTTAACCGATCTAGACCAAACCTATCAGCAGCAGCCAACAAATGTTGAATCACGTTTGTTGACATTGAGCCCGTAAGTTCTTGTGAATCAGGAAGCATGTCTGAGTAAATAAACAGAAGCATAGCCTGCAAAACAAACCCAGCCATATAATCTGAGCCACGCTACAGGGATAACACAGAACAGAGGTGGTAATTCAGCCTGTATGCTAATGAATGGCTAATTTGGGTTATGTTTTTCTCATTCAAAAGGAAACAGGTCGAAAATGACCCGAAGTATATTTCTAAGAATAAAACCTCCTAAATCATTTTATTCAAAAACTAGATTAACGTCTAAGCACTACAACCTTTTATATTATATTTGACAAATTAACTATTTATAAAAAAATTAAATTTTAGACAGAAAGCGTTGCAGGTTAAGACAAATCGACCTGATCCATTTTGACATGTATTACACAGCCCGACCACCACCCACTTTTCCAACTCTATCACAATTGCAGAAAAAGAAGTGTGAGTTTATACACTTCTTTTAATAACTATCTTATCTTCCCTTTCTTCTGTCATTTTTTTCCTTGATAAGAGATTTACTCTCAAGGGAGGGGGGGAGGTAAAACTGACAACTCATGTTTAAATTCACGTGTAGTGGGAAACTTGTTGTTATACAACGCCCGTTCCCCCCAAGAAAAACAATTCAGCGTGAACTTTAAAGTTACCCTTTGTTCTACCATGAAAATAATTACTCAAGTAAAAAACAAAGAGCTAGAGAAGCAAATATCTATTACCTTGAATATTGAGGGTTCAACGTCTTTCAACTCTACTTCATCCATATTAGGATTTCCAACAAGTCCAAAAAACTGAGCTCTAAATACAGGAGAACGAGCAGCGAGTATCAATTTGTGAGCCTTGAAAGTCTCATCACCAACACGGAAAACTATATCACAACCAGTTTCAGTTTCCAATAAGTATTTGAGATTTTGACCCATGTCAGACGGGGGTATAGTAATGCTAAATTGCTTGGTGGGTCCCTCAACACGATTTCTAACAACTCCCACAGTGCAATGCATCGAGAGGCAATCATCCTTCAGATAGTCAGATGTTTCTAAACTAACCCTTCTGAAAAAACGTTTGTAACCCCTGAAATGAATAAAGAATACTTGAATACGGAGCCACATCCACGAAACAAAACAATTGACTAAATATAGTCTAATCAAATGTGATTTCTACTTGTCCATTTTAATGATCAACTATGACCACAACAATATTAGTTGATTAGCTTATGTCAGTAACATGACCAGATGATTAACAAAATCTAATTTCCCCAACTGCTACTTCTCAACTATATTTTACATTAACATAACTATACAGACCAACACCGAGATTTAGACATTTTTTAAACTGGAGTTAAGCTAAAACCTCATATCCTAGCAACAACAAACTATTGGTGGCAGTGGTGCATAGTATAAACTATATTGGTGGACAGGGAGTTGTAATAAAGAAATTGATTGACCAAAAATCTTGAAAGCCAATAGTTAACATATAGCACTTTCAATGATGTTCTTTCTTACAAATTATGAACATCATTCAGATGCAAATGACGAGGTTAAGAAGGAGAATGGGATTTTATCAATGTTGGTTGCTATAGTAAGTCCTGTTGCCGAATTATGGGTTACTCTTATTCCTGTCAAAATAGGGGAGAATGAAAATAATTTGTACTTTCAAGTATCTAATCCCCTGTACATTCCTACCTTTTTCCTCTATTGCTCCTTGATAGATCCTCGGGTGTTTTCTTCATATTCTTATTCCTGTCAAAATTGGGAGGGAATGAAATAGTAATCCCCTGTACATACCTATCTTCTTCCTCTATCGCTCCTTGATAGATCCTCGGGCGTTTTCTTCCTATCCTTATCCCCAATCGAATTTTAAACTTTGAAGCCAATGAATCATTATCATATTGATTCTAAGCCGAAAATCGTATTAGATGATTCCTCCTATGGATGAAATATATAATTCAATTTATCTACCTAAACATTCATTATAAAATTCAACCGGTCGATTAGAACCTGATGCTTCTACCTATGAGTTGCTACTTTCTATGTTTTTAATCAATTGCTCCATTTATGTTATATTACTATATTGATGGTAGGTATGATATTAACTTCACAATGATTTCCATGCATACAGTTTGTATATCAGTTGTTTGTTAATGCATATACATTGATATGGCCTTAAGCAGAATCAGTTATTCTAATTTTCATATCTTTTGGATAGAAAGAACTGTACTACCAAACGATGGTCAGATGCTGTTATTCTTCTTCGATTATCTATCGATGCCGGCAATTTTCGGACCCGATCCGAACCCGACACATAAAAAGTTACATGAACCCATCGGGTCGGGTTAGGGTCGACCTGACAACTCAAACGTGATCCGTATGACCCGCCTAAGAGTAAAACCATTAAATTAGAAAATCTTCTTTGATACTTGAAAATTAAATTATAAAAAGGGAATGTGAATTCAAATGAGGGACTAGCATTTTAGTGCAATAAAACTCACCAAACAAAAGTACAAAACCTTTAAAAGTTCAAAACTTAAAATAAAACAATAAAAAATTTAAAGTTAAAAGAATATTACATTATTTTGGTATTTGTTATTTTGACTAAATGGTTTTGGTACTTTGGCATTTGACTACTTGGTATGTTGTACGTTAGTATTTTGGATTAGCTTCGTATTGTATTTAATGATGTACTATTTTAATTTTATTTCGATTGTTTAATAACACTATTTATTGTATTTGGTAGAAGTGTAGTACATCACACTGTTTATTATATTCATTTATATGAGTTGAATCAAAAAATAAAATGAAAATTTGAATCAAATTGAAATGAACACCAAATTCAAAGTCGACTCCAATCGAAACAAAAATTGAATATTGAAGTTAAAATCTAAATGAAAATCATATTCGAATTCGTATAGAAAGAAACAAGAAATTTCAAAATGAAAACCGTATTCGAAAATCAAAAAAGTACTCGTCGAATACATTTGACCGATATGGGTCGACAAAAAACACGTCCCAAACCTGACACGAAAAAAGTGACACAACTTGAAACCGACACAGAAATAAATGGGTCGAAGATGGGTCAACACGAAGAACTCGAACCCTCTAACCCGAACCTGAACCAAATCGCCAGACTTATATTATTATAACTGATAAAGGTTTAATTGGCGCAAATTTTATATACGATTTTCTAACAACTAACAACTTTAATGTTGTAAGTTTAAGCAAGCATGCAAAATATAAGTACAACCATTGTAGCAAAGAAACATAGATGAACAAACACTGTTTGCTGCTGTTATGCACTAGCTATTGCATTGCTGCTGTTTGATGCTTATATATTGCTGCTGGTTGATGCCGTCCAGCTGCTTTTTGCTGCTGTTTGATGTTTTTCTAATTTGTTTTTACTGTTGTGTAGAGTTATCTTAATGATGTAAATTCTTTGTTGTTTAATATTATTTCTTTTTACTTCGACTTTTAGGTTCCGTAACCCGCTGTAGTTTCTTATTTAATCCACTTACAAAGTATGGTTGCTTGTCATACATGAACTGTGTGATAAGTTATTGACAATATATACTTATAACTTATCTATCAAAAATATTTATTTGTTAGAGACCAAAAATCAAAAACCAAAGACCATATGCAACGATGATAATGATTCCCAAGTATCAATCAAGCATTATCAATGACTGGAATTACTAGTGCTCAAAGCACTGCCTCGCTATCCAAATATTAGATATACATATTTGACATAAGACAACAAGGAAGTTCCACTTTCGTGTTTGAGGTTAATTTGCTAGACCGTGATTACTGAATTGGATAATCTATCCATTTACAAGTTCTCCAAAACTTTTGATCGCTCATTCTAGGATTTATGGAGATTGAATGAGTTGACTAACAAATAATTGAGCTGGTAAACAAAGAAAGCAGTTTTGTAGCGCATCTCAAAGCATAGGTGAATACAAGTTACAGCTTATAGTACAAATAACAATTAAGTACTTATTATAATTTGTCTAAACAGATGATCAAAAAGAAAAAAACAAACCTTTAACCCAATTCTATTTTTCTCTTCCTAGCTTCACAAACAGAAAAAACCTTTAAACCCACCCTTAGAAACCAAACCCAATGTAAAAACGCATCCCAGTTTTCATGATTTAACGACAATTTCTACGTAGCCGGTAAAATAAAACTAAGTTCTACAATGCAGTCAAATCAATTCAAATACTAAGTTATGTAACTTATAAAACAAGAATTTGTAATTAAACATACCACATGCTTCCTCTGTACTTTAAAGTATAAGGTCCACTCTCCAGCGCCCGATCAAAGTGACTATGAACTTTGTGTTTTCCTTTGCCACTCTGATCCAACAAAGTAAGCTCAAACAACGCCCTCACATCAGTACCATCGCTCGCCAAAGCTATGAATACGGAAACGTACATAGAATTATCCTCCAAATTCTTCCCATCTGGATAGAAGTAAATTGCCCAATCGTATCCGCCTACCGTGAAAGTATCGCTAGATATATATTTACCAGCACCCATTCCTTTAGCGAGGGAGTAGCCTCTAATTGTGAAATCGTGAGAGCCATTTACAGACTCGTTTATCGATTTAGAGCCGGAGTAGATACCGTGATCGAAATTATTGGCAAGCATTTTAAAACCCTAGCATAAGAATCTGTCGGGAATTTGAGAATTCTGTTGAGAATTGTTAAGGGGTAAAGGGTTGGATTATGAATAAGCGAGGGATAATTACATTTGGCGGAGGAGGTCGGCGGAATGAGGGCGGAAATTGGTGGCGGACCGGAGGGGGTGCGGTGGGTGAGGGTTTGAAAGGAAATTGAATTGGAAACAGAGAAATGAAAGAAATGATGATTGAAGAAGGGTGAGTACGTGTTTGATGCTAATAATGTGACCGTGACAACATGATGTCACCTGCCCCCTTTTTTTCTTTCTTCCAGGGAAGCTGGCCGATATTGGTTAATAACATATCATCCAAGTTTATAATTTTGTTATTAATGGGTTATTATTTTTTTTAACAGTTAAATATATACATTTAATTCTACGTCTTATCTATACTACTATATAAAGAATTTAACATTCTCTCTCCTTCTTAATTTTAAGACTTTTTTAAAATTCAATCAAAACAACATCTTGGCCTTTCATTCTATTTAAATTAATCTCATCCACTCAATCTTTAACCATTCCAATCTCTCTTCTAATTTACTTTAACTTTTTAATCAATTAAAATATACTCTCACACAAACATAAATATACACCCATAACAACTTAATTTCTAATATCTTATTAACTTCTCTATCATTATTTCACAAATATGATTTTTTACTTATTTTAATGTCTTTTAGATTTTATTTTTAAAATTAATAAAATAGTCTATGCAAATAAAAAAAATTGAAAAAAATGGGACATGTTGATAAAGAAATTTTTTTGTGACATTGAATTTTGCGAATAACATATCATTACATTTTTTAAAGCGACATATTACAAAACAAAAAATATTCGGCTCCGCAGCATTGCGCGGATACGATGCTAGTATTAATTAATAGAACTTGAATTCATAACTTTAAGATTTGTAGTATTTTTTTTTAATTCCTATAACGTTAATCTTTAGACCAAAACCCTTTATCACTTGTCATCTTTTTGTATCTATATAAGTAGTTTTAATGATTCTTACATAACAAAAATTTATAAAATGTAATTAATTAAAATGTTTATCTAGATTATTCTAGCTTTGAACATATAAATGAAAGTAATAGTTAGTAAACCTATGAATACATAAATGTCTGTATAACATATTCTTATTGTGTATAAATTATTTCTCATTCTAAATTGGTTTTGTTTTGAAAGAAAATTATATAATTTTTTTTCGTTACAATATTAATAAGGATATGTTGCTGATAAAAAGTTTCAATCCACGGTTATTCACACCCATTAAATAACCTTCATCTATCTCTCTTAATCTATCAATCACTTTGTTGCTCTTTTAATTCTCTTCTACATGATATTTAATTAAAAATGAGATCTTGGTAAATGAATAGGAAGAAGAGTGTTTCTTATTTAAAAGATGATAGATTGATAGGTAAGTGACATAACACTCGCATGATAAGAAAAACTAATAAATAACATAAATTCATATTTTGTTAGGCTGACATACATTTCCATGATACAAGAAAAAGTGAACTTAGTTCTTAAAGAAGTTAAATTACATATAATTTATTTAAAGTTATTTTTCTTGGTAAATGAATAAAAAGAAGCGTGTTTCTTATTTAAAAAGATAACTGGTAAGTGACATGATACTCACATGAGAAGAAAAACTAATAAATAATATATAGATTCATATTTGGTTAAGCAGACATACATTTCCATGATACAAAAACAAGTGAATTTCTTAGTTCTTAAAGAAGTTAAATTATATATTATTTATTTAAAGTTATTTGATTTCGGGATTATGTTTTTCTTTTTGAAGTAATCAAACCTATTAGTTATTTTTTAATTAAAAAATATGAAATATTAATAAGATTAGTTGTTGAAGAACCATAAGTCCATATGGTTGATGTTGACAATCTAAGATATGTCATTATTTATCATCATCTGCTCAAAATAACTTACAAATGTTAAAAGTACAATTGTTGACGGTAACCCTCAAAGCTAACTATATATGGTTCAACATATGAGTTCAAACAATTACGTTCTAAATAAATTTTTGTGATCACCATACTTTAGAAAGAATGTAATGATTATGAGCTATGGCGTGTACATGAGTGAAACTCAATAACAAAGTTAAGACCGATATATAAGTATTTAGTTGTCAGGGAAATCATTATGCTGGTAAAAACACTTAATTAGATATTATTATTATTGTAACTAAAGATGTGTATGTGTAAACTACTTTCGATGTTATTAGCAAAACATACATTGTTAGATCATGCGTAGTCAACCCGTGGGTAAGGGTAGGTGGCTCACGGGTCGCATGGGAACACTGTCGCCTCCAAACCCACGGGCTAGGCCCATTGGTTGACAACAAAAACCTGTGAGAAAAAACATTTTTTTAATGAAAAATCGTCCGTTTTGAATGGTCAAGAAAGTTTTTTCCTTTTCCAACACATTCTCTATAATAAATACACCTAAACCACTTCCATGTTGTTAACAAATACTCCCATCTTCTTCCATTTTCTTTCTTTCTAAAAACTTTCTCCAAAAATTGGATCCAAATCCCCAACAATTTCACAATCCCCACCCGAGGTACATATCGAGAGGCATGAGCCTTCTACCGTTTAATAAAAAGTCCTAATCTCAATTGTACTTTTGTCGAATTAACTCTCGGGTAGATAACCGCTTTTAATGCATCACATATGAAATGGTCGTCCTGCTAGATATAGAATTCGTTTACATTTGCCCCTATCCACCGTTTGTTGAGGTTCTTTTACCTCAATCTCATCATCATCTTCATTGAGATCAAAATGGCATGATACATCGAAAGACATCTTGTTTGCATTGGAGTTTAACATCATCTTGCTACGTTTTGATTGTCTCGGGTTGGGATCCATCGGAGGTACCTTGGACCATTTTGGGTAGTCTTTAAGAATACTCCAAGTCGCTTCGTTGGTGAAACACGATCAATTTTTCTCACCACGGTATCTTTTTTTAGCCTTCTCCATGTAGTCCAACTCAACACATTTGCTATGATAAAACTCTTTTGGTTGTTGTATATGTCGTTGAACTTCATAATATTTAGAGTCATATCATTCCGCTTGAAGTTTACTTGGTCTTTGGTGCAATACCCTTGCCGACCCATGTTTATGTGTATATAACCCATGACATATGTATAGAAACCTCTTATAAATATTAACGTGTTAGTATATATGTACATAAATTAAACTTTTTATTTATTTCGATTATATATATGTACATAATATAAATTACATACATTACAAGTACTGGAATTTTTCAAACGGTAATTATTTTTCATACGAGAACTATTTTTAATACAGTTAATGACCCATTAATAAGGATATTTGGTTATTTATATATTAAAGAGCTCATAGCCTAGCGGTATCTGGTGTTTAGGTGTCCTACAAGATTGGGTAAATATTAGGGTTTCAATCAAGAACTATTTTTCAATTTGTTAGATAATAGTTTGTAACATCATTAATAACTCATTATTTAGGGTATTTTAGTCTTTTATATATTTACCCAACCGTAAATTACGTCCAAATGAGCCGCTATTAATCTGCGATGTGCTGCTAATTAATGCGCAATTAATGAGTAATTAATGAATCATTAATAAGCCAACAAAAGTTCTTAGCCATTGATTACTTTTAGCTAAGAGCTAAGATTGATTATCGCAATTCTTGTACGAAAAATAGTTCTTATTTAAACTATCCTATACATATATACTCAACCGTGAATTGCATCCGGGTGTATGAGTCACTATTAGATTGACCTAATTTTCTCAAAATACACCTTATTAAAATTCGTTAGAATTATTAGCCATTAATTTATTTTAATCAACACTCAATATTAGTTCTCGAACGAAAAACGTTCCTCGTTTGAACCCAACCATACAATTATATATGTGCATAATTAAATAATGTATATTATATAAAGATGGACATAATTATAAAATATATATTACAACTAAAGGGAGGGTTCATGCGAAAAGGGTTTTATTTGCAAAAAGTGCGAGAAGCAATCCTGGCCTCTTATTTATATTTGATCTAATGGCTAAGATTAGTCTTATTTTTTATTTTTTTAATTCAAAAGGGTACAATAGTAAACAAATATTTTTCTCTCTCAAATATATTTTTCTCTCTTATTTTTCTCTCTCCTACAAATTTTAAACAAAATAAATTAGAAATAATTTAATAGTAAATTAATAAATTTACAGTGTTCAACAATAAACACAATAAAAAAATAACAAGTTTTTAATTATTAAATGTTATGTTCATTTTTTTGTTCATTAGTAAACTCTTGTTTTATATTGTTCAATTAATCTTTTTTTTAAATTAATTCTTTTTTTCTGTTTTGGTTTTTCTACTTATTTTAAGATCCTCTTAATGAATGTTCAATAATAAACTCCGAACATAGCTAATAAAACAATCAACTCCCGAATGTTCAATAATAAACACCTAATAAACCGATCCAACTCATAAGTGTTCAATAATAAACAATACAAACAAACCAAAGTAATATTAAGTACTAATAAATTAAACTCAAAGACTAGGCATCACTAAACAAATTAAAATAAAAAAGGTTTGTTCACTGTTAATCAACCCAAACAAGTCAAATAAATCCACCCAAAAAAAGTGTAATATATATGATTTTTTATGTTTCTGTGCAATCGGAACACTTTTTTTTTTTTGTGAAAAGCCAAGCGATTTTATAAACTAATGAATGTTAAATGCAACTTAAAGACAAACAAAACAACACACTGAATGTTAATGTGCAATCAACGCACATTAAAAAAACTACTGCCGGTGGTGCTCTTCAAAAAGAAAAAAGAAACGTCAAGGTAGATCTAGCGGTGGTGAGGACGGTGACTTGGTGACTGCTGGTTGTGAAGTAAAGAACAATCGATGGTGGAACGAAGGTGGTCGATCCACTCACAGACGAAGACATCGAAGGGGTAGGGCAGTCGTGCACTGATTTAACGTAAACTTGTTGAACGACGGCAGCGGTGATGAACGAGAAGGGGATGGAGCGAACTAGATCTGGTTCTCGATGAGGCGATGATGGTGGTAGCGGCAGCGGCGGTGCACGGTGATAACCTAGATGGAGATGGAGGCGAGAGGTATTGGTGATGTTGACCGGTGACGATGTAGAACAACCGAGCTGCGAGGTCGCCGGCGGGGGCAGCGCCTGTGAGTGCAATAAGGTGAAAAAATGGTGCTTTTTTAGGGAGGAGAAATCGATGGTTGCAGGCTTTGATTAGAGAGAGAGAAGGGGGGGGGGGGGGGTGTATAAATGAGTGGGAGAGGTGGCTGAACAATAAATATCTAGATTTGTAATGATTTTTTAATTGGTAAAATGTCTGTTTTATCCTTTTTATTTTAATTTAATCATCTCTTTTTTTCAAGTTAATTACCAAAGTGCCATAGGTAGTCTTAGCCATTAATTTAGTGATCTAATAGATGAGAATCTTTCTCGCACTTTTCGCAAATAAAATGCTTTTCGCATAAACCCTTCTCTTACAACTAATACATAAATATAAATTATCTTCTTTTTGTGACTTTCTGATGATGTTGCCTTCGGAGACGTGAAGCTACCACCTTGCCAATGCCCTCTTAGTTGATGGTCTAACTTGTAGGAGCGACTTTACCCGGAAATTTTGATTTCTTTTTGCCATTTTGGGTTGGGTGAAATTATGTAATTCTTTTATTGTTTTCATTATATAAGATTAAACTATTCGTTATAAATTATTAAATATAATATTTTATATTTTGCCTAGCCTTTGAATTTTAAGTTATTTTATAAAACTGTATTATATAAACTAATAGTAGCTATAATAAAAAATAAAAATATGCGAAAGATGTGAAGGTTGGGTTGGATGGGTGTGAAGGCCGAGGTTTGGAAGAGAGATGGAAGGGGATGATCTCATGCTAATATAACAAGAGGGATGAGAGGTTGCGTCAGATATGTAGATAACCTTAACATCTTAAGTTATTTTTCAAAAAAGTCTTAATGAAATATATAAAATGAAGAAAACAAATAAATAACGAAAACGGAGGGAACTACTTTAAGAGGGGAGAAATCAACCGACTAGGACAAAAAGTGAAGTGCTTAGTCGGTGAATTTGGGGCTTACAACAAAGAAAATGAGTGGAAAAGACATAAGTACCCTCACATGAATGACACGTGAGTGATTTTAACGTCGTTTGACAATTGGACTAATATTGAAACGGATGATAAACCATAGGGTTTAGTTCACGAAAATGTATCCAAGTTGTCACCTTTTGCTATTGTGTGTACTGAACTTTCAAACTAACCAATTAGTATATCAAACTTTCAAAAATTACCAATTAATGTATCCTTTTACCTATCAATCAAGTTACTAGTCATTTTATCATTTCTGATTTATTTTTTATACCATTTAATTCCACATGTGTTGCCATGTCAGTTAATGCCAATTATATTAAAAAATCCTAAAGATAATTATTTTTGTCTATCATGAGGATGAACTTGAAATCTGGAAAAAAGCAAACCATTACCAAACTTGTCCTAGAAACCCAAATTTGTTCGAAATCAAACACAACATAGAGTGAAATAGAGATTCAAACAATAAATCAAAAATGAAGATTATACACATAAGCAAAGATTCAAATTTGTTCACATCACTAATTCTTTATCACTTCTTACTTGAAAAAAATATGAAGAACATGTTGAAGATGAAGAAACCAAAAATAAGAAATGTTGCAGATGAAGAAGCCCTAAAATACCAAACAATGAAATTAATCAAAAACCCATATCTTGTTTCAAAAATCGAACAAGAACCCTAAATTTGAACAAGGAGGTTGGGGTGAAGGAGAGTAGTATGGAGAAAATGAAATCGAAAACCAAACAATGAAGTAAATCAAAAACCCAAATCTCGTAGGAAACGAAAGTTGTAAACAGAAATTGAAAAATCCAAAATCAAAATCGGTAGAATAAGAACAAAAATAGAAGCACAAACAAACCTTTAAACAAAATTGAAACCGACTATGAACCCAGATCGATTGGAATACTCAAATATCTAAGATGAAACCTAAATGATTATGAACCCTAAATCCAAACTACTTACTGACAATCGTAATCACAAACACATGGAACAGGTTAGTTGAACGAAATCATCGAACATTTGTGTTGATTAGAACCAAGTACCACTCGATGATGGAATCGAAACCTTAAATGTATCACATATAACCCTAATTTGGGTTCAAGAAAATCGCAAATGTGGGTGCACAGATGGAGACTCTCGATCTGGTGGTGATGAAATCGACCTTCAACCTTCAGATTCCTCCATGTGTTTATTTTCATTTTTATTAATATATATATATATATATATTAATAAAGATTTTATTTTTTATTTTTTTAAACCATAAAAAAATCAAGGCATATGCCATGTCACGTCACATCAGCGAAACCGGTGTCACGTAAGCTGGTAACCTACTATAGCAGGTTCAATACACAAAATGGTAAGTTTGGAAAGTCCAGTATATTAAATGGTAAGTTTAAAAGTTCAGTACATACAATAGTAAAAGGTGATAAGTTAGATATATTTTCAAAAACTAAACCCTAAACCATATTATCAAAAATATCAATGTCAAAACTATTTAAACATAAAATGGTAAATTTTATGTAAACGAGGTGAACAAAAACCTAATTAACTCTAATTTATTTTAAAATTTTTATCCAAGTTTAAAAACACCGAGTTATAACGAGGGAATAACTTTATTTACGCACTTTAAACTTAGTCGGTAATAACTATTAAGTGAATTTCCCCCTTTATTAAACTACCAAGCGATTGCCAGAGTTTCAGCCTTTCAGGACAGTGCTGCTGCCACAATTGGAGCTCTGGTTCACTTCTTTAATGGCGGCAAAATAAGCACAGAGTTTGTTGAATTTTAGCTGTTTGTGTACGCACATAAGACCAGGGATAGGGGAGAAGGGGTTTAAATTTTTTCAGGTAATGTGGTAGAAAGAATGAAGGGATTCGATCTGTTAAAATCTTCAAATCTGGTTAAATCTGTCGGATTCGTGATCGTAGCTCTAGCTTTCTTCTACTTCGGTAAACACTGGTCCGACGACAATTATCAACAAATCATCTTCTACGATTCTAACTCAAACGCAAATGCCAAAACCCCTTCGATCTCGATTTCCCCAAATCACAATAAAACCTTCGATATCATTTCCTTAATCAACAATACCAATGAAGATGAAATCCGAGATGATCATACACTAGCTCCAGTTCAACAATCACCTACGCTTTCTCAATCGCCTCCTCCGCCAGCGCCACCGCCGCCGCCGCCGGCAGTGCAGAGGCTAGGTATAGTCGATGTGAATGGAGTGATGACGAATGATTTTGAGGTGGGAGATTTTGATCCGGCTGTAGTAGATAATTGGAATAATGAGACGGATGTGGTGGAAGGTGATAACGCAGGGGTTAGTGTTAGTGTTAGGGTTCCGAAGTTTGGGATCTGCCCGGCGAGTATGAGGGAGTATATACCTTGTATGGACAATTTGGAGGCCATTAAAGGATTGAAATCAACGAATAAAGGGGAAAAATTCGAGCGCCATTGCCCGGAGAAAGATAAGGGATTGAACTGTTTGGTACCGGCGCCCAAGGGCTACAAAGCTCCAATCCCTTGGCCAAGAAGTCGTGACGAGGTACTTCTGTGTGTGTGTGTGTGTGTGAGAATTTGAATGCACTTTTATGCAAGAATCCAAGATTAAGAATTAACTTGCTCTGTTTCTGTATCCACGTTGTTTGTAGACAAAAATGGTGTAATTGGCTCTCCTTTTATGAATATTGTGTGTTTTTGCAACTTAACTCAGGTGTGGTATAGCAATGTTCCACATGCACAACTAGCTGAATATAAGGGTGGTCAAAATTGGATTGTTGTATACAAGGATAAATTTAGGTTTCCTGGAGGCGGTACACAGTTCATACATGGTGCAGATCAGTACTTGGATCAGATTTCAAAGGTATATATAATAAATTTGATGCATAACTCTACAAATTTTCATCTTCTAGTTTGAAAACAACTATTTTACATTTTTTTGTTGATGTAATGGTTTGTTTGAACTGTGCTGGTAGATGATTCGAGAGATTGCGTTTGGGCTTCATACCCGTGTTGTATTAGATGTTGGATGCGGTGTTGCAAGTTTTGGTGCATATTTAACTTCACGGAATGTACTCACTTTGTCTGTAGCTCCAAAAGATGTACACGAGAATCAGGTTCAGTTTGCACTTGAGCGTGGGGTGCCTGCAATGGTGGCAGCTTTTGCAACAAGGCGGTTGCTTTATCCAAGCCAGGCTTTTGATTTAATTCATTGCTCAAGATGCAGAGTTAATTGGACTCGTGACGGTAATTGATTTATCTTTCGGATTTAATTGATTTATCCAAGTCAGTTGTATCATGCTATTAACGTATGCTTCAATCTTTCGGATCTATGTTTGCAATGTTACAATAAGAAAGAAATTTGTGATGAAAGTATTGATGCTGTTGTACGGCATCAAATGTTGGTTTTTAGCGTGACCAATTTTTTACCATTTCGTTCTGGTGCCCATTTTTTGTCTGTCAAGTGAAACCTAAATTTAAGACTGTTGCTAAGGCATCCTATTGATTCCTCTTTTAGTGACAAGCTGGTAATCTGCCAGCACCCATTGGATGGTCACTAGGTCATGCTTACTTGCAATTTAGCTTGTCAATTAAGGGTTAGGACAATAGTTTTGGTTTCAGACATAAGTATGGATATATATAAGTTCTTCTGCATCATGTTCACTCATGTCAATAAGTTAGAGACGACAATTTCAACCGCTTTACTTGCAAAAGGGTTGATACAGGTTATGTTTTAAATGGGTGATAATAGAAAAAAGAAAGAAAAAAGGACATCAAAAGGAAACGGGTCAAATGGTTTGAAAGTCATTTAAAGTGTTATTTTAGTGCATAGAACCTACTAAATCATTTATTTATGTTATTTTTTGAGTCTCTATGCACCATGTGTGATTGGTAGTTGTTATTTGTTTATATAACCCAAAATTAGGCATGCTTAAAATTTTTCCTCATTCTTGTACATATATGTAGATGGCATTTTACTGCTTGAGGTCAACAGATTGCTTCGGGCAGGAGGATATTTTGTGTGGGCAGCACAACCAGTTTACAAGCATGAACCACTCCTAGAGGAACAATGGGAAGGTAACATCATCAATATGCAGTGAATGTTTCACATGTAAAAGAGGAAATATACCTTTCAGTTATCCTTGTTCGGTCTCTCAGTACTTTTACACTCTGATAGATGTAAAATGTGTGCATAGCATAATGCCAGTTTTATTTATTACCTCCAGAGATGATGAACCTTACAAATCGTCTTTGTTGGAATCTCGTGAAGAAAGAGGGATACATTGCAATATGGCAGAAACCCCTTGACAACAGTTGCTATTTAAACCGTGATTCAGATACACAACCCCCATTATGTGATAAAGAGGATAACCCAGACAATGTTTGGTAAATTATTGTTTAAATTTCTTAATACATAAATTACTTAATTAAAAAAGTTAAAAAAACTAATTATATATATTTGTTTTAGGTATGCTGATTTGAAGCCATGCATTACTCGACTACCTGAGGATAGATCTGGAGCAAACATTACTGCCTGGCCTGCAAGATTGCATAATCCTCCTGAAAGGCTCCAAGCAATAACCCTTGATGCTTTTGTATCTAGAAAGGATCTGTTTAAAGCAGAATCAAAGTACTGGAAAGAAATAATAGATAGTTATGTCCGCTCTCTACACTGGAAAAAATTTAAACTCAGAAATGTTATGGACATGAGAGCCGGCTTTGGAGGGTGGGTGTTCTTTTCTTCCAGCACGCCAGATAATATGTTCTTTTAGGTTTTTAAGAAGGTTTGCAAGATTTAAAGCATTGATCTCTTTGTTCTGGACTTCTGGCAGATTTGCAGCAGCCTTGATTGATAATCAAATAGATTGCTGGGTTATGAATGTTGTTCCTGTTAGTGGTCCAAACACATTGCCTGTTATTTATGATCGTGGACTTCTGGGAGTTATGCATGATTGGTACAAACAACTGCTCATCACATTTTACCTAATTATTATTATTTTCGTATTTAGTCATTTCATATTTTTGTTCCCAATTTTATCACCCCCTAATTATACAACTCTGAAGTAGCCATATGACCAGTTGTACTGTTATTATTCATAGGTGTGAACCATTTGACACGTACCCAAGAACCTATGATCTCTTGCATGCAGCAGGTCTTTTCTCTATTGAGCAAAAAAGGTATCTTCCCTTTTCAAGGATTAGGGCTTGGTGGAGTTGGCAAATTGGGCAAGATTTGGTAACAGTTCTTATTTTAGTAAGGGTTGAAATGGGACTGTTTGGGTCTGACCGAAACATAATTATATTATAGTTTTTTAATAAACAAGTATGTCAAATATGTTACAGAAGTTTCATTATTTCTGTGACAAGTTGATTTTTTGAGTAAACTGAATCTAGAAGGTTTTACACGTACAAAAAAACAAATTTGGGGACTTTGAACCTGCTTTCCTCTTTAGCTAATGTTTGTGTATTAGCCTTTTGACCCTATAGTAACAAATTCGACCTGTTCATAAGGAAATTGGTCAACGTTGCCACCACAAGTGAAATGGTTTTTGAGTAAAATCATAGATAACGACATACTAAATCTCAAGAATTCTACTAACTTTGTGTTCTGGTTTGAATGAATATGCGTCAGGTGCAACATTTCAAGCATCATGCTCGAGATGAACAGAATTTTAAGACCTGGGGGACGTGTGTATATTCGTGATTCTATTTTGGTGATGGATGAACTTCAAGAGATCGGGAAGGCCATTGGTTGGCGTGTAACATTACGAGATACAGCTGAGGGGCCTCATGCAAGTTACAGAATCCTCGTATGTGATAAACGCCTCAAGTAATTAAACTAACATTTCTTTTATACTTGTGAAACGAAAGTCGATAGCAAATTTCCCTTGTGATCTTTCTCTTTCACATAGACGCAACGTGTTATTTTATTCTTTCACCCTTAAAGTTTTTACAGTTCTACAGGTACACACATCTCTTAGTCGTTTACTATAGTCTTTGTGAGATTGAATTATGTTCAGGATTTTGGATTTTTATAACATTGATTCCAAGCCATTTAATCTTTTTAAGACGAGTGATGTAGTTACTTATTTCTGCCTTGCTTTATTTTGTCCAAAACTAATGGACAAAAGTCACTGTACAGATTTATAAGTATGTGTAACTATTTCATGTGAGATTTGAGTCCAATCTTATCTACTTCATATATATGGTAGACTTTTATGCCTTTATATTTACTAAACAGGCCTTTTCTTAAGAATTCTTCCAATTCTAATTTTTTTTAAATTTCAATTGTTTCAAATTTTACTAATTTTTTTAATAGATTCCAATTCTTTTAGAATTTTTTTTACCAACCAACTGTTTCCTAAGTTTCTTGAAATAATTAAAAATTAGGTTTAATTGTTGTAGTAGTGCTATAATGATAATTACTGTTACGTACTATTCTTATATAACTACTATTATATTATCATCATTTTTATATTGAATAGTTTATATTTTTAGTTGACCTTGTTATCATACAAGTCTGTAGATGAAAACGAATTAAAGTTTTTCAGTACCACCATTGTGTCATATCATAAATACAGACAAAATAAACCTCGTTTGTAAGAATCACCAAAACCCCCTCCTTTTTAAGATGAGTTTGATTACGACAAGAATAGAACGTGTGTGAACTAAATATTAAGAGTGATTTATCAAAATGGACATGTACGTTTACCAAAATAAGCCTTCTATCCTCAAGTTTACCAATTTAGGCATGCAAATCGCCGATATATGTCACCAAAAGCATTGATGTCGACCAATCAAAGGGCGACACTTGTACAAGCCATGCCGCCGAAATAATGGACCGTCGCCTCCGAAGCCATGTCGCCGATGGGACTTTAATGCATGTCACCGAAAACGGTGATCAATGTCACAAATGGTAGTCAATATCGCCAAAAATATTGGGAATGAGCCTTTTTTTAGAAATATAACCATTATACATGGCAAGATAATTTTCCTTACTGAACCACAATGACACCCAGTGACTTGAATCGCTAAGCCTTAGGTGATTGGCAACTGGAATTGCGTGACCACAAGGCAAGCCGGAAAGTTCCGATTTACGACAATCACAAGTCATTTGTTCCGTATCAACGATATTAACGTTATTTTTATGATCTACAAAACCGGTAGTTTGTAATACCATTAACCTGCCATGTTGAGCACTTCGTCATTCTCCGCCATATCTTATCGTCGTAACCCGGTGTTGTAGTTTCTCTGTCATCATCCGTAGTTTATTGAAATTGTTAACACTGTTCCAAAATACAAGTACGCCCCGCACATATAACCGTGCAAATACATGGTCGTGGAAAACATGACTCATAAAAGTTGTGCCGGGGATGATCGTTAAACTTTATATGCCCAAATCTAAGTCATGTCAACACACAAACTCTCGGCGGCCAAAACATATGTTGTTCCCTGCCACGTTGAAATATAAATTTTCCCACTCATTTTTTCCGTTAACAACCTGGGTACACGAGTGTATAACCAATGGATCGTTTTGTAACCCCATAACATTAAGAAAATGTCCAAAAGAAGTCTCACGAAATATGGTAATACTATCTTGTCTTTGACTTAGACGTCCTTTAATGTTTTTGCCGATACGTAGTTTGTTGCGAGAAGTAAGGGTAGCTTTACATGACCTCAGTGTTGGATCTAAAACTCTTAAATATCTAAAAAACACCTGCGAGCAACACTCATTTTTGCTGTTGACACACTTACAAAGATTTATTTTAAAATGATTAATATTTACAAACAAGTTTTTGTAAACCAGGCAGCATGCCTCTGATACTTTTTTAAACCAGTTGGCCTAAAATAATTTATAATTGGTCAACCCAATTGTTCAGGTTGAATGGTTTACTTGGGATCTCAAATATTATCAAATTTACATACTTTCACATTTGATTTGGTTACCATTTAAGTTCCAGATATAAAATAAATGCAAGAACTGATCGCATTCTGCTGACTAGAGAAAGCAAGCCAATCTCGCAACTGACTCGGAATCCGGTAGCTTATTTCAACCCTTATTCAAAATTCAGTCCTAAGCTCCAACAAAATTCTACAGTTGGCAGATAAGCCACTTTTACAACTTTAATGGTGTTGTATCAAAATCAATCAAAAGATGGTATAACAAGGAAACAATTCCAAATCATATCCGCAAAGGGTATAACAGCCAAAAACAGTCCCACTTCCAAGAACATATTTGAATCAAAACCCACTCATATATCAGATTTTGCCCTCCATCTCTGCTGAACCTGTTGATTTTGAGAAGACTGACCTTTCTTCGGGTTCTGTTGATGCACCTCGTTGTTGGTGAGCACCTCAACTTGACTTTGACTTCCCTGCAAAGGTCTCTGATTGACCCTGTTGGATGGACTTTTTTGATACATATGTTGTCGTTGCAATTGTGTGGGTGCATTTACACCTCTATGAGCCTGTGGACCACCGTTCCTATTTTGTTGTTGATGATTACTGTTGTAAGACTGAAAATGAGGCCCAATCTGTGGTCTGGGAATACCAACAGGGTTTCTTTGAGGAATTCTTCTTACAGAATTCATGCCAAGGATACCCGAACTTGCAACTTGAGATCTTGACATGACACTTAATACTTCTGGCCTCACTAAAACTGAAAGCGGGTGGTTTTGGTCGGGGGATGTCAGCTTCTGATGGCTACTCTGAAATGCTTGTGCAATCTTATAGAGGTTTCGTTGTCCAACAGCCCTTGCACAATTCATTGGTTGCTCAAATGGGTCCTCGATCTATTAGCACCAAAATCAAGTTTTCAGATTTATAGCAAGTGATATGATAGAGAGAGTAATTTCAGACTCAACTACTAATAAATGGATCCATTTGGTTTGTGTTTTATCTCCAACTGACGAAATTAAAAATAGCTAAATGGGTTGAAACTCGTCAAGTCTATCTTTAAATGCGTACAGACTTCTAACTCAAAGATTCACATTACTACCATTATTATTGTAATTCATTGTTCTATTCATCATAATTAACATACTATTTATAAAAGAACTCAAGAAAGGACAAAAAGGTGCTTGTGGGTCTACCCAACGTCCCAACCTAGTCCACATATGTTGCCTGCTCTAGGATACACACACACACATATACAAGAAGGAGAGAGAGAAGATGTACAAATAGTGAATAGGTTTTGGGCTGCCAGATCATGTTGGTATCAATGTCTTCCCATTGTCCATTATGCGGACTAATACCTTGTGTAGCAGCCCTCAAACTGATGTCACAAAACTGGAAATAAAAAACAACTGAACTATTATGCAGAATTACTAAAAGAAAGTGATGTGTCCGCATAAACTAATAATTATAAGAAACTTACCTTTGCAAGAAATGAAATAAAAAGATCAGCCAAAGAGCTTCTGTTAATCTTTCTGAACCTGTCTGATTTAATCCTGTTTATGTTGACACTACATATGTCTTCAATATTTTTCTCAGCAACAGCTCTTACACCTGTTTCACAAATTGCCACGGCATAGCTTTTCAAAAATATGCATTTAATTTCAAACATCTAGGCGGGAAATTATCCCTGCATAGCAGGGATCCTTCTTCTAAAATTAAAACCTGTAAGATCAGCAGACATGTTCCCTGGATAAATTTCACTAAGAGGAGGTAAAATAGCAGGTTCACAAGTCTGCAAAAATTGAAAATTACAATACATTAAAAAAATTGAAAAAAATTAAAGTTACACAACTTTTAAAAAGAAAGTGAAAATGCTTGAAGTACCTGAAAATGGAAGATTATAAGTAAGCTAAGAGAATAAGAATTTAAGGTTCCGGTTTTGGGATCATTGATACCATGTGCTTTTGCCCATTCTTTGACCTGCACACAAGAATTTAACATTGATAAATAGCATGTAGATTTTTTTGCATTATCACTTACAGTTGGTAAAATAAAAAATAGAAACATACAATTAAAACCATGTCACGAAAACGTCCATCAATCTCATTTAACCAAAACAACAACTTTGACTTCATTTGACCGCTCAAATTGTTGATAGAGATGTCACAAGAAATATTGTCCTTGTTGCTCTCACATTTCAAGATAGGCACTCTCGCATGGGAAACATATTTTATCCCATGAAATCTGCCTGTGAATGAATCAATGTTATCATCAATAATATTTATAAACACACCTAGAAAAAGAGGAAGCATACCTTTTTCTTTTAGAGCTTTTAAAACGTCTAATAGCAAACTTTGCTTCAATTTTTTCCCAGCAGAAGAAATATATGAACCATTGGATAACTCAATTGATATATCTAAATCCCCCCATCTCGTAAAAAGGTTGGACACAAATGAACCAAATGGCTCCACTGTGGCACCTGCTCACACAATCAAATTCACAATTTACATAATTACACAAAGTTTGCATGATATAATATGTGATGTGATGGTGTGTATTTACCTCTAAGAACTCCCAAAGTTTGAACAAGAGCTCGAAGTTCATCAATAACTTGAAATCGTTTTGACCAATCATCTTGTGTGGGATTGACCACTTGAAGAATATCATTGAGAGTAATTGCCAATGAATAATTGGAATTCATCCTCGAGCCCCAAATAACACAGAATTTGGCACGTATAACTGAAAAAGTTCATTATGATTCCACAACAATGACATATATTAAAACATAAAAGAAAATTACAAATAACAACTATACAACATAGATGCACACATAGATTTAAATACATAAAACAAAATTATAAGATTAAGAAAATCTGAATGTGATCATTGGTGTATCGCTTGTAGAAAGATACATTGTGATTTAACAACACTGTCAATACAAAAAAGATAACAAACATTTATTCCCAATTAATAGAACATTAACTAAGAATACAGTGATCAATATAAAACATTGTTTGTTAACAAAAGAACCTTCAAAGATTGTCTTCCACTCTTCCTAAGTGAGTTCAGGTCAACAAGAGTGGGCGAGCAGAGCTGCTGTAAGTAGATAATAATTTTACCCTAATTTTGTTTATAAAGGAATCTGCAATGTATATTCGGCCCATTATTATCTAGTAGTGGATAATTAAATTGGTAATGGGATAATAATTGCATAAAATCTTAAACGTCCTTGGTCGTATCCAGCCAACAAAAGTGGCTCATCCCGTGAAGCAAAACCCAAAGAGTATTTAACTCAAAGTTCTTTCCGACTCGAATATTATATACCCCAATCCACAAAAGAATTACATTGAGGGATCAATCTTTATATCAAGTTAGGCATATGTCCCTTGAACAATAAATAAGTACTGAAAG
This sequence comes from Dittrichia graveolens, assembly GCA_038502395.1. Classification (NCBI taxonomy): domain Eukaryota; kingdom Viridiplantae; phylum Streptophyta; class Magnoliopsida; order Asterales; family Asteraceae; genus Dittrichia; species Dittrichia graveolens. The sequence goes on from JARJIL010000002.1 coordinate 98,022,211, forward strand.
GGTTAAAGTTTTCTTCATAATCCTCTTCATATGTGTGAAAGTAGCCTTTAGCTACAATTCAAAAAGCAAGAGATGCTTTAAAATTATGTTTCATAAAGCACGCCTCCTTCTAAGCAATCGAAACCTCTGAATAGGAAAGATCAACAAGATCTCAAGTTTCATCCTAATAACATGTTTAACATAACCTTTAGATGACATCAACTCAATAACTATTTGTTGCTACAACATTCCCTTAAAACCTAAGCAGAATACTACACTCAACATGATACAAGTCATTCTAACAAATGTCTATTCTTGCATCTATGTTAGGTCCTAAATTGTGTTCAATACATTTTAGTGAAGTTTCGTATTACATTTGACATTAGTCTAAGATTATGATAGATTTTGTAAATACCCTAGGGGTATATATACTTTGTTATTTTGCCCTAATTGTTTAAGCATTTCATTAGACTAATATTGAGTGTGTGTTCTTAGTTTTCTCTCAAAATTCATACTAAGTTCATACATATATCATTGTGGATTTGCTTCAACTTGCTTGATACTTGATACAATTGTGACCTACAATTGGTATCAGAGCCGGGGGCCGCACCGATTGGGGGGGGGATGTTGGGTTTATGGGGCTCATCGTTCCCTCGAGCCGGTCAAATCCGTGACTCTTTAAACCCACTGCTCCTCTAGCAAAGCAGTTTCATCCCACATCGGTGAGGCAAGCGGGATTCTTCCTCCTTATAAGGAGGGGGGATCTTACTCCTACCACATGACTCGTTTTAAAGTTGTGAGGGGCAACCCAAAGCGGACAATATCGTTGGTCGGTTCCCTAGTTGCGATCCTAACAATCTAACATCATTATGGATGGTTAATGTAATATTTATTCACATTACAAGTTTACAACTACAAAGGGTTTTGCAAAATTGATTTATACTATAAGCATACAAACATGAAATATGAGATGTTGAAAAATAAATCCAGGTTACTCTACAAAAATTATCGAGTATTGACAGATTTCACACAAAAAACTATAACATCCTGCGACTAAATACGATAAGGATACTAAAAAATGTGAATAAATTATACTTTCTCATTGACATTATAGGAAATGCAGTAAAACAGATTACCAAACTTGTTTTTCTCCTTTTCACATACATCTACTAAATCTAGGCCCTAAAAGCAAGCCACAAGTCCAAGAAAACTTTAACAAATATACCACTTTCATCCCAATATATTAACTCTACAAACGGTTACTCAATTTCAACTTCAGAATAGATTTAGGCTCAAAGGTTTTCAATTTTCTCATGACTATCTAGAATTGGAACCATGTTGGTTTAATATAAGCAACTGAACTAATATCAATTTCACATTCAAGAAAACAAACTGATTTGGGCAATAAAGGGGGATATTCAAATAATTCCATCAATAACGAACCAGTTTCAATTTCATACCATTAATATATGATTGACGGAGAATCCAAGGTTTGAAGCCGAATTGGGTACCAGAATTTTAAATCTTGAAAAGGTAAACATTATCTGTGATGATTTTGAAACATGCTAGCAATAAAACCGATAAAGGGTTTTACATATAGGGTTTAGATCGATAAAATTATAGGGAAAAAAGTATGAGAATATGCATCGGAAGAAAGGGTTTCTGTCGCGGCGATGGGTGTGGGGACATCGAAATGAAAGCGGGAAAGAATGCAAGAATGGAGATGAGGTTTACTAATTTGAGCCACTCACATAATCTGTGTTTGGTGATGGCTGCCACTGTAAAAAAGAAAAAAAAAAGGATGCAGAATCTTGAATTAGGGTTTGCAATCTGCATAAAAGTTAGGTATATAGCATTTTTTTGCTGGAAAATTGGTCGCTTTTTGTAATCATCTTTTTCTTTATTGGGGTAACGTAGGGTGGTTGATCAAAATTTATAACCTTTTGCATTATTTTTGTACCTTTTTTTTTTCTTTTTGAAAGTTAATATGAATCTTTCTAGGAAAATATAAATTTCTGTTTATAAGATATAGTAAGAAGAAGAAAACTTACAGAACAATTCAAATTATAATTTCTAACATATTTATTATTAGACTATTAGCAATAATACAAAATTACTAATAACTCTTTAACTTGACAACTTGACTACACCTGCTAGATCAGATCAAATCACCAGAGGAACCAATGAGATTTTCATTTTTTCAAATGAAACTTGAACCATTGAATTAGAGCTTACATAATTTATAGAATCAAGTTTCACGGATGGTTTAAGTAAAACTTATAGAATTTTGTTGAACCATTGACAGTGGATTTTCACTTATTTTTACTATCGTCTCCCAACAACTAAACTGAACCGATGACACTGAATTAGAGTTTATAGAATCAATTTTGTTGAAGGAATTACCACCTTTAAAGACCCTGCCATAGAAACAATACAAGGAAATTCATAAGATTAGGAAAAAAAATAAACATATTAAAGAGAGCTCTATATTGTTTTGTAAACCGGTTTAAAATAGACATTCTCGACATCCATACCTTTTAAAATGTACAAAACACAAGTTGTTTTTGCAAAACATAATGCCCATGACAAAAATATATATTTACAAAAAATTTTTTGCAAAATTTAGCATATTAATCTTTTCTAATTCAACAAAATATTCAAAGAAAGATGAGAGAAGAGCTGGGTGGGAGACCGGGACAACGGCGAATGGAGAAATACGTCAAACGGATTGTAAAAACTAGGATTATGGAACAACGTCACGTGAATCTTCTTCTGCGACTTCCCCCAAGAAACTAGTGCGATGAAACCGTGGAAGGTTTTCAGCAGGTATGGAAAAGTAGCGGATATTTATGTGCCCAGAAGGAATTTAAGGAATTGTCAGAGATTTGGATTAGTAAGGTTCAATCATATTAATGAGATGGAATTACTGCCAAGAGAACTAAATGAAATATGATTGAGTACGTACAAGCTAAAGTGCTTTAAAGCTAAGCAAAGAAACAAAGTTACAAATGATGGATATGTTAACAATCTGAGAAATATAAAGAATTTAATAAGAAGAGATAATCAAGTATGGAAACAAAAAGATGGCAGATCCTATACGGAGGTGGTACAAGGTAACCGAATGATCTAGATACCGATAATGACCTGACATCTATCCTAACAAAATGTGTGATGGCAAAAGTATCAAAAACATAAATGATAGAGGATTCTTCCACTATAGTAAGACTAATATGCAGAACATAGTTGATGGAAGTTTATAAGAGGAGCGGAGGTACTGCTAGTTTGCGATTCAAAGAAGACGGCAATTAATCTAGTTAATGATAAGGAAGGGGAGTTATGGAAATGGTGTGAACATGTAAGACTATGGTCAAAGGAGTTTTCAAACGGAGTAAATAGACTAGCGTGGATTAAGATTTATGGTTTACCATTAGATTTATAGAACGAGGAAAATTTCAAGAAAATTGCAACAAAATGGGGCTAACCTCTATCGACGGAAAATTGTTCATGGTCGGGGTCTCAAGCACTAGTTTATGGGAGAGTGCTTATTAACACTTCGTACGAATTTCCACTCATGGAAAGATATATAATCAGATGCCAAGGGTATTCGAGAGAGATACTGGCAAGAGAACATACTTGGGTGGACGTGCTAGAAGATCAGGAAGAAGCCTTGGAAAGTGAAAAGTACTTCGGGGAAGATAATACAACGGAAGCAAGTGACTACAAAGAAAAACAACGGTTCACCGGAAACAAAGATGCTAAAGGTAGCAAACTCGTCGGAGAAAAATCATCAAGGTCAACTCAATCTGAAAAGGAAGGATCTAAGAAATCATACGATGTACCGGAGATGTTTTTGGAAAAAGAAATTGACAGTGACAAAAGGCTCGCGGTTAGAGATAAGAAGGTAGGTGATAAGAGGTTACATGATTTAGAAAACGAGATTTCAAATAGTGATGGTGGCAAAATTGTTAATTGGGTAAGGGTTTTAAAGTGGGCCGATTTCAAAATACAATATGAACAAAGCCCAAATGACGGAAAACAAAAAATAAAATATTAAGTAGGTTTTGACAGAAGAAGCAAGGAAAGAGGAAACTCGATTTAATTGCTTGTTATCTATGGTGCCGGTCTCTTTCCCATCAACAAACACAAACCCAAACAACATCGCTTCCAACAGGAAATCCTCAAGCAACACTGGGTTGGGGGATGGGAAATTAAGTCTTCATATGATGAAAAAATTGTCTAGAGCAAAAGGTAAGATGTTGATTAAACATAGAGTTGTATCAAAAAATTCGGTGGGAATGAGGATGGAAGCGAGGATTAAAAGCAAGTCGATGTCGGATTCTTCATAAAAAACAAGATTGATTGGAGAAAAGGTTGGCTTTAGCTAGAAAGAGAAGCGGACACATAAGTAACACTCAGTACATTATGTTCGATACAAAGTTATTCAAATGAAAGCCGTGTCTTTAAATATTAGGGAGTTAGGAACAATAAATAAAAGGAGATGGGTGCGTGAAATCTGTGAAAAAGAGAATCCAAGCATAATTGGATTGCAAGAAACTAAGATGGCTCAAATTGATGAATCGGTTGTTGAAGAGATTTGGGGAAATTCCAGTTTCATGTTTGTGGCTGTAAATGCTATTGATAATGTTGGATCCTCGATATTTCTCAGAAGTGAAATCTTGTGTGAATGAATTTTACTTTTCAATTTCTAGGAAGTGGGTTGGGAAACCAGAGGAGGTTATGTTTGTAAATGTTTATGGGCCTCATACACAAGAAAAAAAGAAAGAATGCTGATAATAAATTAGGATTTATTATGTTCGTCTATAAAAAAACCATTTGTTTGTTGGAGATTTCAATGAAGTGAGGGATACAAACAAAAGACACACTATTAATACAAGTCCCGGTAACTCTAAAGATTTCAATGAATTCATTAAGGACAATAACCTTTTAGATCTTCACTTGGGAAATCGAAAGTTCACAATGGTATGTTCAAATGGTATAAAATTTAGCAAGCTTGACCGGTTCTTGGTTCAGAAGGTTTTCAAAACGCTTAAAGCTTTGGATAGAAAAGAGTCTCATTATCCAATATCCCTTTCGAGTTCTTTAACATTTGGTTGAATGACGTGGAATGTAATTCTGTGGTGAAGAAAGAATGGTCAAAGGTTACATGCTCAAGAAAACCAAACTGCAAGTTCTATGAAAAACCGAAGAATGTTAAAGAGGCCCTCAAGGAGTGGTCAAAAAAGAAGTTTGGAAAAAGAAGTCCCGCGACTAGAACTAAAAGTGGAATCATTTGTCTTGAATATTAGATGGATTTGAAGAAAAGGTGGGCGGAAAAAGAAATATTCAAGACTGAAATGTTAAAACAAAAATCAAGAATAAAGTGGTACATCGAAGGGGAAAAAATAGTAAATTCTTTCACACTTCAATAAAAAGAAGATCCTCAAACAATAACGTTGGTTTGTTTGTTAATGGGTTGTGTGTATAAAATGTGGAAACAATTAAAGTTGCAGCGGGAGAGCACTTTACGATTTTTTACAAAAAATCAACCGTGAATGACGTAACTTTTGTAAGTTCAAAAATTTAAAACCTTAAGCGAAGAAGACAACAAAGCTTTGGAGAGTGAACTTTCTGAGTCAGAAGTATGGGAAACAATTAAATCATGTGATAGCAACAAAGCACCAGGACGAAATGGTTTTAACTTTCACTTCTGTAAACACTTTTGGAGTCCGATAAAAGTGGATCTCTTGAGTGCTCTGGCTTGGTTTTGGAGAGCTAAGAAGATTTTGAAAGGATGTAATGTGTCCTTCATATCCTTAATACCTAAAGCAAATGACCCATTAACATTCAACGACTTTAGACCTATTAACTTGATCGGTTGTTATTACAAAATAGTGTCTAAAATATTGGCAAATAGACTTAAACGGGTCATTAGCAAAGTGATCGGGGAAGTTCAGTCTAGATTCTTAAAAGAGAGAAACATCATGGATGGTATTTTAATTTCAAACGAGGTGATGACTGAGCTAAAATATAAAAGAAGAATGAGTCTTATTTTAAAATTAGATTTTGAAAAGGCCTACGATAGCATCGATTAGGAGTTTTTGTTTCATCTCATGTTGCAAATGAGGTTCGGAAATACTTGGATACAGTGGATAAGGTCATGTTTGGAATCGTCCCGCATTTTAGTACTAAATTAATGGAGCACCATCAAAGGAGATTTCAATGGAAAAAGGGGTTAGACAAGGAGTCCCGTTATCCCCGTAACTTTTTCTAGTGGTGGCTGAAGGTTTAGATATCATGTTTCAAGAAGCGATTGAAAAAAAGGTTTTCGAAGGGCTACAAGTGGGTAAAGATAAAGTCTTGGTATCACATCTGCAATATGCAGATGATACGATTGTTTTTGGGAAATGGAACCGGAGAAACATCAAAGCTATCAACTCATTTTAAAATGCTAGAAAGATGTATGGAGTTTGACAGTTAATTGGAATAAAAGCAGCTTGATTGGAAAGAAAAATTCCTTGGATTAATTGGGAAAGTGTGATATTGAAAAGGGATAAAGGGGGCTTGGAAATCGGGAATTTAAATTCTTTCAATCTAGGTCTATTAAGCAAATGGTGGTGGCAACTCTTTTTAGGTCAAAATCATTCGAAGTCTATACGACCCTTTTGGTGGATTGGATACTAGGTCCACTAAAAGAGGTGTGGTAAAATACCCCTTTCCAATTAATATTAACGTGTAGTATTGTTAGTACATTTGCTAAATGCAAGGAACTTATTGGACTTACATTACTTGCCATTTAAAAAGAGCTATTGCTACTTAATGGTTATTAATTTTAATGAAAGAGTGTTTATTGGGCTTAAGATGGACTTAGTTGGCATGGGCTTGAGGCATAGGAGAAGAGTATAAATACCCTATTAGGGCACAACCCCCAAAGTTACCACATTACCATAGCAAGTTGCTTGTGTCTGTATGTGTTGTGTTGCTGCCGAGAGAGAAAGGAGCAGGGGCTCAAGTTCAAGCTCACCAAATTGCTGCAAATCGATTGTAAAGCTACTGGTATGTGATTCTTGCACTTGAACAACTGATTTCTTAGTAAGAACATAGAGAATTGATGGGTTTGGAGCCCTGTTTTGTTGAGTCGAAACCGATAGCTGCTTAGGGGTCAAAACCCACAAAATTTGATGTTCTTGTAGCATAGATCGAAATAAAGGATCTAGGATGTATTTGAATGCTGCTAGGATCGTTATATAACTGATTTTCCTGGTTCTATGGTATTAACCAACTGTTGGTTGTGTTTTGTGAGTCGCACCTTGCTGTAGGGATGAGCAAAATAACCGTATGAACCTATCCGGACCGGACCGAACCGAATTACATATAAGCGGGGTGGTTCTCAGTTCCAGTTTTTCTCATTTTTCGAGTTCGGTTTCGGTTCTAACGGGTTCGGTTTTTTACCCGGAAACGGACCGAAATATTAAAGGACAATTATTTTAACACTTTTTAAAACAAAATTTAAAATTATCTTATTCTTAATTAATATGTAACAAAATTTTCACTTATCTAATTTAATGTTTTTGTTAGAACCTAGAGGGGGGTGAATAGGTTATATGCCCACTTTTTGAAGCTTTTATCAATATTTGCAAGTAATTAAAGAGTTTAAGGAAGAAAGATATCACCAATGAAGTAGTTTGGACACAATGATTTATAGTGGTTCAAACAAGGGTTAACAACCTTGCTCTACATCCACTCCTTGGCCTCACCCACCAAGAGTTGCTCCACTAACTTCTCTCTTTGAAGGTAGAGATAAAACTTTTACAACTTCTCTCTTTAGCTTACAAGAATTACACTTCACTCTTGCAAACAAGGCTAAGATAAACCACACTTCACTCTAATTTGAAAGGCTAGAGTTGATCCTCACTTCTCTCTAATTCTAAGGCTAGAGATGATCCTCACTTCTATCTAATTCTAAGGCTAGAGATGATCCTCACTTCTCTCTAATTCTAAGGCTAGAGATGATCCTCACTTCTCTCTAATTCTAAGGCTAGAGATGATCCTCACTTCTCTCTAATTCTAAGGCTAGAGATGATCCTCACTTCTATTACAAATACATAAGAAGGTAATGTAGTGTTTGAACTTTGAATGCTTTCACTCTTGCTTCATTCTTGATCTTGAAAGATTGAATATTTATCAAAGAATATGAGCTCACAAGATTTAGTATGTGTTCTGTGTTTTTCAGATTGCAAGAGCTTGGTAAAAAACAAGACTTGAGTTGCCTTAAATAAGGAAAAAAGGTGTAAGCTTAAAAAGTGTCCAGACAGTCACGGTCGACCGTGGCATCGACCGTCAGCCTACTGGAACTTTTTGAGCCTTGTGGATATAGACGTTGGCCTTTTACCAAAAACACACACAACCCATTTTTACCATAAAAATGCACTGAAAAGAAGCTTTAGAAAAGTTGGGTTAGTGTCATACTTCTTAAGTTTGAATTTAATCATAAAAATGGTAGTTTAGAAACCAAATGCACAAAGCATGTTGGAAGTTTACCTCTTTGGGAGATTCCTTTTGCTAAATATGGTTTTGGCTTATTTCAATAGAAGATTGTGTTTAGTATTTGCCAAAATAGGAATTTCATTTGCATTGACTACCAAGCTTGTGATTTTATAAAAAATTATCTCAATTTTTATAAAAGTTTTTATAAAAATTATTTTATAAAAACTTAAACTCATTTGATTATTTATTTTGTAAGCTCATAAACTTCAAACGTTTGTTTGTAGGAATCTTCGACATCGGTTTCTACTTGAACTCGGATCTTGACGATTGGAGCTTGGACATTTGATGAAGCTTGTTTTGTAGATTATAGATAAGAATATATTTGATTGAATATATATATGTATACGTGCACATATGTTAATGTTAATACATACAATTATATAAACAAGTTGTATATTTTTGTGTCAACAAAAGAGGATATATTTATAAGCCTATTTTTCCCAATAGTTTTTTTGAAAGGTAAAGAAATATATGAACATTGTTGATTCATTACAAGTAGAAAATAACCTTTTGATGATAGTGATAAATTCTTTTTTCTTTTTTGTTCACGTATGATATTATTTTTAATGTATATAAGTAGAAAATAACCTTTCAACAATTATCATAAGTTAATCAAACTTGGTTTATATTTTTTGGTATGTAATCTATAATATGCAAGCTTAGATAGAGAAAATTTTAATAGAGATTTCAAATATTTCGGGTTTTGCGGGTTTTAGAACCGAAAAACCGAACCAAACCGGAACCAGTTACTCATATATGGGACAGTTCTCGGTTCTAGATTTTGGCCATTTTCGAGTTCAGTTCTTTTCGGGTCCAGTCCGTTTTTAAAACCGCGCTCATCCCTACCTTGCTAAGAACAAAACTGGACCCATCGCAACATGTTTATAGTGAAATTGAATGATAATGATTGGATGAAATACTACTAGGAATACTTAGCCAAAAGGATTAATGCATTTGGTTAGAAATTGGGTGACTTTGATTTTTGAGAGTGACAATGGAAGTGTTGAGTTGTTCAAAGGACTGAATTCGGCGATGACCGAATTTGGAGACGACCGAATTTGGTGTTGACCGAACTTGATGTTGACCGGATTAGTGCTGATTGAATTCGGGTGATGACCAAATTAGAGTAATGACTGACTTTGTGTGATGACCGAATTTGGTGTTATGACCTAATTCAGGTGATGACTGACTTTGGTGTTTTGACCGAATTTCAAACCAACATATAATTGCAATCACGAAATAGAATTAGAGTCATATTGTGGGAGCTAGTACTCAGTATTAACTTAGTTGGACATATGTGTAGGTTCCTGTTGTCGGATTCGTTAACCGTACAACTCTGTGATTTACTGATACATGTGTTACGGATCAGATGAGTTACACTAATGTATTTCTTATATTGTGATACGTATTCAATACTGTGATGATGATTGGCAGATGGCTCTCTTGGCTGATGGTCACCCCGCCTGTGTGACATTTTGAGCAGATAGTTCGTTTAGGAGATGGCCACCCTCGCCCGTGTGGCATACATGATGTGATGTGTATTATCTGTGAATGTGCTATCTGATATAATGTATAAGTTTGGTGTGCTCACTAAGCTTTGTGCTTAACCCGTGTTGTTGATTTTTTTTAGGACCGTCTCGTGTTGATAAGGGAAAGGCTCCTGCGTGACAGCTACACTTCCGCAAAACTATTTACGAAACTCTGATTTTTATCAACTAATACAATTAAATATTTTACATTTACCACCGTAAGTCCCGTGAGTTGGGCAGGTAAGTCCCGTGAGTTGGGCAAGTTACTGATGATTACATATGTTGAATACTTTCTACCTAATTTATCATCTAAATGAACTTATGAGCTTTATTGGAAAAAAATTGGGGCGTTACATGTGGGATATGGGTTGGGAATTTGGGAAAATAAGGGCGGGTCGTGAATTGTCTAATATTGGAATCGAACTACCTTATTTTCTTAAGGTAAAAATTGGTAATGGTTCAAACATCAACCTTTGAAAAGATATTTGGATTGGTAACTAATGTTTAGCAGAAGTATACCCAAGATTATACAACAAGATTGGCAATGACAGCAACATGGTTTGTGATATGGGAAGATGGACGGGTTTGCAGTGGCATTGGGAGTTAAATTCAAAGGAACAAATGGTGGGGAGAGAAGCTACAGAAGCAACAAATCTATTAGAAGAACTAAAGTTAGTCTCTCTACAAAAGCTAACGAAAGACAAATGGTCGTGGAAGGAAAGCGAGGATGGATCGTACTCTATAAGAAGCATGAGAGAACTCATAGATGAGAAACTATTGGTAAATACGATACAAAGAAGACGCACGTTTTGGTCCAAACTAGTACCCAAGAAAGTTTGCATCTTTGGTTGGAGGGTGGATCGGGAGAGACTTCCAATTAGAAGCAATCCGAGTGAAAAAACGCTTCAACCGTTCTGGAGGGCAATACACATATGGTGGAATATTCCTTTTAATGGAGGAGTATCTTTTACAGATTCCAAAGCCATCTTTTAGGCGTAAAGTGTGGGAAGTGGTCATACGAACAACAACATATTGCATTCGGAAAAACCGTAACTCGAAGCTTTTCACCGGCTCTTGTCAAGCAATTGAAAACATCGTTGTTGAGGCCCAGTTACTGCTGTTCCAATGGCTAAAGTTCAGAACAAAAAAAGAAGCTCTGTTAAGTTGGTATGTTTGGTTCGTGTTGCCTTTCAATATGGAGAAGATATTCTAAGGTTTTCTATCAGCTTGTTTTGATTTTAAGGGTGGCCGGATTGTTACTTACGTACCTTCTACTACTTCTTGTGGTAGGAGTGTTGTTTGGATATAATATCAATAATACCATTGTCGCTTTTTAAAAAAACAAAAAACATAAAAAATCAATCAAATACATGACAAAGTGGTTGAGGTTTTAGACGAAACAAGCTAACAACTATTGTGAATTTGAAGTATTTAGAAACAACTTATCAGCAATTTGATTGATCATGAGAAATTGAGAATCCTATTATATATGCTCTTATTTATGTCGTCTTCCACATGCATTGTTCTTCACTAGTAATTCAACAAAGTGTTTTCGTTTCTAATCCATAACTCATTTAGATCGTCAACTTTACATTTCCTTACAAAATTATCAACAGCCAATCGACTACCTACTTGTGTTGGAAAAATAGAGGCCAAACTTTGACACCCACCTAATCTACATATATGTTCAACACCGAACTTAAACCCTTAACCTTATGGAGAAAGAAACCTTTTAATCACCCCTTAATACGACCACTTCGCTAAAGACCCTTTGTAACTAATCTGCATTTATTTGTTTGTCATTATGCTATTTGTTCTTCTTGTATGTGACTTAGGGGTCGTTTGTTTTCTGAAGAATGTCTTAATACGTCTTAACCTGATTTAATAAAAGGTTGTAAGATATAAAGGTTGTTTGTTTATTCCTTTCATTCAAATCGGAAAATCTCTTAAAACTCTTAATAAATCAGGGATAAAGATATCTCTTATTATCTCTTAATAAGATGATTCATTCTCCTATAACAATCGGACTAATTCCTTCACTGGTTCATGCCAACATTTGCTCCTACACTCCTCTACATACATGGCGTTCTCCTCCTCTCAATCGCCGCCAGCCACCGCACGCCGCCGCGCATCTCTTTCTTAAATATTTTGGTTTTAATTCATTGTATTACAATAGTTTGATACTGTTTTATTAAAATCTTTCATTTTATACTTAGAAAAGTTTAGATTTTTGTTAAAAATGTAATAGTTGGATATAAAATATCATAAAACATATAATTACATACATTTAGATGTTCTAAAAACAAACAGCAAAATATGAATGAATATTTAAACGTAAAAACTACTTGTTAATAATATGAAATCTTTGTTATGCATGACCAAATGTAAAAGAATGTTAACATGTTAATCAAAATTGATAACTAAAGAATCCAAACTAATATCAACAGTAGAGATCAAGCTTTTTGTGTACTGAGTATGACTCATCTTTTTAGCACACACAAGGTGTTGCCAATAGGTATGCTGCGATATTAGGGTTTTCAAGAGGGAGGAAAAAATATGCTATGATACCATGAAGTCTTGTCTCACTTGAATAAAACTCATTAGATTATACTAGACATGCATAAACAGACCAATTCAGATCGATTTGTGATTTTGAGTCGAGATCAAACCAGTCCAAGATGTGGTGGTCCCGATCCCACTCCTGGTCCAAACCTTGGCTGGTCCTTAGTTTTGAGGCGCCAGCATTCTGAAGGAAGTCCTAGTCTCCTAGACATGTTCAAGACTAGGTCAGTTCATCGGTTCAACAGGTTAAAAAGCTGGTCTAGATTATGATGTTTTGTGGAAGTCATTATCAGTAACCTTATGAAAGCTTCGTTGTTACAGTTTATATCAGAGCCTTGATTTAAGTAAACAAAGCACGTTTCTCGTTAGCTAGTGCTTCGAATTAAACCAGGTGGCTATTAGTAGAATTTCGAGTATTATGGTTGTAACATGAGATGACCGAGAGCGAATAAACGTCATAGCTTGTCTTCTATCTTAAGTGTACTAGAGGTCATTGCTATCACCTTTATGTACATTCTTAAACTAAATGTCTAGTTGAAAGAAATTTTCCAATCAATATTGGAGTTAAGTACATTAATCAAACACCTAAAATACAGATTAATAAAACCAGGTGAACTAAAAGAAAGTGAGATGAATATGAATAACATATCACCAAGACAAAGCGAAATTATACCCGATGATATCAATTACTCTCTACAACTCTTATGTTGTAAGTTCAAGTCTTGTTACAGTATGAATGAACTTTGAAGAGGACCCAAAAGTAAGACTTTGTTATCCAGCATATAATAATCTTCAAGAAACCCGCAAAGGACCGAACTTTTGAAAAAATGTTAAAAGAATGATAATAGTTTTTACACAACTTACAGATTTCACAGATCTCCTAAGAAGCCATGTCACAGAAGCTCGTGACTACGGCTACTTACAAAACAATGTCTCACGTGTTTCATTGCCTGTTGTTGGATTCACCCTAAGATGCAGAAACAGTGAAGCATCCTTAGTACTCGACACAAACACAAATGCACAAATGAAAAATTTAAAAATATAAAAAGATTCAGTGTGGTAGTTTATGCTAGATTACCCATCAGCAATTTTACAAAGATATTCCTTTTGATCTTCTCTTAGAGGGACATCAGTGAAATCTGCACAGAATAACAAAGTTCATAAAAATTCGAAACAACAATATAACCAAATGAACCTGTACCTGCGCCTGTTATGATCGATCCTCTGAAAGATGTGTTCCCTGTAACAAGTGCTCCTTCCAAGTTAGCGTTTGTCAAATTCGCCTGTAAAAATTTCAAGAATGTGTGTGATTGTGTGAATTCCTAGATATACACTTGCTGCGAAAGATTTTTTTTTTTCTTCAGGATTAACCTTTGTTACGTTTGCTAAGGAGAAATCCGCGCCTCTTAGATCAGCATCAGAAAGATCCGCTCCTGAAATAACGAAATAAACAATGAAGATCCAGATACCTTTTGCAAATCACACAGTGGGATCGGAAACTACAAATGTTGAACCCGTACAAAATCGATCACAAAGATAGATTTATGATTTGAAATCAAGGGCATTACATTTCACATCCAAAAGCCAAAATTGGCATGGTTTCTTATTGATGCCTTGTCAACAAGGCATTCACACTGTTTTCTTATTATATATCTACCAATTTTTGGATACTGAAAGTCTAAATGTCACTAGCATGACTAAAAAAGTCAAATTCAAACTATAGTTTTGTATCAAAAACTGCCACTCACAACAGAAAATTGCAAATTAAAACATTAAAATAAACCTGTTAAATCAGCATCAAAGAAGCTAGCTCCAAGCAACTTCGCAGACTTGAAATTAGCTTGTCTTAGAATCGACTGCATCAAAGGGGGAAAAGAGAGCAATTGGGACAAAATCTTTTATAAAAGTATAAAACTAAAGATTTGTGTTTGGGAAATTCAATTGGATGGCTTAGAATTACAATTGAACCGTATTAACTTCAGATCGTTGTGCGATTTCAATTGCAAAATTCGAATTTCATATAATTATACCGTTTTGAAATCTTGCTTGATCAACGTCTTGCCGCTAAAATCCTTTCCAGTAAGATCCTGTCCTCTCGTAACTTCAGAACCATAGGGTCCTCCGCCCTTTATTAATTTTACAAACATTATCTATCAAAAACTTGAAAAATCTCAAAACCCAATTTCACGATTTCAAAACTAACCTTGAATGCAAGAGCAGGATCAGCGGCGAAGAAGAGGGAAGCAGAGACTAAAGCTGTGACGCATGCTTTGGACACTGATTCGACGAGACTGATGGAAGAATCGTCAGTGATTTTGACTTGAGTTCGCCCCTGCATACGTTAATCAAATAATTTACTTGTTTAATGGATGTTGGTAAAGATTAAACATGAAATTAAGCATGAAATGAGAGGAAATCTGGGTGTACCCGTGAAGAATTAGGTGTTTGAAGAAGTGAGAGAGGAAGATAAGAGGGTTTGGAAGGAGGGAGACATTGGAATTTGGAGCAACACAAGGTGAAGTTGAGAACCGCCATTGTCAAATTTGTGGGGGAGAAACCGTATGGATAGATTACTTTTGTCTTTTGATATGTTTATCAATTTTTGGGAAATGGTCAGTAACAACTTAGATAGGATTATAGTTATAAACTATTTTAATTAAGAGAAAGTTAAGTGATGATAATAACAATATTTATGAATCATTAAGGGAAAGTTAAGTGATGATAATAATATGAATCATTTTCCTTCAATTTTTATGGTAATCGATCAGCAAGTTAATAATTAGGAGTGTGCTCGGCTCGGTTTGGTTTTGTTTGGGTTCATCATAAATCCGAGACCAAATCAAAACTTTCAGTTTTTGAAAAAACAAAACCATTTGGTTTTGTAGTGGTTCGATTTTCAGTTTTGATGTCTATTTTTGTTCGGTTGTAACAAAATATGTTGCCACTTGATTTTCAGTGAAAAACACATGAAATATAACAATATTTCAATAATGAAGAAGACCTATATGAATTGTTCTTAAATGATTGACTACAATTATGTCAATCTTTTTTTCAACATGTAGCTGATTTATCTATGTCTTTTTTTCAAAAACAAATATGTATGTATATATATAGAGTTTAATATGTTTTTTTTTTCACCCAATGTCTTAATTGGATGTTCATTGTTCTTCTAGATAAACAAGCATATCTTTGTGTACATTTATAACCATATGTTTTTGCATATTTAAAAATAAAAGAAGACAAAGAGGTCATCAAGCCCCGTAAATCTATCTCTTAAATGTAATGAAACCTTAACCTCCTTTCTAATTAGGGCTACAATTTCAATTAAGAAAAATGGAAACTTACTTTAGTTTTAACAATAGTTTTTAAACTCAAGTCATGGGTTTTTAAGCTTCTAAGTGAATTTCAGCAGTGTCTTTCATCTCTTCGATTTTCTTTCAAAATCCGATGTGTATGACTTAAGTTGGGAAATGATAGCAATCTTGATTTTGATTTTTTTCCTTATGATTGCACTTGCAATCTTGATTTTGATTATGAGTGGCTATATGGAAATATATGGAGGGTGTTTGTATCAATTACATATATTTATAGTTAATAGATATATTTAATTATATATGTTTATAGTATTTCTTTTATAACTTTTAATGTGTAATGATTGGCATAAATATATTTATATATTTATGATCACCTTATTTTCATTTACGTTTTGATGTAAATTTTGCTGTAACATAACACAAAATAAAAAATATTTTTTATTAAATAGTTTACTACTACAAAAAGTCTATTTCATGATCATTGAAAAAATTGAGTTATTATTTTTTATTTTGTGTAAATTGAAACATAATAACACTTAATCCTTTTCAGATAGATACTTTCTTGCTTATTTTTTAAAAAACTTTAAACCAGTGAACATATTTTGGTTGATTTTTATAATAAAAATATTGATTAAAAAGTGATGGTTTTTATAAACACTTATTAGTAAGTGGCTAGCTGATTTAAAGCTTTTCGTGCCATAAAAAAAGATTATGAGTGTGATATCCGAATTTTAAAACAATATTATTATGAGCTAATAAGATGATTATGTACTCGTTAGAATTTTAATTTGGGTTTTATATAAGAGCAATGAGAAATTATGATGAAATTATAATTTAAAATAATCTTAAGATTTTAAAATTAAGAAGCATTATTTATTTGAAATATAACTTAGCGCTTGAAATATAATAAATTTTGAAGGTTTGCTAATGTGATTTTCTATGTTTAAATTAGACACATGTTCTATCGACATCAAAAGTTTTTAAATATTCTACTTTATGATTCAAGAGAGCAAGTTGCTAGAAATATTTGAGTCACCTTATTCCAATATTTTTGTTGTCATAATTGTCAGATGTTATTTAAGAAATTTTTTTTAATTGTTTCAATCATTCAATCGATTTAACTTATTCTTATAGGAAAAGTAGTGCATCCACTTCATAATAAATATTTCTATATTTTTGTAAGAAAATAAAAACTTGCACAACAAATATACATAAAAGATCTCCTAAGTAAGTTTTCTAAGTAGTTTTTCAATGTATTCTTAATGCTTAAAGTTACTAAATAATGTATTTTTTTAAAAACAATCTGAATTCTTTTATTATCCTATTTCTTTTGTCTAAATGTTTGTAATATAGTAAAATTTTATTATTTAGAATTGATTTAGTAGAATGCTTTTAAATTATACTTGTAGTCATATTAATTAATATTTGTTTCACTTTAATCGATTATCAAATATTTATCTATTTATTATATTATATTATGTTTAATTACATATTTAAGGTTTTGAAAATATTTTCGTACATAAACAAAGTCATTCAAATAAATAATTATGAAAGTCCACCCACCCAATTTTGTCACTTAAAACACACCCGTTTATGTCTTCAAACACGTGTTACATTTGAACTCAAACACCATTTTTGATTTAACTGAATAAAACCAAACACACCATTATCATCCTTACAATTCACAACTCACAAATTCCCTTTGCTCTCATGCCCGACAAATGCTACTCCCACCCCTTCTTCTTCTTCTTCTATCTATATCAATTGAACCCTCTTTCTCAGAATCCTTCTTCTACAATGGCTTCCGTTCTACCAACTTAACCTTGAACGGAGTTTCAGAGATCACCGCTGACGGAATCCTCAAGCTCACCAACGACAGCACTCGCCATATCGGCCGGGGGTTTTACCCTCATCCAATTCGTTTCAAAAACTCTACAACCAAACACCCTCTTTCCTTCTCCACCGCATTCGTCTTCTCCGTCGTGCCCGAGTACAGAAAATTCGGCGGCCATGGCTTAGCATTCACCATATCTCCGACCAAAGACCTCGCCGGAGCTCAATCCAGTCACTTTCTCGGCCTAGTCAATAACACCAACAATGGGAATGCGCGTAATCATCTTTTTGCTGTGGAATTTGATACCGTTCAAGATCTGGTATTCGACGATATCGATGATAATCATGTCGGTGTTAACATCAACGGTATGAAATCGGTGAATTCGACAGAAGCAGGGTTTTTTGAAGATGGGGATTCAAGAAAACAAGATATTTGTTTACGTAGTGGGAAAAAAATTCAAGCTTGGATTGATTACGATGGTGAAAAACACAATCTCGATATCACTCTTTCTCTGTTTTCAGAAAAACCCAGCTCACCGATCATGTCTTTTCCGATAGATCTGTCGCCGGTTTTTCAAGATTTCATGTATGTGGGGTTTTCTGCGTCAACAGGTCTTCTTACTAGCTCACATTATATTTTCGGATGGAGCTTTAACATGACCGGAAAAGCGAACTCATTGGATATTTATAACACCCCTTCACTCCCACCATTCAGAAAGAATAAAAAAGGTTTTGTAGTTCGGTTTTCTGCATCTATATTCTCTGTTTTTTTCATCATCATTTTCGGTGCTGCCTTTATAATCAAGAAATTCAAGAACATAGATGTGGTCGAAGATTGGGAACTTGGTGTAGGCCCACAAACGTATTCTTATAAAGAACTAAAATACGCTACAAAGGGGTTTCAAGAAAAAGAAATTCTTGGATTCGGTGGATCAGGTAAAGTTTACAAAGGGGTTTTGCCTGATTCAAGAACCCAAATCGCAGTGAAGCGAATTTCACGAGAATCAAAACAAGGGCATAATGAATTCGTGTCGGAGATTTCAACCGTTGGCCGTCTCCGGCACCGGAATTTGGTTCAGTTGTTGGGTTGGTCAAGAAGAAAAGGTGAGTTCTTTCTTGTTTATGATTTCATGGAGAATGGAAGCTTAGATAAATACATCTACAGCAATCCGAAAAAGATTTTGACTTGGGATCAAAGATTCAAAATCATAAACGATATAGCAAAAGGATTACTTTATTTACATGAAGAATGGGAGCAAACTGTGCTACACAGAGACGTTAAAGCCGGAAACGTGTTGTTAGATGCAGAGTTAAACGGCCGATTGGGTGATTTTGGTTTGGCTAAGTTATATGACCATGGTTCGAACCCAACCACCACTAAAGTGGTGGGCACGTTAGGCTACCTGGCTCCTGAGCTAACTCGAACCGGCAAGCCCACCACGAGCTCTGACGTGTATGCTTTTGGGGCTCTTTTGTTAGAGGTGGTTTGTGGCCGGAGACCGATTGAACCCAAGGCGGCGGTGGAGGAGCTAATTTTGGTGGATTGGGTGTGGGATAAATGGCAAGAAGGGGGGTTACTTGAGGTGGTGGATTCGCGATTGCACGGCGAGTTTAATGAGGATGAAGTTACGGCGGTTTTGAAGCTTGGGTTAATGTGTTCTAGTGACGAGCCATCATGCCGGCCGAGTATGAGGCATGTGATTAGGTACTTGGAAGGGGAGGTTCCCTTGCCGGAGATATCAGCTCTGCCGGTGTGTGGTCAAGTTTGATGAGTATGCTGAGATAAAGTGAAGTCTTGGTCATTGGGAAATTGAAAAGAGGATGTTTATCTTGAAGCAAGGTGTGGTTCCTCCGAGTGGTTTTCCGGTGAGCTCGTCAGAGGTTGACGTGTATATAAAGTTTGGATTAGGATCCTCTCTACACAACAAAAACTAGTGGGCCTTTGTTTAAAGTTAATTGACACACTTGTACTGATTTTGTTTTAAGAAAACATAGCAGTTCATGTTGTCCTCGAACTCTAGAGGATCTCAATGCATAAAATTGGCTACTAGTTTGTTTGGCTAAATTGTTTAGCTTATAACTTGGGTGAGTGAAAGCTTGTGTTTTCATCATCATGGTTCCTGAATATCCATGTATTTGGGAGGTGATTCACTGATTTGTGTTGAAGGGAAATAGATTTTTATTTGATAATTTGAACTTCATAGCACAAGAAAAAGTAGAAGAAGCCTGATAAATCTAACCCATTTTGGTTATTAATCGTTTCATTACTTAGAAAACTTCTTTAAAAGATAAGTTTTCTATGTTAACCTTTTCATTTCCAATGACGACCGATAATGAGGTCAGGGGGTAGAGGTACTGGCCAACAATCATGACGTCATATGATGGAGGTGGTCGACAACAACAAAGGTCGGTTGAGGTGGTCAACAACAAATGATGATATGCCGGGCAGGTGGAGACGGCGGACGATGGAAGTAATACTGGACGGGGGACGGTGATAGAGGAAAAGAATGAAGTTTTGAAAAACACCAACAGAATTTACAAAGAAACGTCATATGTAAACCTGGGTCTCCCATCAATAGTAACATACAAGATTCTAGAACCAACCACTATCCCAATACAAAACCATACACACGAAACTTGATAGAATCCGACTGACATATGGTTTCAGGTGACCCATAATGAAATGAAGAGAGTAAAGAGATGGAAGTGAAGTTTACAAAAAAAAAAAAAAAGAATCTTGAAAGGATGGAGAGAATATGTTATGGAACAAATGAATATAGAGAAAACCCTTGAATTATTCAAACTTTTATACAATTTGCTCAAGTTGTGCAAAGCATACCAAGATCAGCTTAAAAATATGTTCTTGATTGAACATATACAGGGGTTCAAACGAGAATAGCGAGAACCAATCTTAGACGTTCATTTTGGATAATGGAATTTATGGACGAAGAGCGTGGGGGGATTGAGTGTGGCAATCTTAGTGAAAAGTTCATATGAGAACTGTTATGGCGAGAACCGTGAGAACCAATCTTAGTCGTCCAATTCCCCCTCCTTCAATTGGATTGTCCACCTATGAATTCTTTACATGCACCCTGCCACACAATCACCACACGCTCTTCATCCATTAATTCCATTATTCAAAATGAACGAGTAAGATTGGTTCTCACAGTTTTCGCAATAAAAACAGTTCTCAAATGAATATATATATATAGGAAACGTTCAAACGAGAACTGTTTTTCGCGAAAATTGCGAGAACCATTTCTGGTCAATCATTAACTTCCTATCTTTTTTATTTATTTTAAATGGAAAAAGGTAGTATGAACATTTTTATATTACCCCCCATTTTCTAAAACTAATATTACCATCAAAGGAAAATGTGTTAAATTACGAAAACTATAACAAATTAACGAGAAAATTGTACTCGTTAATTTGAGACCGATCTTGCTATATTTTTTTTGAAAAAAAAATTCGCGTTTGCTGGTTTTTTCTTACACAGCTCTCGACATATGCACATGTGCATATCTACATCTGTACTGAAAAAACTAGGTGAATTTATACATTTGCACAACTGCATATATTTGCACATGTGCAAATGTTGACTGTACTAAAAAAAATAAACCTCAGCAAACACGAAAAAAAAAGAAAATCAAAAAGATATAGCTAGATCGGTTTCAAATTAAAAATCATAATTTTCTCGTTAATTTAGTATAATTTTTATAATTTAATACTTTTCCATATGATAGATATATTAGTTTATAAAAAAGTGAGGGTAATATGAAAATATCCAAATTCCCTTAGTTAATTAAGGATATGTTTAACTAGTTTAAGGTTATACATTAATAACTCTTTTAATCTGAACCATCCATCTTTTTTATCAACGGCTATGATTGATTCTTGCAATTCTCGTACGAAAAACAGTTCTCATTTTAACCATCCCCTCAACAAACTTACTAAAAATTGTCTAGCAATTAAATTTAAGGCAGGAAACGATCAAACTGACAGCAAAACTAAACTCAAAACAAAGTTTCACTAAATAAAACATAAAGTCATAAAATCCAAGCGCAAGGAAATGAAAATTCCCGCAACACCTAATACACCATAAGGCTCTGCTGCACCCGGCTGGCTATATATTTGTACATTCTGTTTTTATCTCTGCAACGGGGGCGGCCTCGGGTGTGTTTCACCCTCTTGAGCCTTGGCTAAAGACTCGAGTCCTAGGTATACATATATATATATTTTTTATATATATCTTACTTAAAAAAACTAGCAATGTACAAGTTTCATAGCTACAAACCATTTTTATTTGCAAAAGAGACTCTCAGCTGGATGTTAAAACGAACCAAGAAACACAAACCACTCATACTCCAGACTCGGTTAGCTGTACAACTCTCTCGCCTGCGGTTACATTAAGTAGTAGTTGCGGCAGCTGCAGCGGCGGCGGCGGCATATCCCGCTAGGGCCCCAATCCTCCTTTCTGGAAACAGATTAGAAAATCAAAAAGAAGGAAACTTGAACCAAACAATTTTATATTTTACTTGCTGTCTATCCAAAGAAAAGTCTATTCGTGATCTTGAATTCTTGACTCGAGCTTTATACTATTTAAAAAAAAACACAAGTGCTTTTAGTTCTTTAGTGGCCGTGTGAGGGAATGTTTTGAAAGTGATTATGTGAAATTGAGTAATCATCGTAATAAAACATGCTGCTTTTAGAAGTCGTGATAGTCAGAATCAGATTCGAGTGAGGCAAAAATGCAAAATCTGATTAATTAAAGAATAAGCAATCAGCATGTATGAATCTGATTAAGCAAAAACCCCTAAATAAAAGGAAATCTTTTCGTCCAACAATTGAAAACTGATTATTATGATTCCAAGTCACAAAAACAAGATCAATTCCAAAAACACACATCCAAACAGCCCGAGATTCATATTTTCTAATTATCATGATAGCTTGTCAAAGTTTAATGTGGTTATCATCTATAACCATAAATTTATAAAGCTTGTATTCGAGAAACAACTCCTTTGACCCTTAAAAGTCAAACTACTACTATGAAAAGTAGATATCAAATAGGAGGGAGTGCGTACCTCCAGCAGCAACAAGTTTCTCAACACGGGCAACTATATGTTTCCCATAAGTATATTTCTTGAGAGCATTCAGATGAACTTTAATACGATTAAGAATCATCTCGAGTTGCTGGTCATCACAAGTCTCTAGAACTTTCTGGACAACGTAATTAGCAAACTGATCTTTCATCATCACCTGACATGACAAAATAGAACCACAATTGAGGATGCAAACCCATAGCTAATAGATATAACAAAATTCAAGTGGTCCAAATGCATAATTTTTCAGAATTGAAGTTATGAAACACAAGCCAATTAGCAGACTAGCCTGAAGTGGTTCGTTTTCATCAGTGGTTCCTAGCATCTCAGTCACAAGAGTCTGGCGTTCCTCCGGTGTACCAAAAGTCAAACATTTTTCAACAACATTGGAGGCAAATTTCTGTTGACTCATATGAACTATCTGCCCGGTTAATTGGTCTATAATAGATGTACGTTCGTGTGGCTTTCCATGTTCCAGAACATGCTGTCACAACATTAAACAGTAATTAGAACCAGACAAGCACTTTTTTGTCCTTTTTTAAGCATCTTAACAAAAAACAGATGAGTTGATTATGACAAGAACAAAATAATAGTATTACAAATTTACAATAACAATCCAAGTCTTCTAATAAAGTTTTCAGGAGGTGGGTATGCATTTAAAATAAACTCGGGGTGACTTTCAACCCGTCAAAGCCAATTCGACCCACTTGACTTGTTTCTTCTTTAACTTCTTTATCATTTTGACCCATCTGATATAAACCTAAATCTACCGACTCATTAGTACACGGGTCAAAATTGCCACCTTTATACTCACCATAAAATATAGCATGAAAATTAATAGAAGCCTTGAATCTAGTTTACTAAAATTTGATATCTTTTTAATTTATGAAATAATCCTATATAGCATTTCTGTGATTAGGTAGTATCGTTATTTAAGGAAACAATAACATATACTGAAATCCTGAACTTAAAAACTTACACTATATAAAAACTGAATAATGTCGATAAACTATAATCAATAATGGTCTTTGTGACATGAGATAAATATATGCTCATACTATCCTTAGCATTTATTCCAGCTAGTATATTTTTAAGAAACAAATACGACAAATTACATTAAATTATATTACAGTGTCTATGCTATCAGATACTATAGTTATTTTAATCACATATATACATTATTCGAGGAGTAAGTTGTCATTTTGAGGAAAAAGCAGAATGAATATCTTAACTGTTTCTAAGTGGGTTTATAAAGTGCGCTGCTAACATGCTAAGGTTTTTAATATAAGCTATAAGGTGCTAACTTAAATAAGGTGAGAGTTAAATACCCTAACAATAGAGTCCTTTCTTTATATTTTGGGTTGTCCAGGGTTCGATTCCTAAAATCTTATTTTTACCATTTTATTATGCAACCTTAATGAAAAAAATGTTCTTTCTTGATATTAAACCAATAATGTTGTAGATGAAATGGTAAAGCCAGGGCTTTGCAAATAAAAGTTGTCTGTACGCTTATTTCGCCACCTTTTTTTATACCCAATATCTTTGCCACATTAGTTTCTACCATATTAATGTATAAACAAAATGTTCATTCTTTTGTCTTGATGTTACTTTTTTAAATTAATTTTAATAACTCCCTATATGCTTGATAATATGTTACGTAAATCATTTAACACGTTAGGAATTATGTTTTATTTATTGTTTTAATTTTATAAAGTGCTTCTTTAATAAGTGAACATCACATCTTTTCATGTCTATATATGAGTATTTTTTACACTCAATTAGAAATAAGAGATATAAGCTTCTAATTATAATTTGGATGATGTTTGGAGAATAAGTGCTTTCTATTCATTTTAAAGATTAGAAACTTCGGTTATTCATCAAAATATAATTTCTTCTATAAAATCATAAATACTCTATGTAGTTCAATGATTTGCATATTTTATTAAACCAAACTTCATAAGACCTGAACCCGAAATATTCAAATCCATGACTATTGGTATATCCTGTTAATAGACATAAACCGAGATATTTTATGTTTAACATGTAATTAATAACAAATATATTTATAGTACACACTTTTGGCTTTTTGTAACTCGCAGTTTCCAACACCCGCAGAGAAATGAGGTCCTCACTACCATTGTTTTCAATTCAAACATAGAATAGTAATCTCACAACATACCTGAACAACATAATTTCCATATTGATCTTGCGCCAGCATGATAATAGATTTCAAGATTTCTTCCATCACTATGCTTTGTGTTTTAGGGTTGTGACAATGCTCCAAGACTCTCTGTTAAACGAAATATTTCAAGAAATATGAATTGCCATTTATCAAATAGTTTAAATCAGGCTCCTGAATATTAAAAAATAAGATCTTTTACCTGTATGACACGACAACCATAAGGATGTGTCGACAATGTTACAACTTGATCATAAAATGTAGAGATAATAAAATGAATAGCATCTTCAGGTACACATTCAATACACTTTTGAATAACATGATTCCCATTTTGATCACGTACACAGCGCATTACATGACCATCAAGCTCTGCAACCATCTTTGTTTGTTGGTCAAGGTCAACAACTTCGATAGCCTAGATGAAAACAAGTCAAATGGAAATTGTTTAAATAAAAAGCAACTCAAAAACATATTAATATAGTTAACTATGTTAAGTCATTTATTCAATACAATATAAAATGCATAATCTGATAAGCCTTTAGAAAGAAACTTTTCACAAATACTAATAAAAGAAGATTAAAAGAAAAAATAAATAATAAAAGAATACATAATCTCTCAATTACATTTAAAATGTAAAATTCAAAGTCTCAAACAACACAAGCTATGATTGGCAAGAACATGTAATTAGCAATTGAAATTGAAACCAAATTATGTGTAGACTTCAATGGCCTTAAATAGATCAAAAGTTTGTAACCTTATGATGCAAGAATGTGGGCCTAGAATTGAGCTTAAACCACCCTTTTTGGTTGCACAATACATTACTAGGAGGTCACCGTAAAATACACAAACTTACTATTTTTATAATATAATATATTAATTCAATATACACAAATTCAAATAATGATAACACCTTAAAAGCAATCCAGAATTAATGCTCAATTTAATGATATATTCGTAATTTCTACCATCTACTACAGTTCTCTAACTTCATTCTCTAACTACAGTTCAAATAATGATACCTCTCTACCCCCGAGTAGAGGTATGACCGTCTACATCTTACCTCTCCCACGCCACGCCCTGGCTGCATTTGGGTGGTGTTCTGTTTTATCTCAAACAGGTCAAATAAAAAATTTTGTTAAAAGGGGAACCGATCAAATGGTTAAACAAGTTGAAAGTCGTGCAGAGTCAACTTTAATTGCATACAACCTCCTAAATCATTTTATTCAGAGATTTACGTGATTTTAGTAATCATAACCAAAGCATTCATTGTTTATAAAACAAAAACTAATAATGGACAGACAGGTGCTGGTGAGTCAACCCGACCAGTTACAACTCATACAAAATAATGAACCATTTTGACCCATTACCCAAACCAAACCACCAAGGTTTTAGTTGGTCCTATTACCCAAACCAAACCACCAAGGTTTTAGTTGGTTAACGGATGCCAATTTCATAAAAGAAAGTGTTCAAATTACCTTTTGGATAACCCGACAACCATACATCTGAAGACTAAGTGTTAAAACATGCCCAGTGAGCTGGTCAGCCAGTTCTCTTATTTGAGCTGCATTTCCATGTTCAAAGAACTACATGCATTGAAAAGAAAAGCGAAAAAAGTTAAGATCTAATTTATTCCACAAGGTTAGATTCAAACAAATATGGATAACTCACCTTCTGGATGACATAATTACCGAATACATCAGTCATCAGTGTGAAAGCTTGAGGCATAATTTCATTGAATACCATGTCTTTCTCTTCAATTGTAGCCGTTTCAAGCTTCTGTTGAATAAAACGACTTCCATATTGATCCGCGCTGCTCAGAAAACATTTTGAGTGCATTTAGCAAATAGAGTATTAAGCATATTTCAAAGCTCGGAAGCCACTACACACTTGATACAAGCTTCGAAACAGCAGTTATAGTTTTCTTTAATAAAGAAGGTTTTCTTTGCAACTTTTAACCATATATAAGTTGAGCAAAATGCATTAATAGGGTGTTTGGAGGTGCGTTAAGAAAGAGAGTATGTGATATCGAATATCTAGAATCACATAAGTGATTAAGCGGTTGTAATAAAATGGCCGGTGCTAATTAAAGTTGTAATAACTATATAATCAGATGTTTGAATGTTTGGAAAATTATGATTATGTGATAAATTTACAGATAAAGTTACCAAAAATGACATTTTTCTGAAAAAAAAAGTAGGGACTTGTGAAATGAAAATAATAGTCTCTCAGATTAGGAAGAAGGGTACATAAGCAATTTTATTTTACCCTTAGATACTCAATTTCGTCACAGGTAGTATGAAACTGCTTATTTGACCCTAAAATTCAAAAAACTAGTAGAGCTGATTATAGCAGCTCCAAGTCACAATGTAATATATGTTCCACAAATGCAAATCAAACACCCCGTAGCTAAGGCTGAAATCATATTGTAAAAAACTTCCTTGAGAAGAATGTTATAGAAGCAAATCATTCATGTTAAAAATCAAAAGGAAATAAGATAAACCTGAATTCAACAACATGCCCCACAATTTCTGAGAGCTCAAAACACTTGGTTTTATTGCTCTTGAACTCATCTAGCAAAGAGGATGCAAAACTTTCACCTCCAACTAAGTTACGTATCCCAGAAGCAAAGCGCAAGCTCCGGTCTCCATGTCGGACCGGACTACCAGATCCAATAGCAGAGTTAGGCAGAAGAGGACTGCCCAAAGGGCTTCCGGGATACGACATGCCAAGCCCATAACCAGAGTTCCCATAGTAACCATGGTTATGACCATACTGTGACTTTTGAGGAGATAGCAGGCCCGCCAGGTAAGCTTTCTGAAGTGCTATTAATTCCCGGTCAATCGTTGCATCATTCAAAGCTGACACGTATTCACTTGATCTCAAGTTTTGAAGATACAATGGGTCCATAAGTGGCACCTGAAGAGAAGTTGGGCTGTGATTTCCAGCTCTAGTAGATCCTAAGGAAAACCCACCTCCCATTCCTCTAGAATCCATGGCGGGGACACCCATTGCTGCCGCCACAGCGGCATTGTCAAGTAAAGACGGCAAATTTACACCACCAACATGGTTTGCCATCATGGGTGGCGATGTAGGATTCATCATATAACCACCACCACCTAGACCATAAAAAGGTGAGCTTGGACTATCAAGATTGTGGTATTGAGAAGGAGAACCTCCCGAACCATTAGTAGATTGTTTAATGTACGAATTCACAGGCGATCCGTGACCATTGATTGGCCCTCCACCTTTGCCTATATATTGATACGACCCTTTGGCCAATTGGGAAGCGTTTTGGACACGTGCCTGTAAATGGTTCTCTTCATCCACCAACCCACTGGTGGATATCGTCATTCCAGAAAAACCGGTCACAATATCTGAAGGCCCGTTAATCCTCCCTCCACCAACCACCCGCGGGCTAGCAGATCGAGCCATGAGCTGAGGGTCAGGGGTGCTGCTTCTAGACAGAGATGCACCAAGAGCCGAAGCATATGTATGTGAAGCAGATGACATCCCCTGAAGATGCCCAAAATGTGAATCAGAAAGTTCCAGATTTTCATCAAATGTGTTACGGCTGGCTGGACGAGATGGATGCCTTGAACCAGAAGCAGCCTGACTTATATCATCCTGCATCCAATATCATTTGTAAGAAACTGTTGTATTATGGTTTCGGGAGATTAATCGAGGGGTACGAGTTTGATGTCAAACAAAATATTCAAAATTTCCAGCATTTAAATACTTATTTGATGAAATCATGAGTAACACTACGAGCTACAGCTTCAAACTGAAAGATACAAAGTTGAAGGTGTTTTGATCTAATACACAAATAAATTGTTACATCCAAAGATGAGAACTTTTATACCAAATTCAATTAATTTTTAATAATGAGTGAAAATTTTGACCTGAATGATCTCTGCAATGCTCTTTCGCCTACTCCCCAACCCGAAACCTGGCAACCCAATAAGCCCGTTGCCGCCCCACTCCGCCGTGTTGCCACCGCCCTGAATATTCTCTGATTTGTTTCCATTATACCCCAATTGACTGGCAAACAGTGACCTATTGCTTTCGTTATCTCTATTCACCTTCCTCATATCCCCAATAGCGGAACTCCCACTTCCGCCGCCACTCAACCGCTGTGAAAACCGCCAATCCTCCTTCGACAAAAGAGGCGGCGGAAGTCTAGGGTTCAGATTCACATTTGCATAGTAATACGAAAGGTACGCTGGATCAGACCTCAATTCTTCCTCCGAAATGCTCCCAAACTCCGCCGATAAACCATTACCACCAACGTCAAACAATCCGGCAACCGCATTCAACGATCCTTCCACCGTCGGTGGCGCTGACCCACTACGGTACATATTAAGCTCCATCTCACGATCACTGCTACTCATGATGTTAGTACCACCAGAAATTTCTTGTTTCCGTTTCTCCCTCATCAACAATCCTAACTCCTCGTTGTTCGAAACCAACGATCGCATTCCAATATCGGACATCATCTTCGAATAACTATCAGTCATCATCGCATTCGCATTCAAAAAAAAATCAAAACTTTTTCACCTTCGAATTCAATCTTTACAAGTTTTGAGCTTCCAATTAACTTAATCTCATGATAATCAACTGGGATAAAACAAATTCTTTGGTAAAAACTAAAACCATATCCTTTTCTTCTCAATTAAACTGTGCGTAAATTTTCTCGAAAGATTTTAGGGATCGTTAATCTGAAAACGAAAAATCTGTGCAATCGATCGATGATAAATATTTAAATTTCGCCATTTTCAGTGCTGGGGGATTTGATTGAGGAAGGGTTTGTAGGAAGAGTATAGTGAAGAGAGTAGGGGGAGTGATAAGCACGAGCATGGAGTGATTTGGACCGTCGGATTGAAGTAGCTGACGGCATAGATCGGATTTTGTTGCGCGATTTGTTCTTACAATGGGAACCTAGGGTTTTGTTTTGAAGGATCTTTTATTAGTAAATACTTTAACTTATCCACTCATAATAATAATAATAATAATAATAATAATAATAATAATAATAATAATAATAATAATATTATTATTATTATTATTATTATTATGTTTTGTATTCTTTTTCTTCATATTTTCATAATATAACTATAACATATACGTTACTGTATAGTTTTTAAATGTTTGTATTTTACTAAAGTGACAAATAATATTACCATTAGTTTTGTTATATATCAGCTCAATTAAGTAAAATTTTTTAACTTAAAATGATATTAAGATTGCGTTTGAATTTTATTTTCAACTTTTGATATTTGTAAACACTAAAAAGGTGGTTTATATTGCGTTTTGAAAACATTATAATATGTTTTTTTTTCTAAACACGTTTATTTTAAAGAGAAAAATCCAAACCTTATTATATAAATTTTTTTATAAACATGAAGTAATCATAAAATGTTTTTAACTCATCGTTACTCTCTCATATATATAAAAAGTTATCTACAGCTAATATTAACACTTTCTTATGGCATTCCAAATTTAGCAAATGCAAATGATGACAATAAATTATTTTTTTTTGACAAGCTTATTTAAGTTTATTGTTATGGTTTTAACTTTTAAACTTGGCCACAAGCTTCTTCCTCTACTACACTACAATGTTGTGCCTTGACCAGCTCCATGTCTCCCTCAAACAACACAAATTATTTACAGTGGACAAAACATATTAAAGCGCTGGTAATAATAACTATTCATTTATTTATATATTTATTTATATATGTCTTCAAGATGCATATGACTTTTACGCATTTACGCACCTCATAAATTCTAAACGAATTTACATAAATTAAAATAAATCGCAACAGAAAATTAATTAATGCATACTAATAAAGTTTATAGGTCAAATTAGAATATTGATTAACTATGATACTCGGATGTAATATAATTATTCAAGGGTTTTTTAGGCTGTTTTTTTATTAAAATTAGAAAAAAATTATTTATACGGCAGTTAAAATAAAAATTGTTAACATGGTATTCACTCAAAAGCGATAATCAAACTTGTTAGATGGTTTTATTTAGCTATAATCAAATAGCAATTTAGTGATATTGCCGGTAAATGCCAAAAATCAAACCTAAAGGATAAATTTTTAAACTGTAAAATTATTGATAACTTATTCCAAAAATCGAACTTGAAAATAATCATATAAATATAAAATTGAACTTGTAATAACAAATCTGAAATTTTGGGTTCAGCATTAAAATAAGTTATTTTTACGATCACATATAAATCTACTCTAAATTCCAGTTTTTGTTTATAGCGAGACAAGAACTCGTAACTATAATAATCACATTTCTAACACTTTAGTACTGATTTAATTTTTTCAATATAAAGAGTCTACATATAATATATAATACCAAATCTATCGTCTATAGGGAAATCATAGGGAAATGATGTGTGTTGTTGCAGCATCTAAGTTATGTATTTTTACACACATATACATGTTTAATAAAAGGTAATTTTGTTATTTAAATATTTACTCATTAAAGAGGTATGTGAGTATGGTAACACCTAACTTTTATGCTACTAGCAGTTTATATTCTTTGCCAAAAATGATATAGATGAATATATAAGGCAATAGGCTAAAGTGAAAGGGTTAAGTATTGGCCTTGAGGAACCAAAGAAGGATATTTGCCGCTTTGGAGATTGAATGTGGTCATGTGGAGAGGTCGTGTTTGTTGTGACTCATGAGGATAAAAGAACTTTTTTTAAGTTATTTGATAACATATACAATGTATCAATGTTAGTGTACCTAGCTATTAATTATTGTTAGGATTCGGGATACCCCAAACAAGCGTTAGAATATACGGACAACAATAAAGACAAGAAAGCACAACACAAAGATATAATGCGGTTCGGTCGTCGGGGTCACGACCTACGTCCACGGGTAGGAACAAAGACTTCTTTATTAACTGAAAGTGTTTTTTTTGTACATATGACTGAACCTATGCTCAATATTTATAACCAAAACCAAACAACCAAATGCTGCCCTAACCTTAATTAAGAAATAATAATTTCTCTAATTAACTTGATTCTTCCACCATATGCCAAGCTAGAAAACCCATCTGTCACAACCACCCTGCTCCACGCCGTGCACAATCGAGTGGCCCACGCCGTGGGCTCCAAGCACACTCCGAGCAACATGTTTAATTTGGTTTTCATGGATTTGTCATTATTCAAGTCATATTCAACAATTATTCATAACATTAGACTGCGTTCAAGTTTATGATCTGGTCTAAAAACTTTATTATATTTAGCCTTCTCACTTATAAATAAAGGAGAGCACCAACAAGTAAGAAATATCTTTTCTCACTTATTGTCCTCCTAAGATGTCTAACACCTTCTCCTCTAGGAAAGATTTTTCTATTCTTAAGAAGACTTCAATCTGATATGAAGATGATCACCATCTCCATAGACCATAACCAATCACTCAATCAATGTGAAAATCACTCCAGCCATGGATACTCGATCCTAGCCTTGGGTTAGCCATCGAGATGTTAGACAAACCATCCTACTCAATCATGTATAGTTCTAACGAACGGCAAGAAGATAAACCGTGAGATCACATTCTCGATCGATTCATTTTGTTAAAAGAAAACGTAATGGCTTTTTGCCTACTAAAATATGAAACTCATGCCAATCATCCGGAAGACAAAATTGACGCATGTAGAAACTAGCATGTTTGAAAATATTTGCATTATCTGGAATTTTATCCATCTTATTATTAATTATGTAATTACAATATGTTAATTCGAGTAAGACTCTCTTAAACATGTAGGATATATATGTTGTTAGTTTGTACATAGTTAAGCACCTACTTGGGAGTTGGGGCTCTTTTTGGATATAGCCTCCGATCCTACTCGGATGTTGATCGATATCGTCCCCTTCTATCTTGAGACTTTGTAACGTATCGATTTTGATTTATATAAAAATTCTCGGCCTTAAAAAAGATCGAGACTCGAGAGACTCCATATATAAATATATGCTAAAAAAACGAAGGTAATGGACAAATTTCTATGGCCTTAAAGAATTACAACTCATATCCTCCAAACACACATATATTATACATTCATTCATTTGTAGATGGATGGTATCTTAATTTTTAGTTGATATTGGAAAGGAAAAACAGCTACTTTTGTTTAATGTTATATTTGTCAACCAGTCTATTTGTTTTTTGGATTTGGTTTAGACAAAAAACAACTTAATCTTAATCAATTAAGAAGCAATTTTATGTTTGACGTGACTGTAGTCGGAGTTGGTAACGCTCAGAACCAATGTTTTAAAACCCGGGTCGACCCGGCCACAAGACCGAGTCAATGTATACCGGTTTTTGGCATTTTGCGGCCTGGAGCGACCCGGCCGGTTTACCGGTCGAACCGGTCAATTTTAACCCGGGTTGACCCGGTTTTATATTAATTAATTTTTTTAAATTATTTATATTAATCCTAAAATTTGTTTTTGCATAAAGTAATTTGTTATTATAATCTTAGTTTACTATTAGTCTTTTCAATAAGGTTATATTTTTTTGTTTTTACATAAACTTAGAAAACTCAAGTGGTTATGTTCTTGTTGATGAAGTTGAAAATGATAGTGAATTTCATATACTAAGTGATCGTGAGCTTGATGCGTTACTTTTTTTTATTTTTTGCACTTTATATATATGTATGTATACACACATATATACATATATAAAAAATAAAAACTAGAAACCGGGTTGACCCGCCGGTCGAACCGGTTGACGCAGTTGACCCGTGACCCGGTGAGGAGACCGGATCAACTAAAAAACCGGTTTTTAAAACATTGCTCAAAACGTTGAGGCAAGCGCCATGAATTCGAATCCTGCTTGGATAGTTGATGCAAGCGCCATTTTAATCTTAATTTTTATAGGTTACATGTTTTTTCTTTTATCTTCTATTTTCCATTTTTCAATTTTACTTATTTTATTAGTTAGATAAATAAATTAGAATACCAAAAGGCTTTTGGTTTTAACGGTATCTAAGGATGATTAAGGTGTTTATTTCACTATAAAAATTAAGATTTCAAGTCACGTCATGTACACAAGATCTAGATTAAGTGGGTATGTTTTTTATGCTAAATAGCTTGGTTTAGTTTGTTTTTCTTCTTTATAACATATGGAAATATTCATAGAATAATAAATAAGTTTGAAAATTATTTTATCAAGGTTACTCATCCTTTCCTTTCATATTCTGGAATTTTTCATAAGTAGCCTTGATAAAACTGCTTTGTTACTATTGTGTGAAAATTTCCCTACAACATATGAAGAAAAAAGATTTCAATCCAAAGGATCATTCCTCCCAGCCTAGCCTTTTATTAGAAGTTACGAGTTTCTTCAAAAAGTTATTTTTGTATAACTAATCTTTTGTGCGGACCATTTGGATGTGAACCAATCCTTCCACGAGGACCGATTTTTAGACAATTTTCAGCTAGCATGACAGCTCGTAAAAGGAGTGAGGATTGAATCCCTAACCTATTACTCCAAAAGGTACGAATTTCAGCCAAAACCAAATTCAAATCTATAACATAAATCGATCCTAACTTGCTAGTTTTTCCATTTATATTCACAACATAGAAGATGACTTATTAAATGACTTCATTTCCGATATGTATAGATGAGTGTGAATTAGAGGCTTATTGTTAGAAATCAATGGAAGGAGTAACTACAAACGCAATGAAAGGAGTAACCAATGGACAATTGCGATTGTAGTTGTTAGGGATAGACAACGGAAGAAGAAGAGATAGATGTAATAGTTATGGTGTGTTAATGGAAAAAGTAATAGTGGGCCAAGGTAGTTTTGCTGCCAAAGATGATAGTGTGTTTATCACCGAAAAGATGATGAGAAGGGAGACGGTAGTGTTTTTATAAATATTTGATAAAAGTTTATTTAAATGTAATAGTTAAAAATTAAATTAAATAATAACCTAAAATATATAACATGTTCATGCATTAAACACTTGCATCTAAATGTAACAAAATAAATGTGTATTATATAAAATCCTAGACTTTCAATTATGATACGTACTATAGCAATTAGTTTATAATAATTAAATATATTTTCATATATTTTCCCGTTAATATTTTTTTTATTGATATGCACCTACCTAACGGTTATGATGTATTTTTAATTTAAATAATCCTTTGTATCAAATCAAAGATTTTTGGTATATCAATTACACATACATGTTACAGTTTTTTTCTTACCTACATTTACAAAAGTTCATAATTTCCTACCGGCTTTCCACATAATGACACGTTTCCGTGGATCAAACATCAAATTATAATTTATATAATTTAATTATAATGATAATAATAATATAATATACGGTATGAATTATTTTTATTAAAATACAAAACTACCATATAAAGTCATAATTAAGCTAGAAAATGTGTACGTCAGCACCTTTTTAATAATTCATATTATTCCTTTGCTTTTGTTTTCTCTTGGATGCGAATTGCAAATCTACGTGTATGCCTCGTGATACAACACGCATGAATTAAGAAAAAATTATAATGTAAAATTGAAAAATAATTCATATTAATTTTATTCGTCCAGATGTTAGAATACATTTATAAGACCGCCTGTATGGTCCTTCGGGCTCTTCTTCGGCTCACCATTGGGTGTGTCGGGTTCACCTACAACACGCATACGCCCCTCAATCTTTGCCCGATCGGTTGAGCAATTCAGTTTATATATATTTAAAGTAGGGTAAGATTGAGTTAGGCTATACCAGGTATTGAGATAAGATAGATAAATAAGAGAAAAAAGTAATGTAACGCTTATGTGACATATTAGGGTAAGAGAGAGTATGAGGTGATACTTATGGTCTAAGAGGTAATGCTAAGTAAAGATAACTAATTACTTGATGTTTAGAGAAGGGTATTAACTTAATCATATCATAAAATTTCAGCCTTAATATGTACTAGCATTGATGCATGTACGACAACAACATGCAGATTGAGTTTCAACTCAGTTATGACATGTATTAGAATCAAAAGGTATATGATAACTATTTGAAGGTGAGTGTTTGGAATATTTAAACAAGTACATAATTTAACGCCCTGATTGTTTTATTAATAAAAGATTTATATTTATAAGAATTATTATTATAGTTAATTTCATTTAAGGTTTTGGTGCTTTGAGTATAACCAGAAAGAATGAGAATGGGCTCAAGTGTCGATTCGTATAACCTAATGGAAACACAAAGGAGAAAAAGTAAAAGGGTCGAGATTTAACAAGGAAGGAAAATGAGGATTCATTAACCAAGTATGAAGGGTGTCATTCAAGGTTTAAGGTATGTAGTTGAAGCCCTAATTGTGTTATAATAATTTTAATGGTTGACCGAGTTAGGGTCATTGCTTGACCGAAGCTTTTGATGCACACACATTTGGTTAGGGTTGGTGATCGAATGCCAAGCTTCATTTTCTTGGTATCAAAGTTAATTAAAGGTTATGGTAAGAATCTTATGCTTGATTATGAACTTCACATGTGAACCCATGGGGGTGTGTGTGTGTGTTCATGCAATGGAAACCCTACGGATAAGTGTGTGTGATGATAAACAGTGAGTTAGGGTGGCTTGAAACTTAAAGAGGGTTGTTAGGTTAGAGTGAAACCAAACTTGGCGTGTGAATGGGAGCTCGCCAACTTTGAGTTAACAAGGTATGAGCTCGCCAAACTTGGTGGACGTGCGTGTTTGGCTCGCTAAGTAAGTTGGCGAAGAGGGTGTGTTCGCCAAGAAAAATCGATGTAGATGGAGTCTTCGCAAAGTGGAAGTTGGTGTGGGTCAGTCTGGCGCAAAGTTAGGATGGCGATGGTTAGGTCCTCACAAAGTTTAGAGTTAGAAGGTTAGCAGCTTTTCCGGTCCTTATGTGGTTATAACCTTTTGTAGGTTGATCAATTATTAGTGTTAGCCAGTTTTAGTACCTCGGTTTCCATTTTTTCAGACTCGATCATTTCATTATCTTTTATATTATGTCATTTGTTCATGTGTGTAACGTACACAAGCTATATGTTTCAAAACCATCCATGGTGTCAAAACTTGGATGGTAGTTACATGGGGCAACATCAGTTCGGATCCAACGCCAGAAGCCAAGGCTAGTTTGGTTGTTGTGGGAGACAACATCAGTTCAAGACATGTTGCGTCCTTGCAAGGGACGGAGGTCTTATATGTGCACCTATGACTATGTGTGATATAATGTATAGGTAGTGTGTGCTCATTAAATTTTTTTCTTACCCATATTATTGTTTAAATTTTTTAGATAATTCGAGTACAGAAAAGAAAAATAGTCCGGACTGATTGTCCACAACTTCAACATCATGTTTTTAATTGATTTATGAATTTGAGAATGTTTTGATGTGAGTCACAACTCCTACTATGTGGATGGCTTTAATTTGAAGGGCAAATTGTGCGAAAATACAATAAACTTTGTCAATATTATCATTGTATGCAACCAACTTTATTTTGTACCTAAAAATACAACTAAGTTTCATTTTTGATTCATTGTATACAATGGTTTACCTACTAAACCAGTTCCAGGTAACCTCTACAATTTTTCTTTTTTTATTTTCATATTCATGTGTTCTTCACACATTCTTCATGATCTTCATATTTTCTCTAAACAAAAGCAACCAAACTCCCAATCGATTAATACCATATCTGAAAATCATTAGGTGTGGAAATCGAACAAAAAATCATCCAAACAAACAATGAACAAAACAAGAATCACACAATGGCAGCTTTGGATTCGACAAAACCCAAATCAACAAGTAGAACACTAATCAACGAAAAAGGGAAATTGACGAACCTAGATAAAAAAGCAATGAATGAAGATCAACAATCAGCGGATGAAAAATGGAAATTGACAAACCCAATTTTGGATTTGACGAAACCCAAATCAACAAGCAACGGATGAAGATCTAAAAGCCCTAATCGTTGAATCATGAACCCTCTGTTCCTTTGTGTGGCATCTAATGGATGAACCCAGATCGATTGAACCCTAATTGACCAAGAGCAGTACCGTGGTTCCTTTGAAGTAGCAATCTAAAAAACCTAATCGCTTCTTATAAGGGAATCGAGGGGTTTCCTTTGTTCTGTCGATCGCTCTCATCACTGGTATGTCGATTTTGTGAAACTTGTGATGAACCAAATCTGGCTTTTTTGAACATCTTGTATGTGTTTTTACGAATCTAGAGATTTTAGGTTTTCTTTGAACTGGTTTCTTTGAAGATAAACAAGTTGGTTTTTGGTTAAATTAGTTCTTTGTGAAACTTACAATGAACCAACATATGTACCCTAGCTAATTCAATGTTTCAAAAAGTAAAAAAAATGTAAAAATGAAGATAACCGGAAAATGTCGTCGGAATCTGGAAAAGCTTCACCGGAAACCGGTTGGTAGAGAGGTGACCTGAAGTAGTAGGTCATCTGTATACAATGAATAAAAAATAGAACTTGGTTGTATTTTTAGGTACAAAATGAAGTTGGTTGTATACAATAACAATTTTGATAAAGTTTGTTGTATTTTCGCGCAATTTGCCCTAATTTAAAATGGATAGTTGCTTTATTATTTATATATGGTTTTGAAAATAGGTATTACAATAAGAAATACATATTGATATATAAAAATAATCAACGTAAAATAGATTAAAAATATATGATAAACATTTAAGACATAAACATAACAAACCACGAAATAATTGGGATTTTTTTTTGTAAAAAATAACTTTAAAATACCTATTAAATTTAACATTTTAATTACAAATTTTAACGGATTAGTGTGTACTGAGTTGAGTCAACACAAAGCCAACAATTCTATTAAACAGGTCGACTATGTCAATCTGTTTGTAACAGTAAATCGTTTATTCTCAACTCAAAATGTTTTATTTTAAATTGGGTTTACTTTGTTTATTGTTACATCATAAACTGTCATCCTTAATTTATTTTCTTTACAAAAGTAATTTTACTGCTTTCTTTTCTATGTTTTAAGATCTTAATAATTATACCATCTCTACGAGATACACATATGTGTATTAGTTTATGCAACGATACTTGTATTTTTGACATACAAGGTCTTTGCTTCACATACTTTTTTTTTAAAAGTAGTTATGTAGATATATATAAAATATAGGCGAAAAATGCCAAGTATGGTGTACCTAAGCTTGCCATACACCTCACCATAAATTTAAGACCGGATATTTGTGTCAAATACAAATGTCATGCACAAACGTGGAGGTCACCTCAAAATATATTAAATTTAAATTAAATACCTCCATCTTGAACAAAACTTCATTTCTGCTTCTTATATTCTTTCTTGGCAAGTAATCTACATATCTCCGACGTCAGTTGGGATTAAGAGAGAATTTTTTCTCAAAAAATACAGAAAGAATAGGGTTCTGAGTCGTTGAAATTTTTATCTAAGTGTTATAAAAATATGATGTATTTATTAGATGTATTAAAAAAACTAGATGCATATATTATATTTATCATTTTTTGCATCCTTTTTTATATAATTTAGAATTTTATTGTTTTTATGTTATTCTAAACTAAAAATGAAGGTAATCTTGTCAATTTTTCTTAATTTTTGCAAGTATACTTCGTCTACTATCCGAGAAGAGTGTTCTTCGCGTAACCAGGGTTGTAGACGAATCGAACGAACACGAACAAGAGTTTATTCGTGTTCGTTTGTTTAACTTTTGGTGAATAAATAATGAACATGAACGGTTATACGAACGAAATTTTGTGTTCATGTATTCGTTTAACTTTAGCCGAACATAAACGAATACAAACAAACGAACAGATATACAAATATTATACAAACCCAACATTATTAGATATAAATAAACACTAACTACATGTATATGTATATGTGTGTGAGAGAGAGAGTTTTTTCTTAAAACTCTTAAATTTTAAGTCACTTAAGATTACTATTTTACCCTCATCTACCAAAAAATGATTCCATAAAATAAGCTTAATAACATTCTTTTTTCATAAATTCCAGAATATTCCATTTCCATAAATTCCATAGCAAAACTCACGAAACAGAATATTCCATAAACTTAATAACATTTCATAAATTCCAGAAAGGGAAAATATATAATATTCGCTTTTCACCTGCTAAATAAAAATTACAAAATTACATCTAAATTTCATTCCCTTTTGACCTGCTAAATAAAAATTACAAAATTACGTCTTGTGTGTCCTCTTGATTAATACCTACCAAAACAACTCCTTACAAACCATTTTATTCACCGTCGCCGCATTACGCGGGTACCCCGCTAGTATATATCTATGTACACAACATACACACACACACACACATATATATATATATATATATGTACACACATGTAAATGAACGTTCACGAACATAAATGAACGAACGAGGCTTTTGTTTGTGTTCGTTCATTTAACAAAACGAACCCAGATTTTTGTTCGTTTTTGCTTATTTATTAAATAAATGAACATAAACAAAATTTTCGCCAAACGTTCGGTTCTTTTACAACCCTCCCTGTAACCTTATCCTCTCGGACGTACACAAAACATTCAAATTAAACATTATTTTGAATGTAGAAGACATCATTGGATCCCAACCACATAGCCTTTCTTTGGAAGAAGGAAAAATATATCTTTTATGTTTGGCCATAATATAGGGAAGGTTTATTGTGAGAATTGATATTTAGATGAGAATAGGATAATAAATCCTAGTCATAAATTAGATTTAACAGTCGTAATTCACCCTATTGCAATTGATGACCTTTGCAATTCATGATTAGATAATGAATAAAATTAAGGGTCAAATATAGACTGTCCGATCAAATCAATAAAATGGCCATGATTAAGTTTTTCATTATCATATAATATCCATTCTTATTTGAGTCTCCTAGATATATATAGTGAAAAGTTCATTTGAGAACCATTTTATTGCGAGAACCAATCTTAACCACCTAATTCCTCCTCATTCAATTGGATTGTCCACCCATTAATTCCTTACATGCACTCTGTCACACTCAATCTCCCCACACTCTTCATCCATAAATTTCACTTACTAATTGAACAACTAAGATTGGTTCTCGCGGTTCTCACAATAAAAACAGTTTTCAAATGAACTTTTCTCTCTCTCTCTCTCTATATATATATATATATATAGGAGAGTTCAAACGAGAACCGTTTTTCATACGAGAACTGCCAGAACCAATCTTGGCCGTTTATTTTGGATAATGGAATTAATGGATGAAGAGCGTGGGGGGATTGAGTGTGTCATGGTGCATGTAAGGAATTCATGGGTAGGCAATCCAATTGAAGGAGGGGGAATGAGAAGGCTAAGATTGGTTCTCGTAGTTCTCGTACGAAAAACAGTTCTCGTTTGAACTTTTGCCTATATATATATACATATACATATACATAGGGGAGGGTTCATGCGAGAAGTGCGAGAAACAATTTCATCCATTGATTGGTTTTTGGTCTTGTGGTTTATATTAATCATAGTTAATATTTTTATTTAATTCAAAAAGGTAAATTAGTAACAGAATTTTTTCTCACTCCTCTCTCAATTTTTTTCTTACTTTAATTAACTTTTCCTAGATTTTTAGAATTTACTTTTACTTTATTATTAATACGATGTTCACTACTGAACACAATCTACGATTTATAAATTTTTCGTTATTTATACAATATTCATTAGTGAATACATCCACACTCAATAGGTGTCAAATTAATAAATTTTTTAAACCGTATAATTCGAAGTTCAGTAGTGAATATGCTACAAGCATAATAGAAAATTTTTAATTTTTTTCCCGGTGTTCATTAACAACATATCGACAAATTTAAAAATTTGATATTATGATTAGAAGACATTAACAATTAATAATTATATTCAACCATGAACAGAAAAATTAACAAAATATACTTGCGTTCAACAATGAACAACCTAAAATCAACAAAAAAACAGGCCTAAAAAATTCTAGTTCCCCAAAAGTTTAACAATGAACCAACTAAACAATTAAATTGTTTGATAATGAACATATTCTGTAAGCAAACAAATGGGCCCGGAGATTCACCAAAACAATAACATAAAGTGAAAAAGAAAACTCATATCAGGGATTTGTAGGATAGGATGGATAGTTAGATTTTGATTTAGTGTGAAAAAACCTAGACTTTGATTCTGATCATGGCGTTATGGGGTGGAGATGGTGGCCGGAGATTGTGTTGGAGGTGCTGATACGACGGTGCGGCAACCAGACCCCATCAAGTAGAACAGTAGATCTAGAACTTAAAAAATCACCAAACTTTGTAAAATCAGCATGGATGGATGAACTGAAGGTTGATGATAGGGCGAGGAACTACAGGTCGATGTCAGGGCTAGGAGAAAGATGAATAGGTCCTTGATTTTGACGGTAGAGATGAATAGTAGGTCATGGCGGTGAGATGGCGGATCTGAATCAACGGGGCTTCAAGTCGGTGGTCGAACAACAGAGGAATATATTCACGGTGGAGGGTAACGATGGTCGGCGGTGGCTACCGGAGTCTGGCGACTGTATGGAAGATGTCAATTTGCAGAGTAGTTGGAAAATGGAAGGTTGTGAGAGCAAAAAGTAGTTGTCAAATGGCATTTAAAAAGTTCTAAAAATAAGGTCTTTGTAGTGTTAAAATGACTCCAATACCCTTTTTTTTTCTTTAGTTTAATTTCCTTAATGATTACTTTAATTACTATAACGCCACACCCTTTTCTAACTATTGATCCAGTAAATTAACGGTTCTAATTACTTCTCGCACTTCACGCAAAAGAAGAGCTTCTCGCATGAACCTTCCTCTCTCTCTATGATGATGATGACGACTCGTATCGGTGGCGAGGGCAAGTATAGTTATACGAGAAAATAGTAATACTGTGATTTGCTTTTCGGTAATCCGTCCTAGTTATCTTTTATGACGCTTCCACTCTTCTGCAATAAAATGTTTCAATACATATATGATACATATATATTTTTTTTCTTTTTTTTAAATTAAGGATGTATGAGTTAAATTTTTGATCAACAGAAATGAAGTTGTTGGGGTTAAGTAACCCATATATCCACGCAAGTATTCCTTAGCTTATTCTTTATTTGGTATATGTAACAAGATATACACACAATATATATATATATATATATATATATATATATATATATAATATACACACAAAATAAATAAATAAATAAAGAAAATTAATAAAGAAAACAGGAAACGAAAATTCAAATATAAATAGGTGTGGT
This sequence comes from Dittrichia graveolens, assembly GCA_038502395.1. NCBI lineage: Eukaryota > Viridiplantae > Streptophyta > Magnoliopsida > Asterales > Asteraceae > Dittrichia > Dittrichia graveolens. The sequence goes on from JARJIL010000002.1 coordinate 98,065,523, forward strand.
TTGCCTCCATTGATCGAAGAAGGTAGGTGTAAACTGATAAACGGCCTCATTCTCTCTCGCTTTACAAATAGTCAATATCTGCCTTCAACCTCCATCCATAAAATCCAACACAAACTGCTCTTGATTTTCATCTTCATCCGAATTTACCTATTCTCAATCTATAATTAATTCAAAAAATCACAAATTAAGAAAAAGTTCGATCATGGAGTCTGTGGTTTCAGAGCTAGAAGGAACCCTTTTAAGAAGTAGAGATACTTTCTCCTATTTTATGCTAGTAGCTTTTGAAGCCTCTGGTTTAATCCGGTTCACATTGTTGTTACTATTCTGGCCTTTTATCAAGCTACTTGATGTGTGTGGGAAGCCGGACATCGGCGTGAAACTGGCGATCTTCCTTGCCACCGTCGGAGTTCCAATATCGGAGATCGAATCGGTGGCCAGGGCAGTTTTGCCAAAGTTTTACTATGATGATATTGATTTGGAGGCTTGGAAGGTGTTTAACTTGGGCGGTAAAAGGGTCGTTGTGACCAAGATGCCCATCGTCATGGTTGAACGGTTTGCGAAAGAGCATTTACACGCTAATGAAGTTATCGGTACCGATCTTGTTGTGAACCGGTTCGGGCTCGCAACAGGCTTGGTTAAAGATAATGAGTTTGGCTTGTCAATCTGTGATCGTGTTGCGACCATGTTTGAAGGTCAACAACCGAGTCTCGGACTCGCAAGATGCCTTTTCGATTCTCCATTCCTGTCTCTATGCAAGGTAAACGACCTATCAATCAAATCGACTTATTCTTTTTTTTTACCAGATTAATAGAAAATAAGCTATTTCCGACGGATAAAATTTGTTTGAAAATTTTCAAAAGTTAATTTGCATGTATTAGAGTGGCATGCAAAAATAAACATACAAAAATTATTAATTTTGGGAAATTATTTAATTGCAGGAACAAGTAACTACACCATACATAATCAAAGACCAGAAGCAGAGACCTAAACAGGACATCCTGCCGGTGCCGGTGATATTTCACGACGGCAGGCTAGTGAAACGGCCGACACCGTCCACCGCACTTCTCATTCTCCTGTGGACACCGATCGGTGTCGTCCTCGCCATCATCCGTATGACTATCGGAGCTTTGTTGCCGATGTGGGCCATTCCTTACGTGGCCTGCATATTCGGGGCCAAAGTTATAGTAAAAGGAGTCCCGCCGCCACCGCCGTCTGGGTCAAATGGTGGCGTTCTATTTGTCTGTACCCACCGGACATTAATGGACCCCGTCGTGTTATCCACCGTACTCCAACGAAGTATCCCCGCCGTCACCTACTCAATATCAAGGTTATCGGAAATCTTATCTCCGATCCCCACCGTCCGTTTAACAAGGAACCGCCACGTGGACGCTGAGAAAATTAAAAAAGAATTATCGAAAGGTGATTTGGTGGTGTGCCCTGAAGGTACTACTTGTAGAGAACCGTTTTTACTCCGGTTCAGTGCGCTATTTGCCGAACTAACAGACCGGATCGTGCCGGTTGCGATGAATTACCGAGTCGGATTTTTTCACGCGACGACGGCTAGGGGTTGGAAAGGGTTGGACCCGGTGTTTTTCTTTATGAATCCTAGACCGGTTTATGAGGTTACGTTCTTGAACCAGTTGCCGGCTGAGGCTACTTGTTCGTCGGGAAAAAGCCCACACGATGTCGCGAATTATGTTCAAAGAATATTGGCTGCTACACTTGGATTTGAGTGTACGAATTTTACGAGGAAAGATAAGTACAGAGTGCTCGCCGGAAATGATGGTACGGCGTCGTACATGACGGTGATGGACGGGGTTCTTAAGATGGGGAAAACCATGAGGAAGGTGGTGGGTACGTTTAAACCGTTCATCTTTAATTAGTCGATGGATATAAATATGATAATGCTTTGTTTTTTAAACTTGACGTCGTTATATATTCCTTCCGTTTTCTTGCTTATTGTTGCAATTCTGAACATTTTTTTGTAATTTTATTTTTGCATAGAAAATTTGAATAATGTAATGTGGATTAATATATATTTTTTTTGGTTTATTGGTTTATTTGTAATGTAATATTGATTTAGTGATTTACGAATGTTTGCATTTTTTTTATCAATCACTACAACTATACATGTATGTATATCAGTACATCTATACATAGATGTACGTGAAAATCTATTGTGACCGCTAGACTTAATTATGAGAACGGTGCAAACGAGAAGATGCACTAAAAAAGCACTGCATCTTTGAGATGCACTTACAAAAACCACTAGATACCAAAAACTATCACACTCGTAACATCGCCTGCACGTGTGAAGTGTGAATCACCGCTTGCACGACTTTGGGTAGAACCATGGTATTTGGTTGCATTTGAAGTCGATTAAAGGGTTCATGGCATAGATTAGGACAAGGATTTCAAGACTAAGATTGAAGTATTGAAGGTAGTGATTTCTTGGTTGATCCAAGGCAGTCAACAATCAAAATTAAAACAACTATTAAAGAGGATAACATTAAAGGCAAGGATTGTAGGGGATATGATTAAAGGATGCAACATTTTTTTTTGAATTGCGAATTTAGTGGGCTAGGTCCACAGCGACATCCATATAAGGCAGTATGAAAGCCCTAAGCCACGTACCATGATGGAGTAATACCCTCTACCATTTTTAAAAAAACCCCTATTGCTCATACTCGAACCCAAGACCTGAGCTATGGGGTAAAACCCCTATACCACTGGGCTGCGCCACAGGATGCAACATTTAATAGAAACAAAGGAAAGAGTAAGACTACGAAGATCACTCTTTCATTTGATGAGAATAAATTAGTTGAAATCCGTGATCTCTTGAAGTTAACCTTGTTCAGTCCCTTTTGTAAATTAAAACTAAAAAGTATAAAATGATATAAAAAACAATATAAATAAATAAATAATAAAAACAATTAATTAAAACTATTTATGTGACTATACATCCTCAATTCCTGTCTAACCATGGCGTTTTCTAACCTTTCCAAAGAATATTAGAGTCTATTGTATGATATTCTTCTAAGATAATACCTTAACTCAAGTGTCTTCCTACAAGTTAATTAATGTCATTTTAGTCACCACTCTTTTTCTTGAATGAAAAGAAAATGTATATTGACTTTTAAAAGCATTTTCTCCAAGTTAATGATAATTATGGAGTTGTATGGTTAAAGCTACCCTGTCTATATTAGTCATTTACTTTGTAATACATTTTAAAAAATTTAGACTTAAAATAGCATAACATCTTCTGTATAAACACGGGGATAATTAAAGAAAATTTAAATATTTATGGTATTAAAGAGTACTAATATATATAGTAAAATAATGGTATAACATATATATGGATAGCTTTATGCTTCTGATTTATACATCCTAATTAGTGCATCTGATTTTATGCATCCTGATACCTAAAATCTCTTAAAAGAGATTGATATATTAGGAATCAAAAATACATATATAATATTATCATCAAATTTTTGTATAGAACCACTTTATAAGCAAATTTGAATTTTTAAATTTGATTAAATGTTTTTGTTTGGATATTCAAGTGTTAACAAATTAAACAACTTAAAAATGACATTTGACAAACTACTCATTCGTAAACCATTTGAGGAAAATAAAGAGGAATGATTGATACTTTTTTTTCTAAAAATAGAATGATAACATCTTAATCCATTTTTTTAAATTTAATGATGACATCATAACAATTTTTTCATTTAATATATATTAAAGATTAGGGTTTAGTTTTTAAAAGTGTATCGAAGTTGTCACTTTTTACTGTTATGTTTAATGTACTCAATTAAAGATTAGTTTTCAAAAACTATCGTTTAATGTACTCAATTTTCTAAAACTATCATTTAATATACACAATAGCAAGAAGTGACAAGTTCGATACACTTTTAGAAACTAAACTCTAAAGATTAAAGATAGTTTATTTGAGAAACACGAGTTAAAACAAATCTGAACTAAAACAAATTGTGCTCGTTCGTAGTCTTTTCTGTGTGAATTAATGATTTTACACAGTAAGACGTCATCTTTCAAATGAAATCTTCCTCGCCATATGACTATAACATCAATTAAAATTAAAATTAAAATAATAAAAAAGTACGATTCTACCACAAATTAATGGTGAAAATTGTTACATTCTATAATTCTTCTTTTATATCTTCTTTCATGTTTTGGAAGCGAATTGGTTAAATGAATGTTGGTCGCTTTGATGGTAGATGCCATGTATGGGCGTATGGCTGCTCTTATGGATTTGCTACACATGGTATGGTTCTAACTTCTAACCAGAACACCCTTATCGTAAAGTATACAAAGAATATTTGTAAAAATCAAGAAAATTAATAACATTATGCTCATTTTTAATTTATAATAACATAAAAGCAATAAAACTTTTAAATATATAAAAAAATGGATGCAAAAATAATAATTATAGTAAATGCATATATTTTTTATTATACATATAATTTTTATAACCGTTATATTATATTTTCAAAGAACTAAATTTGTTCTCCCTAAAAGATGTTATTCTTTGATCTGCCACTTCCTACTTTCCTAGGCAAATACAAATTTTCATTAGAGGACTAACAGGGTAGGAGCCCAATAAGCTTCTCTTTACTTAGTTCTCATGTTAGGGAGGATTTTATTGAGGATTTATGTGATAATTTTTTTGACCGCTAAACATATTATTTTTTAAATCTAATTTTACATCATTTTATTTTTTACAAGACTTGAACCTATGATTTTATGGAATTTCAAAGAACACAAGATACCACCGACTATAAGCACTTTGGTATTTATTTGGAAAGTGATCGGAGATACATGGTGAATTGGTGATTAAATGAAAGGAACAAGGTATATCATGCTCGTGTGTTGCGCCGGGTTGATATTAAATAATCATATTCATACTGATTTAATTTATATACAATATTACTGATGGTTGTTCGAATGTAGTACACCTACATATTATTTAGCAAACTGTAGTTTTTAAAGTATTTAACTAAACTAAAATTAGTTGTTTTAATTTGTTAGATGTGTGACCATTTCCTAATAAAAGAATAGGGCTTGTAAAAATATACATAAAAAGTGTGTACTTTTATGAGATTACGTATCTAATTTTATTTATTAATTTTTTAACATTGGGTTATTACTCTCTTTAGGTTGTTTCTAAAATTAAAAACCGCTTCTTTTGACATATTATGTCCACATTTTCGAAGGCTTGCTTGTCTACCATAATATTGTAAAGAACTAATAATTCATATTGAAAACATGTAAGAAACATGTTAAAAGTTATAAAATTGAAATATAATTCATCATAGTTTGATTATAAATGCTAAATTTGAACTATAAATTAGAAATTTATTGAATTATAATGAGATAATGTTTACCTTATTATTAAATGAGTTGGAAAACTTTTATGTCACATGTATATACAAAGAAGCAGATCATAACACTCGATATTAAAATGATCCTCCAAACTCTAAAAACATGTAAATAAAATCAACAAATATGGTTAGTAGGAACATTGATATACTATGATCATATATGTTATAATTAAAATAAACATGTTTACATATGGTTATGTGTATCATACGAAAAATCTTACATTTTGTTGTACTAGTCTTTTAGAAATTATATTTAAGTTTGCTTACACACAATAGAAAAGTAAGATAAATTTGTTACACAAATATTTTAATAAAAATATGGTATTTAAGAGTTTGTTACATAAAAAATATATCTTCAAGTAATATACATACAAAACAAAACATGTATGAGAAAATGTTAAGTGATGCTAGCACCATGTAACTTAAATGTTTTATTCTCACATAAAGTATAGATCATAAATTATAAATTGATAAGTAAAATGTAAAATTACATGATTAATTTACCCTACAATTAAGTTAGGTTCCACTAATATTATTTAACATTTCTTCAACATATGTAGTTGTATACTTGAATATTTTATAGTGTCATTTGTAATATTGTTTTAGTTATTGTACAAAGCTTAATGATTTAGTATCTATGTCACTTTATAAAATTACTCTAAGTAATTTTCAATTGTTAATTTACTATCTTGTCACATGATGAATTTTCACTTAGGTAATCTTATATGCTTAATACATTTACTTATACTCTTAGTTTTAGAGTTCTATATCATTTAGTTCTGTCTAGAAGCATATTTAACAGTTGTAGTAATAATAAAAAAGAATAATAATCATATTAAACTATAAATTGTATTATTAGATAAAATGTAATCTTGTATAAGTTAAAGATGAAAAAAATCTATATGTGAATAAAAATTAAGAATTGAAAATCAAATGTAACTTTTATAAGTTAAAGGGTGAAAAATAAAAAATTGTTAAAGAATAAAATTAAAATTAAAATGAAAATTGATTTTTTTATGATTTATTATAAGAGAGATAATACATAGATCAGTGACTTGCCTCTTGCCCCATCCACAATTTGAAAATTTTTACCAAAAAAACTTTTCAAAGTTTGCTGGTTCGTGATCCACATATTATGTATATGGGCCGACAAGAGTATGACCCAAAAAACCCAAATTTAGTATGGGCCTACTTCTATCCATGTTTTTTTTTGTCATATTCAAATATTGTTAACCTCCAACAAAGTTTGGAAATTCGATTTTTAGGTTGCTCGATCAACTCCATAATCCGGATAGAAATGGCCCTTTGACGAGTTCTCTCCTCCATAGACTATATATAGTAACTAGTATGGTTTTCTTCTTTTTTTTTATAAATTTATTTTCAAAACCTTCTAAGCAAGATCAAGAATGTAAATAAAGGGTCTTCTTTGTTCAAGTTACCGATTTACCATCGAAAACGGTCTTTTTTTATTCTGATGTATGCGATCTAACCGATATACCCATGACCGTTTTCGAAATATCCCCTGGCCATCCCTAGTTAAAACCCATATAAAACTAGAACTCTTAACATCCTTTATAAAAGCAAGTGACTTGGTAAATCGTCTGACGATGGGTTTTAAAATTTCGTATGTGTAAACCCATTTCGTATATAAAAAAGCGAAGTAACTTATAGATGTTATTTTTTATTGCACGCATGACTTTTCTTCTAAATATTTCTTTTGTCTTGGTATATTTTTGCCACATCTCTGTTAAAGATTACATCTGATTTATTAGTTTATTTATCGTAAATGTTATTAAGTGTAAATTAATTTTAAAAAGTTGTTATAGATACTTATGGATTTATTTCTTAACTTTATTGATTACACTTACAATATGTATCTTTGAGTTCTAATTACAGATTAAAAAACTGTTATGGACGTTATTAGCATCAAGCAATTAAATTACATCACGAGCTTGAAAGATGATGACCAATTCTATCAAGCAAAAGGAGTTTCTAGATGGTTAGCAACGTAAGTTAATTTTTTATTCAATGATTAAGACAAGAAATATCTACTTTCTTGAAATCAAATAATATAATTGTAAGTATACACTCAACAAGAAATGTACTAACTGTAGAATAATAAAAGTCTCTTAAGTATTATGTGTTGTATTAATAAAAGTCTCTTAAGTATTGTAGAATAATAAAAGTCTCTTAAGTAGAAGGGGTCCAATAGAAACCATAATGGACTCTAACTCATTTATATATATAATAACCGTATACGTGTATATATATGTATATATATATATATATTTGTGTAATTAAGTAGACAAGTATACTACTAATAATAATTGATAATAATAATAATAGACAAATAAAGAGGAAAAGATTTGGGCCTATATCTTTAAATAACTGGACTAAAGAAATTATAACCCAAATTGTAAACCATTAAACCTAGGCACACTATACCGATCCATGGACCTTAAATCTTATCTAGGAGAAGGGCCACTTGAACAAACGACCGGAGAATGGGGAACGAACCCTGACGAATCGATAGGAGTCCCTCACGACTCTATATGGATGAAGCTACATAAATATCGATGATGCTATGCTGTTCACGAACCCAAACTTCTGTGCAATTGATTTCGATAGTACGAGAGAGAGACTGCGACGGTGCGACAGCAAGGAAAAGGGGCGAAGTTCGATCGGTCGCCGGCTTGGGGTCTAATTGGAAGGCCGATTTCTACTAGTCTTTTCAACGTGAGTTAAGGTTCGTCTCCACTCCGTTGATTCTTTTAATGCCTCAGTCGACTAGTCCTAATTTCCAATTTTGTTACCTTCTTGACTTCTTTCGATGATGAATTAGAACACATACAGAAGGCTTCTTTGAATTGTAATCGGGACTAAATACTAATTTCGTACAAGATGCTAAGTAAGGTCTTTATAGGAACACACGAATCAATCTGGTGCTGAAAAAAAATAGTGTGTATATACTGATGTAATTAATTCTGTTATTTCTTCTAGTGCTTGATGTTACTAATAAAGCTGTGTGGCTGTTAAATTGGTTTGGAATAAGAATCGTAAACTGAAAAATAACACAGATGGATTACAAATAAGTCTTAGGTTACTATCTCATTAAGAATGGAATTACTAGCTTCTGCAAACTGTTATCCCAATCTGGTTCTGGTAATCATCCTTTTAAACTTGAATCAATTAATTCCTAAGTAAAGGTTCTGAAAAATATATAGTAGCAAGCTGTCAAACACTGTTGGGAAAAGAACCTTAAAACTAGGCTGCATTACAATTAAGTAAATTGTTGTCAAGAACTAGAATAGTCATAGCCCTTTTCATACTTAAATATGTTTACTATCTGTTTCTTTTAATATCTAAGAGAAACCATGTTTAACCAGTATATTAGGAACTTAAGCTAGATAATGTCTTAATTAAATTAATAATAGAACTTTGAGAAACATCTTTTGATAAATTGTCCTTTAAAACCTGATTTAAAAGAGTAGGTAACTGAAGGTGTTTCTATAGGAATCCTTAGTGAATTTAGTTGTATTTGCAACCAATATTTCGACTGAGAAAAGTCAAGTTCACAGGTGAATTAAACTGGAAAGATATAAATACTAACATATATATATATGTATGATTGAAGTACCAATAGAGACAACTAATTAAATTAGATAATAACGTTATATATTACTTGATTTAGATCCGGTAGAAGGAGATAGATTGGACCACACTAACTTCGGATAGCGTTCGTTTGTGAACCAAGGTACGGATATCCATCTCTTTATAGAGATTCCTATTGTTCGGTTCATATATATTCTTGTCTACCTTTGTTCTTATTTTGTTTGGTTCATACCCCTAACGGGTCAAAGTTCTTTTCTCTTATGTTGGCCCGTTTGCTATTGATCTTTTGATATTGCTAAGAATTCGTGAGACATTCTGATTACTTCGGATTATGCTTAGTTATTGCCTATTGGATTGACCACTTGTTTATTGCTTATCATGTGAACCATATGTTGGCTTATTGTTGTTGCCTTCCTCTCTTTGCCTTTTGTTCATTGTACTCTGGGTATGCGAGCTATTATGATATTATCCACCTATAGGGGTACCATAGGCGCGTCATTGTAGCACCGGTGGCGTGACACTTCCGTGGCAGTGTGATCAGTCACGGCGTCTCCTCAGGGTTCGGCTCCGAGAGCTATTTTGTTTAGGGGGCGTATGGGTTAACCCTAGTTTCTGTTTTGGCTTTGGTTTGTGGATGGTGGCATAGTGCCCAATACCCCATTCACCAGGGTGCGCATGTGGGTCTGCAGCCCCTTGTGCAAAATTTTGGGTGAAGCACCGGTCTTATTGATCAAGCGGGTGTTCACTATTTTTGGGCTCGGTTTGTAACATACCCCTCTGATTTTCTTTGACTTTGAAATTGTATTTATTCGTTTTGTTGACTTTGATACCAGATTATTCTTGTTGGATATTCATATATATGTTGTGAGTATTATTCTTTGTATTCGTTTATTCGTGCACTGGGCGTTTGGCACAGCCGCATTTTCTTTCTATGCGGCAGGTAATCAGGGAGCAAGGGACGTGTGAAAGAGGGCTAGGGTTGGAGCTTGGAAAAAGAATAGTAGTTGGCTAATAGTAATTTTATTCTTTGGTTTTGCAAGGATTATTGATTATTGAATGGTTTAGAACTTGATAGTTTGGAATATTACTTTGATTAATCTATTATTGGTATTGAATAGTAATATGCTCTGTTTGAATAATAAAGGTAGCTCTCCAGGTTCCGGTTTGGAAATCGGGGTGTTACAATATATATATTAATCTACATTATCTGTAATACCAATAAGCACACCACTTAGCATTGTTAGCTATTATTTGGAATGCACAACCCATTGATTGCTTGGGATGTGCGGCTAAAACCTTTAATTCTCAAGTCTCTTGTTCACTAGACTTTGATTCATCACTAGAAAGCCTTAGGAAATTCCTTTAGATTTCCTCTGGCTCATGATAGTTGTGCTAGCATTTTATAATATTTCAATTCTTTGCATAAATGGACTACCTTTTCACAAACTTGCAACAACCTTTTGTATACATTCAGATCTACATTCACCAGCATGCTTCTTCCCATACGCTTAACGCTTTAGAAGGCTCTCGTTTTGTGTCTTTCCTTGAGTTTGATGTTGTGTCATCTTCTTTACTAGCTTGAGTGCATGATAGTACATATCCAATTCTAGCTCATGGGTTGCATCAATTATTTCGAAAAGAATTAGGCACTTTGTGCTAGAAAAAAATATCTCTAGCTGGTGTTACGCTTAAACGAGCTCATATCCATACATATTCATCTTTTCCATCGCAACATACATAGTGTATGTCTATTAGTTCATTCACTCATATGTTCTCTTTATAAATAAAGAAAATCCTCTAGTATTTTATCAATCTCTACAGAGAAGAAAACTACACCAAGAATGTCTATTAAAACTATTCCCATGAAAGCTTGTTAATCTGATCGTTCTCTCGATCATTGCTTGATGGCGAGTTCCCACCAATCCGGCTCAGTCATAAGAGGAAAAGACAATTTGCTTTTATTAAATTTAAAAGTGATTAATAGATTTTGTCCTTTTTTAGGTAGAGGTGGACAAACCACTTTCTTCTTTAGGAAAATCTCCTGGTATGTGAGAGAAGGAAAATAATAAGGCAAACATAACCCCATGTTGTGAAAACTCTAGATAGAGCCTCTATCACCATCGTCGGGAAGATCCTAACAAGATCTACTAAGTCAAACCATCTTCAACATTGGTGACAAGATCGACAAAGCCTCATCTTTTAGAAATCCCTTGACAAATCCACCATGATTACAAGTTTTTACTTTAAGGGTTCTGACATTCATCCAAGATTCGTCCAACATACGATATGGGGTTCGAATTACATATCCTCCTTGTTCTTAGTTCTTTGTTATTCCTTCTCATTCTTGCTCAATTTATGGATTCTCTTATGGTTCAAAGAGGTTCATCTAGCACAAATTTGTCCAACTATAACCTTAAATTCATCTTATGGAAGAGGCAAAGAAGATGTAGAAAACAAATCATATATTTTCATATCAAAAGACTTCAGAGCCACATTTTTTAAGATGTGAAAAGACATACGCGAAATATGCCTTAAAAAGCAAACGCCACCTATGTCTTCACTTTTGCACTAACTTTATTTGTACATAAACATACATACACGCAACCAACCTTTTTATTTTTGTTTCAATGTATATACAATTTGTAACTTTATTATCACGTTACCAGTTTTTTAATAATTATATTCATATGTTTCATAAAGAACTTGAAGATTCATCTTCACGTGGATGAACAAAATCAAATTTAACAAGATCTGAACAAGTGAATAAAACCTTAACAAGATCTGACTAGAATAATAAAAGATATAAGCACGATCAAATGATAAAAGAAGAATGAGAACATATTTGGAGAAAACTCGGATGCAAATTGGAAACCACAATACAAACCCTAGATGTATAATAAGAGAAGAATATCAAACATATGCAAACAAGAGTCATAAACAGATGATACAGAAGAATCACAAACCCTAGATGTGCAATACAAACACAAATAGACGCAAACAAGAATTGAAGATTACCATAAATTTGGAGCATATGAACTCAAGGACCCATAACTACAACATAATAACCTTATTCGAAGCTTACCATGAATCGTAACATATATGACCAGATTTGCACCAAATCTCCAAAACGTACCCCGATCAACTTTGAAGGGTCGAACACGATTCATATGTTGTAGAAACGAATTTGGAGAATTCTTCAATTCGTATGTGGGAGGGTTTTGCAATTCGTACTTTGTGGGGTTCTTCAATTCGAACAAATTCCTGTTGGAGGGTTCTTGAACAAACGAAGGTTCTACAAAGTTCATTCTTGACGTTGAAGGCATTAGCATAATCAACCTTGAATGTTCATGTTGCGTAAACTAAAAAAAATAGTGATTTTTTTTTGTAAAAACTAGTTAGTTATGATAACAAGTATCTCACATACAAAAATGCATTTTGAAAATTGATTTTATTTTTAATACAAATTAAAGTTAATTACATATCGACAATCTCAATAAAGTTATTTTTTATGCACTTTACTATTTAAATTAACTATATAATAGATCAACATAAAGCTATAAGGATTTAAAAAAATATATAAATATACAAGATTATGTCTTTCCATAAACACTACATAGGAAATACGACAAGATTGTTGGTCATAATTATGTCGCTCCTACGTACCATACAAATGTTTGATTGTTTGGTCGGCAAATTTAATAATCCCAAGCCACCACTTTATATTTAATCAAATTGTCATTGTTATATAGCTTTAGAAAATATGGCCTTTTGACTTGGTAGCAAAGGAATAATATATGTAATTCTTATTTCCTTAGAATATTCATAAATTTAAATAAGATCATTTATATACCAATTTCAAATAGTTAAATAAAAAAACAAATTAGAATTGATAACTAACATATACTTAAATGATATCTATATTACATGACTAAATAACACACACATTAAAATCAGTGATAATAAATTAGATTTTCGGTGAACTATGGAATTAAACCGTTTATAAGTAATTTAAGTTTTTATTCCGTTTTATTAATATTAATTAATTAATATAATAAAAAACATAATAGAAGCAGAAATTAATACTTAAAATTTAAAATGTTTGTAAGGGGTGATGCATGAATGTGTTTGTTGAATAGGATTGTGGCGATTATTGTGTTGAAGGGGGTTGTGGTATCGATTTGGTGAAAGGAGACAGTGCATGCATCGATTTGCAGGTGTTGAATGTGTTTGCAAGATATTCAGGCGTGATAAGAGATAATAACCAAATGTGTTGAAGATCGAATATGATAATCTAGTATTCCACCTTTGGACCTTTGTTAAGTATATTATAATCTACAAACTCCATCTTTTTATACCTTTATTAACTTGGCAATTGGCGACTAATATACAAACAAGAACTCTAGTTTTAACTTATAACTCCGGCTTTCCGCTAACAGCTACTTGTATGTCGTTTAATACCTAAAAACTTTATGTTTTTTTATATAAAAAATAAGTTCGTGAAACATGGATCTGACAAAGCAATTGAATTTGGGTTTAGAAATTAATAAGTTAGGCTTATCTTGTGTTGTATGGAAATAAGTCGAGGCAGGCATAATTAAACAAGAATAGGATTGAATTGAAGAGGAGTGAGTGTTGGCGACACGTGAGATGTTGCATAAAACATGAATGCGATGAGTGTCATAGCATATGCCAAGTCCGCTCCCCAACTGAACCAACACCCCCGCTACTCACGTGCATTTAAATCCTGGTCCTTCTAATTTCTTACATTTCTCTTTTCTCCCCTCCAACTTATTAACGTATCCTACAAATAACCCACGCACTTTATACATTACTAATTTCCCGAAATTAAAGAATAAAATTCATGCATGTTCAAGATATTAACTGATCATCAAAGGATGAGAGGTGAGATCTAATTAATTGTCATTTTTTAAACGAAAATTAAATAAATTAATGGTCTTTCTTATTTGTCATAAGTAATTAATTTAGTCTTTAAGTTTTAAAATTTATAATTATGTTCATTGTGATTAATTACATATTTAGTCCTTTCTTCTTAGCTTCGTCCATTATACCATTAATTAAAGGCTTCCTATATGTTCGCGCATGATATGTTTTGCTTAAGCTTGAGAGAATGAGTGTGGTGGTCGGGTCGGATCAACTTAGCATTTCCTCTTATAGGTAAACCTAAGTATTTAAAGGGTAATGACGTAGCATCGAAATTCGCAAGCAATTTCACCCCCTATTGAACCGACTTCGTTGACACCAATGCTGATTCCATATATATATATATATATATATATATCGATCACTATTTTAGAAAAATTCGGTTTTTAATCTTCACATGAGCTGAAAATTCCTAAATACTCTTTTCATGTTCTCTACTTCCACCAAGTATAATCGCAAATTCCACCAAACATAATTGCAAAACAAAAGAGTCTCATCCACAAGTTGTAAATAAGATAAATAAAAAGTTATCTTCTCACCGATATTCACTTAATCTAGGGGTGTTCAATATTTAAATATGATTCGTATAAACCAAAAGGGAACCGAACCAAATTCAAATAATCCGAATTCAATTGGTTTGTATCCGAATTTAATTGGTTAGTTTGGTTTTCAAATCGGTTTTGAACTCGATTTGAAAGTTACGTTGGTTTTCGAATTGAATTTTGGATTTATAAAAAAATTGTCACCCAACTTGAAATTCTAATTTATATATGTACATGTATATATATGTGTGTTATTACTCTATTTCTATTTCTAATTTCTCTTTTCTAATATACAAATAGTAATATGTTATTTTAAAACTACTAAAACCTATAAATATATTATCTTAATGCATCTTTAGAAGCTCAAACTCCAAATGTGTATATATATATATATATATATATATATACATATATATATACACATATAGGGGAAGGTTCATTTGAGAACCGTTTTTATTGCGAAAATCGCGAGAACCAATCTTAGCCGTTCATTTTGGATAATGGAATTGATGGATGAAGAGCGTGGGGGGATTGGGTGTGGCAGGGTGCATGTAAGAAATTTATGGGTAAGCAATCCAATAGAAGGAGGGAGAATTGGACGGTTAAGATTGGTTCTCGCGGTTCTCGCAATAAAAACGGTTCTTAAATAAACCTTTCACTATACATATATATTCAAAATCACAAAGTTTTTCGATTAAATTTGGTTTAAACTTTAAAAATTAGAAAAATACCTAGTTAGTTGTATTTGGTTTAAAAGTTAATTTATTAAAAACAAGTGTAGAGACTTCGGAAGTCCAATCTTATGCATCTAGCTTCAAATGTAATGTTAAACATGCCTTTAAAGTTCTTAGGCGTTCAGTGTATGTTAAAATTAAAAGAAAGTCGTTTTGGCAGCCTCTTGTCGACAAATTTCAATCTAAGTTGTCAAATTGGCGTTCCTCATCTTCTTGTGCAACAGGAAGGCTTAGCTTTTGTAAATTGGTCCTTGGACATTTGGATACTTATTTCTTTACACTCTATAAAGTTCCAACTGCGATCCTTAATGTACTTGAAGGATTGAGACGTAATATTTTATGGTAGAAAAAAGAAAAGAAAAGACTGGTTTGGATTTCTTGGAAGGATACGTTAGCCTCAAAAGAACAACATGGTATGTAGTGGAGGATTAAGAAGGAAGAATCACAAGCCTCATAAGGGGAGCAATATTGTTGGGTTATGAGTGATGTGTGACACTAGTGTTGCGGAAAACACCATCCCGGTAAGGTATATTTAAATGAGATGTGCATGTCACTGAGAATATGGGATGAAGGATTAGAGGAGTGACCTCTTTTACATTATATTTTTTATTTTTTTCATCTATAAAAAGTGATAGTGACATAAGAAAATGACTACGTAGGTTTATTGAAATATAAAAATAAAAAACATTATAGACAGAAAACTGATATAATGTAAATGTGACAAATAAGATAATGGAGCGACTATTCCCTTCACCCTATCCCATGTAACTCAAGTTCACTCCATAACTCCAAGCAAACATAAACTCTTAGCTTAAAAAACTTAATTATTCATATGAAATCAATTTTTGAAAGGAATATCACTTCTCAGTTTTTACATTTTTCACAAAATTATTACTTTACTTTTTACCCTATATATATATTAAGTATTATATTATTGAAAAAATAACTTTACCAGTCTTAACTTTAATACTTTTCTTGAAGTAAGTATTCAACTCTTTTTACAATATAAATTAGGTACCATTTTTTTAATATCTTCTCTAAAATTTTATATTATTTCTAGAATAAAAATCTCCGATAACGAAAATGTTGATAAATAATTGCTTGACGTAGCCAAATTGTTTTGACATGTATTATTCAATTATCCGTTTTTTTTTTGTCACCTTAACACTTCTAGGCCTGTCCCCAGGAAGGGGGGGGGGGGGAACTTATGATGTCTTAACAATTGAGTTGACCTGGCTAGTTGTACTTGATATCAGTTTAGAGTAAAAGTGAATAAAAGCGTGAATCAATATGAAAAATAGGTTTGATCCGGTTGAACCAATGACCTGGAAGGATGGAATCATTACCAAACTTGGGTTTATTGCTTTTTATTTAATAAAAGTAAGAAATCACTATATTGTTGTGATAATTGTTTTTTTATTTGTATAAATTAGGATATTTGGACTATACATTGCTCCGATTTGGATTATATTCAAACACCTAATTTCTAAAATTCTAAAAAATGTCAGTTAAAACAAAATAACAACCATAACGATTTAGGGCTTTCGTTGAGTTTAATGAACAAAAAAAATAAAATTAGGGTTGATAATGATTCACATCACTGAATTTTAAGACATAAAAAACCTTTATCATGTGAGAAAAATAAAAAGTTAAAAACTAATAAAGTAAGGGTTCATTTATTTTCTGAAAGATGTCTTAATATATTTTAATATGATCTAATAAGAGGTTTGATGTAAAGGCTTTTTGTTTTTTCTTTTCATTAAGATTTGAAAATCTTTTAGAACTCTTAATGAATCAGAGATAAAAATGACACTTATTACTTATTAACTAAATTCATGACCCATTCTCCTATAATAATAGAACTAATTCTTTTACTGGTTCATGCCAACATTTGCTTCTCCATCCATCTATATACATGATCTTTTCCTCTTCTTAGTCGCCGATGTTGAACATCTCTTTCTTAAATATTTTGGTTTTAATTCATTGTATTATTATTGTTTGATATTTTTTATTAGAATATTTTATTTTATACTTAGAAAATTTTTATTAGATTTTCGTTAAAAAAGTAATAGTTGAATATAAAATATCATAAAACAAATAAATACAAACATTCAGATGTTCTAAAAACAAACAACAAAATAATAATAAACATCACAACAATCTTTTAATATTTAGAAAGGATATTCCGATTTAAAAATATAACCTCTTAAAAAATCATACTAAAATTCTTTTTTAAAAACAGCCAAACTTGATCTTAAACATATTCTTAAAAATAAGTCAATTATACCGATGATCATACAATATATTCAACGTTTCAAACAGCATCTCAAACCCCCTCTCAATTATTAATTATAAAAAAATTAAAATAACTTAACCGTTGATTACTAAAAGTATCGAAAATTCGAATTGTAGATTCATATCTTCATAACTACAGGGGGAATTCTTAAACCTCTCGTAAACTTAAAGGCATCGAAATGTAGATTTAATGTCCAAACTTTCCCACCAACGTTGTAATATGACTCATGCCTTTAAACTCGTCCCACGTGTCTGTTCATCACAAGCCTTGATGACTCCCCCAATCCTTCCCCCTTCAAATATTCTCCTCTGATTACTATTATTTCATGATTCCATCTGTATCTGCCCCCAATTGACATTCCTCTTTTTTAATTCCTCACCTCACCAACCTAATTTCGTCTTCATTTCCATCTCTTAATCTGAATCCTATTTTCTATTTCTAGGGCTCATCTCATCCAATTTGGGGATTTTAATTCGTTTGGCTAGGGTTCATCAATCGTACCCAGTAAGCTGTTCTTGTTAGAAAAAGAGTTAAATTTGTAATCTTTTTCACGAAATTGTCGTTTTTTGGGATTTGGGGTTTTCATTTCTCAGCGATTGCCGATGATGGTTTGATTATTTTCCCCCATCGGACGAATAATTTGGGTAGTTTCTAAAGAAATTAGTTCCCAAGAATTGTTTTTTTTAGATCTGCTTAAAGATATCAATGGACGATTCTTCCTCATCGTCATACTGGTGCTACAGATGCAACCGATTCATCACAGTTCCGGCTCACCGGCAAGATTCATCCTTGTTTTGCGCCGATTGTAACGGTGGATTTATAGAGGAGATCGATAGCCCGACCCGGTTACTTGAATCCACACTCTCGGACTCCCGTCGGAGGCGATTTCCGGCATCGGATATGTACATGGTCGAAAACGAGCAACAGAGCTCAGAACAGAGCCCTAGCCCTAGCGCCGCCGTGCTCCGCCGGGCTAGAAGGAACACCGGTGACCGGTCGCCGTTCAACCCCGTCATCATTCTCCGTGGACCCGCTAACGGGAACACACCGACTTTTGTATCCGGTGATGGTGGGTTTGAGATGTATTACGATGACGGAGCCGGGTCGGGTTTGAGGCCGTTACCGGCGAGTATGTCGAACTTCTTATTGGGTTCTGGGTTTGATCGGTTGTTGCATCAATTGACTCAAATTGAAGCAAATGGGTTGGGGAGAATCGATCAGAATTTACCGGCGTCAAAGGCTGCAATTGAAGCACTACCGACGATTGAAATTCAAGAAATTCATATTTTAACAGAATCCCAATGTGCTGTCTGCAAAGACCCATTTGAATTACAAACAGAAGCTAGAGAAATGCCTTGTAAGCATTTATACCATTCAGATTGCATCCTTCCATGGTTAAATTTGCGTAATTCATGCCCTGTTTGCCGCCACGAGCTGCCGCCAGATAATCAAGATTCCGGTTCCGATGGCGGTAACGAGGAAACGCTGGGTTTAAC
This sequence comes from Dittrichia graveolens, assembly GCA_038502395.1. Classification (NCBI taxonomy): domain Eukaryota; kingdom Viridiplantae; phylum Streptophyta; class Magnoliopsida; order Asterales; family Asteraceae; genus Dittrichia; species Dittrichia graveolens. The sequence goes on from JARJIL010000002.1 coordinate 98,084,546, forward strand.
GATATGGAGGCTGCCCGGGGGTGGTTTTGCGGTGGGTAGGAGAGGAAGGGAGAGAGAGATTCCGGTTATCTTTACAGAAATGGACGGTGGATTCAACAATAATGGAGGTCCAGCGAGGAGGTCGTGGGGTTTAAGAGGGAATCGTGGTAGAGGTGGCAGCGGATTGCAGCGGGTTTTGGGTGGTATGTTCTCTTGTTTCGGTGGTGGTGGACGGCGGAGGCGTTTGTCATCCAGTTCAAGTTCGAGTTCCGATGAGGGAGTAAGAGTTGGAAGTAGATTTATTCCGGCGATATTCAGTAGTAGTTCTTCTTCACGGCGGCGGCGGGCGTGGGCTTTTGATGTGAATAATCGGCCACAAATGTGGTGAATCTTGAATGTAAATAAACAAAGTTACAAGAAGAGTTGAAGGTTGTTTTGATACGAATCCTGAATCCATTATCCACATAACATGGTTGACATAAGTTGCTGAAATTAATGATACTTGGTTCTGGGTTATTACTATTATTTGATGATACTTTGAGATCCATAAATGATTGTGTATGTATTTGTTCCTGGTTGATTCAACTCTTTTGAGTTACATAGAGAACATGAATCTAAAGCAAGCAGTACCTTTTTCAAACCACCTTTAATATTCTCATGTTTTTTAAATGAGACACATTTTTCACTCTTCCTCTCTCCAAATTGGGGGTTCGGGTCCTCAAAATTAGGGATACAAAATGAACCAGAATTGAAGTAAGACGAAAACACATCACATGCAAAGGGTTTGTCAAGCTTTAAACCAAATGAAAAATAAACATCAAACTCTGTCACCTATGATAAAATCGAATGAAAAGGAAATTGTGGGAAGAACGGTGATTTAATTGAACACTCACGATGGTGAACCATGACGATTCAACTGTAACGAACGAAAGCCTTAATCAGTGGTGGCAAGACAGTTTGACGATCAAAGCAACATGGATCTAACGAGGAAGGTGCTTGCAAAAGGGTCTGATCAAGATGCAAAAGATGGAAACCTACGCACAGAGAAATAGGTGTTTCTATCTCTTCTCAGATTAGAGGAAAACAGAAAGTTAAAACTCCTTGTTAAGCCAATCGGTAAGCTCGAATGGGTTCCAGAGTATTGGGTTGCATTCGGGTGACTCGGGAATACCGGTACACCCACTTCTTCGGGGTAGCTCTCGGGTTTTTGAACCTGAGCTCACCCACTGATTTTTTTTAGATTGTAAGAGAGAATAAGGGGAAAGAAAATATTAGGTTGTATGGGTTAGACAATACTCGGGATTCAAGTAAGAGAGAAAATAAGGAAAAAATAATGTGGGGTTGATGTAGCATTTAGGTTGAGAAAGATTGATAGACACACACTACTCATGGTCTTAGACCTAAACAAAAAGTCTCTCATTCATGTCTTCGTGCCTAGATATGAAAGAATATTTTTTCTTTTTTATATATCTAACAAACAATAATCGATTTTCAGTGACCGAGCTTTTTTATGACTAGAAAAAAAGTGACTACTTTATCTATCATATATCTTTTTAACGGAAAAAAGATATTTACAAAGAAAATGAAACAACTTTCAAAGAAAATGAAACAACTAAAAGTTAAAACAAAACTTTAAGCCTACTCACACGAGGAGACACTCACCTTGCACCTTTGAACCCTTGATATCACATTACCATCAGTACAAATGCCCAATAGTCTCGCCTTACCATGAACATCACTGTCATAAACGCCGATCTACTATAATCGTCCCCGACACCTTCTCCCAACTTATACCACTTTTGCCAGACGATAGCTCTCAGCTCTCTAATTTGATTTTGTGTTCAATTTTGAAGTTTGTGAAATCTTCTATATGCTCCTCGATTTCGTGCTTTAGGTTTGTGTTAAAATGTTATGAGTACTTCATATCTTCAATTTTAGTCTGGTAAATTATGAAGGTTTCTAATTAAAATTGTTTTGTAATGTTTCAGGAAATGGAGTTGGAGCAAACTTCAAGGGGGCAAAAGTGAATTGTTTGGTGAGATAAAAGTCGGGCTCAAGAGATAGAAATGGGACATACGATATATTGTTTTCCAGACTTCACATCTTCGGGACTTACTTCTTTTGTTCGTTTTTTGTTCTCTTGTAAATTAGGTTGATTCCTTATTTAGCCTTTAGCACAAATAATAGAGAGTTCTTTGGTTCTTGATTAGTGTTGGTTTATGAGCTGATTGATTGTTAAGTTTCTCACAGTTTACAATATTAAACTCGCCATGTACAATTTTAGGGTAGAACCTTAATTTGATCTTTATTCACATTACCTGCTTGATTTTGACTTTAGATGTTGCGCTCTTCATTTGAAATCAACAACTTAAACCTGAATTTTGAAATTCAAAACTAGTCTAATAACCAAAAGTGAAATGACGAATCTTTTGTTTTCTAAACCAGTAAATAGGGCTAGTCCAAAAAGCTACTGAAAGTGCATAAATAAAAAAATGAATAAAATCAGCTAAAAAAACAGACTCCGAAATTTGCTTGTATTTTAATTTTATTATGTAACTATGATAAGAAAGGGAAAATTACTTAGGCTAGTCCACCCGCTACAAATTTTGCATGAAAACTTGGTAAAATCAAATTAATGGGTTTCAGTTTTAATCTATTTTTCAGTATCTCATGAAATTAATATCTAAGATGCATGATCATTTGCATACTGTGACATGGTAAACAAGATAGGTGATATTAGTAACATGGAAGTCCTAGATCCAAATGAACATTGGTCAATTAGTGCTGCCTTTGCATAGTCATAGGGGAAGTGGCGAAGTGTCCCAGGCAAGGTCTAAAAGGTAGCGCCACTAGAGGCGATCCCATTGAGTAGCTGATGTGATCCTTGAGATTAAGATCAATATAAAGAACAAAAGAATTTCTATTATACAATCTCAGTACATTGATAAATTGATAAAACATGAAGTTATATGTTATTATTATTATTTTTTGAATTTGTAACTTTAAGATCCTAATGTGATTAGTGGGTATAGGATCTGGTTTTTAAAAATAATTATGATAGTTGGTCAATGTAGGATAGCTGAGTTTGTATTCTAACCTTTTGTCATATGGTTTTCATATTATTAAGGAGGCAATCTTCCTTCTAAAAGTGTATTGAGTCAACAACGACATTACATAATTTTGTTAAAAAAAGGTACGAGAGATGTAAAATGTAGACAATCATACCTTTATGTGTATGTAGGTAGAGAAGATGATTCTCAAAATCGAAAATTCACAAAATATGATAAAATCCAAGTAGCATCAAGTGACTTTATAGTGTCGCTGGAATTTTCTTTCAGAGAGAGAAAGAGAGAGAGAATCTATGGAGACGGCGTGAGAGAGAGAGAGTAATAAGGGGATGGGTAATTGTCTTAAAATAATAAAAGAATAAATAAAACAGAGAATGAATTAAATTTTAAGATAAATAAATTAAAATTTAGAAAAATATATAAGATAAGGAGACAAGGGTGTTTGTGTCAATTCAATTTGATTAAGGTTCAAAATGCATGTTTATATATTTGCATTTTTCATATATCTGCAAGTACGTATATTTGCATTTTCATACATTTTTTTGAAAAATGCATTTTTATATATCTGCATGTTTATATATCTCAATTTTCAACATACATTTTTTCGAAAATGCATGTTCATATAGATTGCATTTCCTGATTTAACATACATATTCAATACAAATATTCTCTAGAAAATACAAAATAAACATCAAACAATTATCTTTTGAGACAATAAATCAACCCAATTGCATTTTTAATAAACTCTTACATTTTCAATATCTAGTTTCAAAATGAAAAACTAAAAAACACTACAAAAATCAACATAACTACAAATGAAAAACTAAAAAACACTACAAAAATCAACATAACTGCATTTTTACACATTCATACATTCGGTAACAACTGTGATAAAAATCAAAGTAAAGTTCGAAATTAAAAACTGAAATGCTAAAGCCCAAACCTAAATATGAACTAACCTTGAAACAAATTTAAACACCAGGTTGTGAAGGAACAAAATTCAAGCACAAAATTCCTTAGATGTGTTATTTTTATCTGGGTTGTATTTTCGTTATCATCTTCATCTGGGTTGCATTTTCAAAATAAAAATTTTAAAAATATGGGAATAGTGATCTTGATTTAAAAAGGAATAAAAAACTAGTAGATTGATATAATTTTTTTATTTAGATTCTAAAAACTTAATTAGTTATGACAAATTTAAACTTTGAGGGTGATATTTTATTTAATTGTTTAAAAATATAAAATAAAATTGTGGTGATCATTTAAACGTGGAAGGTGATGAAAGTGAGTTTTAAACTAGATTTCCTATACTACATTTGGATATATATTTTGATCTTATAAATTACAAAAATACCATCAAGAGATTTTAGCCCTTTGTTTTAATTAATCTAAAGATCCAGATTTGTTTTTTAGGTTCTATGGTTAAGACTATATTCTATATTGATCATTTATACACACACACACACATATATATATATATACCATGAAAATATCATTTGGGAACTGTTTTTATTGTGACTACTGCGATTACTATTTGTAACCGCCATGATTGCTCATTCATTGGGGTATTTTTATCTTTTATATAATTTTCCAACCATGAATTGCGTCAGGATGAGTTGTCATTAAAGATCGAACATTGATTTTTCCGAAATACCTCTTATTAATGCATCATTAATGTGTTATTAATTAATCATAATGCATTTTTAATAAACCATCATTTTTATTAGCCATTGATTTATTTTAATTAAGGGTCAAGATTGTTCTCACGGTACTCGCAATAAAAATAATTCACAAATGAACAATCCATATATATATATACATATATATAGGGGAAGTTAATTTGAGAAACAGTTTTATTGCAAGTACCACGAGAATCATTTGTAGACATTGATCATAATTTAATCAAAGATTAATATTAGTTGTGACAAACATGTAATTAACTAAAAACATAGTCGTCATTTTCATTTTTCAAAAATGTTAAAGGGATATTTTAAACAAATAGCCTAAATAAAAAGGGACCACGAACTCCATTTTCTTAAAACTAAAATATCTACCAAACACAAACTCCATTTTCTTAAAACTAAAATATCTACCAAACACAAACTCCATTTTCTTAAAACTAAAATATCTACCAAACACAAAGATATTAAAATACGAAATTAGTTAACAAAGGATTTCTGAAGAACCTTTCACCCCATGGATATCGGTAAGAAGTCTGAAAATGGTTCCAACCCAGCTAATCAATGGGTAGTCCTTTGAAACAGAGGTTTTTCACTTTTTCTAGTAAGTAGTGATTAGCGAGCAAATCAAATATTCGAATGATATATGAAATTAAAGATTTTTCTCTTTCTGATTTGTTGTTTCGTCAAATTTTAAAGTTTAACGAGAGTATATACACAATTTTCAAAAAACAATTACATTTATGGTATAATAGTTACTTTAGATCGTTTTTATTAAAGTTAATATTAGATTTAGGGTTGGGATCGGCCTGAAATAGGGGTGTTTATCGGTTCGGTTTTTGAATTTTTTGTTTAAACGGTTTGGTTTATTCAGTTTATTATTTTTTTTTGCTAAAACTGTAACCGAACCGAAACCGTTTAAATTAGTGTCAAAACCGAATTCCAATTCAGTTCGGTTTCCGGTTATGACCGTTTAAACCGAATCCTTCAGCCCATTTTGCTTCTTTCCACTCTCGCACAGTCGTCGTCGTGTGTCGTTGAATCATTCCTTCGTGGAATCGTTGCTTCATGGAATCACACCTTTGTGCCTTCGTGGAACACTGAAATAGAGTATCGAACGAAACGTGGTTTAAAGGTTTAGGCCATTACTCATTAGGGCACCGCCAAGACAACGAGAAATTGAGAGAATGAGAGGCGAGAGCAACTGAGAGAGTAGGAAATTAGGAACTGAGAAATGACCTAATATATAATGTCGGTCAAAAATTAAAAAATATTTATAAACAATATAATATAATATATATGATATATAATTAAAAAAAATACTGAAATAACTAATTCGGTTTAATCGGTTTGAAAATCCCTAAAACTGTAACCGAACTAAAGACCGATTATGGTAATCAGTTTCGGTTTTTAAACCGAACAGAAAACCGAATTTGAAAACGATTTCAAAGCGGTTCAATTTATGATTAAAACGGTTTATAACCATAAGGCAAAAGGAATTGAAATCAATGATACACTCTGTCGATTTTGTCTATTAATGGATGAAAAACTAGACCACATTTCTTTTCCTACACAACAGTATTCTCTTTCCGGAAAAGATCTTTGGCTGGTTAAATATCCATATGTACCATTTGCAACCTTCACCGAGTTCTTCAACTTTGGTAACTCAATAGGTCCAAAGAAGTAGATAATGATTTTTTGACGGTATCTGTTATGTTCTTATTTGGGGTATTCAGAAATGGAGAAACAAACTTACTCATACGGAGAAGTCGGCGAAGGAAACAATATGGAAAGAAGACATCTTCTCTTTTACACAAAGTTCTTCAATCTTTTGGATGCAAAATAGAAGTAAGAAGAAAGGATTTTTTTTGGCATTGGTGGGTGTCATGATTTTTGGTGGGCTTGAGTCCTTTGTGGTTGAAGCTTGTCTAGGCTCATTTTGTGTACCCTTTTGTTGTATCCTCTTGAGTAAATGAAATGATTCTCTGAGCTTTTAAAAAAAAAGAAGATACAAATATAATATTATTTTATGTATAAGATGTAGTGGATATGATGCATAAAAATCATTTTCAGCACTTGATCGTGACATTTAACCTTTTGGATGATCGCACAACATGACACACGTACATACGTACGTACCTCTTATTAGGGATGGTAAAAAAACTCGAATCCGACGGGGAAAACCAAAAACCGAGTTAAATGGGGCGGTTTCGTGGATGCTAAACGGGGACGGGGATGGTGAAAAATCGAATACTTTAAGCGGGGACGGTGATACCCGCTCCGATTACTCAATTATATTTTATATATTTTTATTCTGTTTTTATATTTTTTATTCTATTTTTATATTTTTTATTCTATTTTTATATTTTATATTCTATTTTTAATTATATATTATATATTCATATAAAGTTGGAAGAGTGGTATAATTTATAATTTGAATCGTCTTTGAACACTTAATATTTTAAAATCATTTGTTTGAATACATTTGAACACTTAATCATTATCTTGGATCGTTTTGTATGTATTTGTGGAAATGTATTAATGTTGTATAATTTTAGTATAATTATTTTTTAAAACTCGTGACAAAATCTTAATAGTGAATAAAGTTAAGCGGTGAAAAATTACCGTTTAATTACCCGTTCACATTAAACGGGGATACCCGTTTCCCAGTGGTTTTCCCCGGTTACCCGACGGAAATCCCCGTTTAAATCCCCGCGGTTTTTTAAATGGGGACACGGACATTTTTTAAATGGGGACGAGGACGGGGGGACCAATCCCCGGCCCGAAACCGGCCCATTGTCATCCCGAGTACCTCTAAGTATTAAAATGTAAAAAGCATTTTAATATTGTTGTAAAATTGTCCATAACGTACTCGTCAAAAATGAATAACTTAATCAAAGGATATAATAATGATTGCATGCTATTTACCGATTTCTCCCTAAACCTTAATTATTCCCTTAATTAGTTTAACTTCCAAAAAAGAATTAATTAGTAATAGTAACAAACGCACATGCACATACTCACACAATTGTACGAATGACAAAAATACTATTTGTACATTAGAAAAAGGATGTATGCATATTTCATAGACACTAATTAAATGATTAACATACTTCTCATTATAAGTATTTAAGATAGGTAATACTATATATATATATATATATATATAATTAGGATAATGAAAAAATTGTAAGAGTTGTAAGAGGGACTCTAAAAAGAACACATGACAAAATAAATTAAAGGGTATTTTTGAGAGCTAATGAATCATTTCTCTCACCTCTTCATAATTCGCCTGCTCCCCCAATCCAACATAATCCACATTCATACTCCATCCATTTTAGTTATCAATACTCTCTTTTCTAAACTAATCCCCCCCACACTCTACTCACAGCCGCCTCCTCCTCCATCTCCGACCACCGTTCGATGACCCCTTCACCACCTCCCTTTAATATTCCTCTATATCCTTGCCATCCTTAGGTATCCTGCACTGTTCAAATTCTTTTCTACCAAACCCTATAGTTCTCCAGTTCCACACGTCGTACGAGGCAACGTTACTCTAATCAGCTGTGATCTTCAGATGCGGCGTCGCTCCTCCTCTAATCGCTGTCATCTAGTGTTGGCATATTGTGAATCGGTTTTTCAAGCATCAAAGTCGACGCTGGTATCCATCACCTCTACTGCATCAGATATGTATGGCCATCGATTTCGGGGTAGATCGAAGTTGTTCATCAATGTCGGGTCTGTAGGCATCGAAGACTATTGACGCAAACTAGCACAACCGTTGCCGTACTAATCCTCACTGCGTCAAATCTTATGACGATTGGGTTTTTGTGGATTAAAATTAGTCATCAGTTTTAGTGGTTCTAATCTGATTTAATTTTTGGTTCACAAATATTATGTTTCTGTATATTTGAATCAATGTTTATTCATCGATTTTGGTTCACATATTTATTCATCAATTTTAAATCAGTGTGCTTTTGTAACGTATTGAAATCTTTGATTACAATAGTAAAGTGTTGTAAATCAATGTTCATGGAATCATCACTAATTTTTGGGGTTCATCTCATAATTTCATCTATGTTTTTTTTTGTGAATAAAAATTTTGTTTTGAAATTGATGTGTAATACATTTAAGGATTCTTTTGTATTTGATTAACAATTAGGTTAGGAATTTTTTATAAATATTATCAGTGTATTTTTTATAGCCAGTGTGAATCAAAAGAGGGGTTATTCATCGTTTTTTTTAATAAATATTTGATGTGCATCAGAAGAACTTGCATCTGTTTTGCCAAAGAATAAAAATGGGGTTGTTCTATCATTTTTATTGATGAAATGCTTGTTGTTCTTCAAAATTTTTATCTGTTTTGAAGAAAATCAAACATGAGTTTAAGAATGATGAACTTGCGACTTCCCTCATTTACTCGTTCTTGGCTCAAATCAATCTTTGATGAATTGTGGATCAAAGTTATTTCCTTGTTTGGGAGAAGTATTTTCTCAAGGCTTCTTGTTTATCAATTTCCAAATCACATTAAATGTGCAATCAAGTTCTGGAATCATGACATTCATCAGTTTCTAACCCCATTTTAGGATTTGTTTAGACTTTTGTTTCATAGAAATTATATACCAATGGATTGAATCCATGTGATGTTTAGAATCTGTTTTGATTTTTGGTTCATATATTATGTATCAGCGTATTGAATCATCAATTTTTAAATCAATCTGTTTTTTAATCCGTGTACTTTTGTTAATTTTGAATCAGTATTATTCATCACTTTTAACTTCAGAGTTATTCATCAATGTTGACTTATAGAGTTATTCATCAATTTTATATCAGTGTGTTTTTGAATTTAATGTCCTTTAAATCTCGCTCATAGTTATTTGGATTTAAAATTGATGAATATTTGCTCTGCCTATTTTACCCTCAACCGCCTATGTGTCAGTCAAATTTTTCCAATGATCTCGGCTTGACTATATTTGCCACATCACCATATCTAATGGTTGAAAATGCCTTTTACTACTCTTACTAATATATAACTCTTACTATATCATATATATATATATATATATATATATATATATATATATATGGGAAGGTTCATGCGAAAAATATTTTATTTGCGAAAAGTGCGAGAAACAATCTCAGCCACATATTTTTATTTGATTTTTTTTAATTTGAAAGGGAATAACGGTAAAACAAAACTTTTCCCTCTCCAATCTATTTCTCTTTCCTAAAATTTTAAATAAAAACTAAAATAAATTAAAAATAATTACTAGTAGATAATTAATTTTACGGAGTTCACCGATGAACAAACCCAAAAACATTCAATAAACAATAAACTAAAAATAATTACTAGTAAATAATTAATTTTATGTTCGATAATGAACACAACCAAAACTATAATAGTTTTAAGATAATTTAAACAAAAATTCAATATTGAACACAGTCAAAGATGTATGAGATTTTTAATCAATAACACTATAACAAACACCGTCGAGTACACATTGTGACCAAACAATAAATATTAACCAACATTTATTTGTTAACAAATGAACAATACAATACAATACAATTAAAAATCATACGATTACATTAAACCAAATTTTCATTTTCACTAATCAACAATACAAACAAAACCAAAATCTATTCCCTAATAAACAATAAACATTAAACATCCTAATTTTCTCTTGTTAAATATTTAACAATTTAAATAAAAATAAAATAAAATAAATAAAAAATTAAACAAAACTAAATACTCCACTTTTCATGTCCTCCTTCCATTACACATCCAAACTTTCTTTTATTGATGTGATAAGCATATCTCCCCGAGTTAAGGTCTTTAATCAGATTTGTTCAGTATCATTGCTTTTTTACAATGAATATATCTAACAACAGATATCAAATAACTAGTGAACACGATAATAATAAAAGGCATTAAGAAAATAATTCAATAATAAACAAGAATAAAAACATGGAAAAACCAAGCATTGATTGGATCCAAATGCAAAAAAGGTATCACATTATTGAATACCCCAAACTCTATTTACATGAGTGTTCAGTAATGAATAAATAAAGAACAAATATACCTATAACTACTTGTTCAAAACCCTAAAAAGAAAAAAAATACCTATTTTACACATGAAAGAGGCGGCGAGTGGTTGCCGATGCAATGGAGGCTTTTCACCCAACCGCCGTCAGTGTGTAGGGTTTGCAACAGTGCCGCCGCCGTCGGTGTGTGGCAGCGTCTATTATTTCTCGAAGGTGGAGATCTGTGAGGTAGATGATGGACTGTGACGAGAGAACTCTAAGGCGATGATCGATTGTGGAGAGATCTATAAGGCGTCGATCTTATGGGCTTATAAGATTTCTCGTCACCGGCCACGGATGAGAGAGAGAGAGAGAGAGGTAGAGGATGCCGGCGGCCGGTCACGGTGGAGAGAGAGAGACTGATGGTTGTGAATTTCTTGATTGGGATGGCGATCGTGGCGACAGCGGGTGAGAGGAGTTCGTTCCTCACCGGCAACGGAGAGGCACGGCAGCGGTGAAGACGTCGAAGAGGGCTGCTGATACACGGTGGTGGTGGTGATGGTGATGGTCATGGTGACGGTGGTTGAAAGTGGGAACAACATCCAAGTTTGAGACGGTCTTTGGGAGCTCGTGAGTTTTAAAATGCGATCTTGAGAGAAAAATTAGGTACAGATATATGTTAAAATGTCTAATTTATCCTTTTTATATTTAGATAATATCATTATAGTTTGTTTTAGTTACAAATGTGCCATGAGATGATAATAACCATTAATCAAATAATCTACTGGTCAAAAACACTTCTCGCACTTTTCCCGAAAAAACCCTTTTCGTATAGGGGAGGGTTCATATTAAAAGTGTTTTATTTGCGAAAATTGCAAGAATCAATCTCAGCCACTTATTTTTATTTGATCTAATGGTCTAAATTAATCATATATTTTATTTAATTTAAATTTAAAATGGTATTATGATAAAAGAAAATTATTCTCTCTCAATTCTATTTTTATCACTTATTTCCCTTTCTTAAATTTTGAATAAAAACAAAAATAGATTAAAAATTATTTACGACTAAATTATTTATTTTTAAGAAATTCACCGGTGAATACAACCCAAAAAATTTACAAGTTTTTTTTTATCATTGTTGTGTTCAATAATAATCACAACCAAAAGTATACGAGAGTTAAAGATGAAATTTACAATATTTAATATTGAACAGAGTAAAGAATATGTGAATTTTTCCATTATTATTATATTAGTCAATTAATCTCATAGTGTTAACTATTGAATATGTGAGTTTTTCAGCAAGCAGCTATTGAAATTACAATATTCAATACTGAACACGAGTTTTTCTATCGTTACTATTTAAAATCAATTAATCTCATACTATACAATGATGAATGAATTTATTCTTGTTCATAGAAAAACACATTTTCTATGTTTGTTCATAGAAAATCCTTTTTCGCATGAATTTATACTGTTCACCAATGAATGAATTTATGTAGTTATTCACCAGGGGTCATCACCATTCAACAATAAACAAAAATAAAAAACTATATAATCTAAAAACCTAAAATTTTAGGTAGCTACACCACTTTAAAATACAAACCCAAATTAAACAAATAAAAAAAGAAAATAAAACAATTAGATAAACACGTATGCACTTTCTTAGAAGAAGGAGATAAAGGGATCCAAGGAAATAGTTTTAAAAAAATTAAAACAAAGATTGGGAACCCGTGGTCATGGTGATCGGAGTTTTCTCGGCCAGTAACTTCTTCGACGATGATGAATCAAAGCAAACATATCAAGTGAGTTTTAGGGTTTCGCCGCCAAACGGGGCAAACCTGACGAACCAGATGTGGGACTTTTAAAGCAAACCCCACATATTCGAGGAACCACAAACCAGATCTGGTTTTGTGGTGGTGCTTTTATGCTGTTCATGACGATGCGCAAACCGACGAGGTGGTAACGGCGATATGGGACGCAAATGTGTGGTGATGGCGAGGTGGGACGCGCTGGTGTGGCCACGAGGTGGGACGCAATGGTGTAGTGACAACGGCGAGGTGAGTCGATATTGTGGTCGGTCGATGAGCATAGTCAGCGGTGGCCGGTAACCGGAAGCCTGGCCGACATCGGTGCAGAGAGAGAGAGAGAGGGGATAGAGGAGAGAGGTGTGTATAATTACTTTTTTATCCTTTAGTTAATAAAATAAAAATAATTGAATTTATTTTTAATTACTAAAATGCCATAAGAGGTTGGGGCGATTAATTGAGAGAGAGGGGGTATAGAGGAGAGAGGTGTGTATATGGGAATGAATTTGCACTTTGTATTGGAATTTGAATGATTCGTGGAATTCAAAATTATACTGAGTAGACAAACATGATGTAATTTCTATCTGATAGAGGTTAAGATATCCGTGGTGAGTTGATCTGTGGATTAAGTGGAAATGTTTGACATATTAATTAGAAGCAAGAGAGAAGTAATATGTGGATACCTTGGTATGTAAGACAGTGAATGACAGATATGTAGAATTTCTTAAATTGAGATGAACAGATTGATGGTGAACAAGTATTCAAGAGACGTATAGATATTGTTTAGTAGTGTAAGTGTGAAAGAAAATGACTGAAAGCCAGGTTTCTCGAGTTTATGAGTTTTATAATTGAATTGAAGAAGAGTTGTTAAACTCCGTTGATTATGAAATGATAAAAGATTAGTAGAAGTGAATGGTAGTGAATGGTAAGAAGAAAGATATGGATATGTGTTACATAGAACTTGACAACCAGAAAGAGATGAACCATTTGATATATGTTATAGGGTTCCGAGGACGGAATCCTCTGAAGGAGGGAAGATTTGTAACATCCGAAAACCCGGCCTAGTAGTAGGCGGGATAATGGTACGTTTAAATGTGTTGGTATGCATATTTAAAGAGTTGTGTTGTGATTAAATGAGTATGTGAAGTTGTATGTGTTTATGAGTAAATAAAATTAAGTTTGGTACGAGGATTATAGAAAATACCACGATCGTATGTTAAGTTACAGGATCGAGAAAGATTAATTGTTTGAAAGTAAGTGGACATAATAAATGGTATTATGATATTGAATAATGAATTAATGGTTAATTGGCATGTGGTATATGCTAGAAGAGTTAATAAAGTATGTATGATATTGTGTATGTATGTATGATGATATGTATGTTAGTATGTATGTATGTGTTTTGGTTAAGTGGTGACACATTTTATTTGAGAAGTCAACACGTGTATATGGTTGCATGCAATTTGACTTAGAAAGAAAGAAAAAGAAAAGTGAAAGTGAAGGTGTGTGTATGTGTTTTCTCTGGTGAAAAAGAAGAAAGAAGAAGATTAACTAAAAACTCAAAAGTGAAGATTTTGTGATTCACAATTTGAAATAAAGGTTGGTTTATGATCATTACGTGTTATTGATGATTTAGTTTTGGTTATGAATGTATTTTTATGTGTTTAAAGCTTGAACACCATTGTTGAGTTTTAAGAAAATGGGTTTTGATGATTTTTGTTGTTTGATTTGTTAAAAAGGTGTTTATGGTGTTAGATATGCATGATAAATAGCATATATGAGTTTAGAATGAAGAAATGTTATGTTAGAAATGAATTATATAAATTAAGTTGGTTGGAAATCTGAACTTGGAGAAAGAACCTTGAAATCCGAAGCATGTAGCGGCGCTACATCGATGGTCGCGGCGCGACATTCAAGCAAATCCGAGAATAAGGTCGGTTTTGAGAAATCCGAATGATTCAAATCCAAATCTTCCAAATCCGACATTTGGAATCCGAGAACATGAATCCGAGTCCTTAATCCGATTGTGTAATCCGAGAAACCAAATCCGTAGCTCAAATCCGATGATTAGATCCGGATTTTGAAATCCGACAGTGTCGCGGCGCGACACAAAGGGTGTCGATGAGGTATTATTGATTATATGATTAAATCAATTTGTTTACATGATTATGAGATATAAATATTGTTGGAATATGCCCGCTGACACGAACGAGTTAATGGCACTACCGATGAGGTATAGGCCTATTGGGTCACACACCAAGTATTGATTCCGGCAACACGATCAAGCAAAAGAGAGGAAAAGGCCAAAATGGGTTTTGGCAGGATGGTACACGGGCCGTGTTCCTGAACACGGGCCGTGTCCAGTCCAACATACACGAGGCGTATTAGCCCAGTTCAAGGTCGTGTAATTTGGGCCTACACGGGCCGTGTAGATGAACACGGGCCGTGTAGTGCTTGATAGACACGGGCCGTCTTAGCCCAATTGGGGCCGTGGACTTTGGGCCTACACGGCCGTGTAGACCTACACGGGCCGTGTACGTTCGCTGTAACAGCAGAATTAACAGCCTTAAACACTTGGTTTAATGGTGTTAACTTCTAATAATGGTGGTAGACAAAGAGGCTACGAGTTATCTGCTCTAAGTGAGGTTTTTGGATGTCTCTTGGCTCTTGGTTGACACTTGAACTCTCTCTCACTTGTTCATCTTGTTCTTGGTGTTCTTGAACACAAGAAGCAAGAAACACATAGACTTGGGTGTTGTTTTGGTGGCTACACCAACTTACTAGCATTTGGGAATCAAGGTTGCTTGGGGTGGACTTCATTAGAGGAATCCTTGTTTGGATTCTTGAAGCCTTGACTTGCTTGAGTTCTTGAAGATTAACAAGAGGAAGATCATTGTGCTTGAGTTGTGGTATAATTTTCTTTCTATCTTGTTTATTGTATTTTAATTGAAATTCCATGTCTAGATATTGGTCCATGGGAAGTGTTTGTTTGGTTAGCTTATTATTTTGTATTAAATCTTGCTTCCGTTGCTACTCGATTATGCCAAACAAATACCTTCAGTGGTATCAGAGCCATATCTAACATGGCTTTGCACTAATTAGTCTAGAAAAACCATATGAATATTTTATACAAGAAATTGTTTTCTTGAAATGATTTTGGTATGGATGGTTGCTAGGCTAAAATTGATATATTTATAGCCTACATAATATTCATATAAGTATTTTTATGTTAGAAAATTGTTTTCTAGAAATGGTTTTTCATGTAGATCTTTGTTGGGCTAAAATTGGTATATTTGTAGCCTACTTAATATGTTAGTTTTTACATCAAGTCTCAAAAACCATATAAATACATTGATATAAGAAAATTGTTTTCTTAAAATTGGTTTTTCCATAGAGACTCTTGTTAGATTCTTGTTAGGCTAAAATTGTATATTTGTAGCCTTGTTAATATTTTAGTTTTAATATTTATATATTTGTTGTAACTTGGCATGAAGTGTACACAAATATAAACTTATAAATGTATATATGAATATGTGTCACAAAAATGGTTTGGTACACTAGTGCATATGTACAAGGATTGTTATTTTGGTGCCTTTGATGTTGTTGACAATCTTGACTAAAATATAGATATATATTTATATCATGGTTTTGTGTGGCACACCATATTTCATTTATGTTGCGTTTGGTTAATTCGGTAACACGATATGCCCTTAGACCTATGTGTTGTGGTGGTTGATTGATTCGGTTTTTTTTGTGGCATGCGTGCCGTATTGATGTAAATATTTATTTATATATTTGTTGGTGCGGCT
Source organism: Dittrichia graveolens (assembly GCA_038502395.1). Taxonomy (NCBI): domain Eukaryota; kingdom Viridiplantae; phylum Streptophyta; class Magnoliopsida; order Asterales; family Asteraceae; genus Dittrichia; species Dittrichia graveolens. The sequence continues at coordinate 98,100,910 of JARJIL010000002.1, forward strand.
TGCACGCCGTTTATTTGATTCCGTGTATTCGTATAAATATTATAGGAATGCGACCTGCGTGTCGTTTATATATATATATATATTCTATGTGTTTGTAAATAGTATAGAATTAGAACCGGAGAAGTCAACGGGAGTCATGGTGATGACGTCTTGGCGAGAAGGAATCAACACGCTATTGGAGGTGTTGGATTCGGTGGGAGCTCACCCAACGAGACTTTACCTTGTCCTTAGGTTTTGGCCTCGTTTTCCCCGTTGTGGCTCACTGGGAAAACGCATAGGATTGTTGGGCATGTTACCGAATTATACATATATATATTTGCGTGGTTGTGTTTTATTTTTCTATGCATAGATTAGGATTCGCATGCTAGGCAATTTTTCTATAAAATTAAATAAAATACAACGTCTGTTAAAATGGTTAACAATCTCGCGCGAATAGAATTGACAAAGAAAATATAAACTTGGTATTATATTTAAGTAGTGCTTAAAATCGTTTTGACACTTACTTTGTTAATTCACAAAAGGTTTTATAAACCGGAAACAAAATCCCGTTTTTAAAAATGTAAATCACGCACCATCCGTAAGATGACACCACCCGAACCTAACAAAACAAGGATGACTGTCGAGCTAAGCACGAGTCATTCCTTACGTAGTTGTGTGGAAGGTGAGTGGGGTAACTCGCATGATTGGTTGTCGAGCTAAGCACGAGCCAATTGATGGTCGGGAGTGCCACCCGTGTGTCTTGTCGGACGGTTTACAATTTTAGTATATAACTCTTGATTAGTTGTCGAACTAAGCACGAGCTAAACAAAAATTATATATTAAGATTGGTGTAAGGAAGGGATCAAACATGCCAACCGACATAATGGATGTCAACGGATCCCGCAAGTGTCTAAGAGTTGTAATAGAGATTACAATTGGTAAAATGGTTACCAGCCTAAATAGCTTCGCCACATGATCCGTGGCAAACCCGTCACGGTGCGAGGTGAAATAAGGTTCTTAGCCCTTGTTACAAATAATTGTTTTATCTAAAACTATGGGGTAATTATTTTTAACAAGGTTTATCTAAACTAACCAAAACTCGTATTATTGTTATTTATAGATGTCAAATCATAACAATACCACGTCAAACATCTCACTTCGTGTGTTCCTAGAAAGGGAGAAACTCACGGGGGTGAACTTTATTGCATGGCTTAGGCAATTGAGGATTGTCCTTCGCCATGAGTCAAAGTTGCACATCCTTGAGGAACCCCTTCCGGAGCCACCTGCTACCAACGCGACTTGGGCCGTCCGATACGGGTATGAAAAACGTGTTGAGGACACGCACGATGTTGCCTGCCTTATGTTGTCAACTATGAGCTCGGATTTTCGAAAGCAGCTCGAGCACATGAGTGTGTACAATATGTTAAACAAGCTCAAGGACATGTTCCGACAGCAAGTTAGGCAGGAACACTATGAGTGTGTTAAAAACCTAGTCGGTTGTAAGCTGCAGGAAGGCGGGAATGTTGGTCTTCACGTCCTTAAGATGAAAGCAAACGTGGACCAAATGGAGAGGTTAGGATTTTCTATTGGGAGAGAGCTCGCTGTGGATATTGTACTCCAGTCTCTGCCCGCATTATATGAACAGTTTGTCACAAACTATCATATACAAGGATTGGAGAAGTCCTTAAGCGAATTGCATGACATGTTGAAGTCTGCGGAATTTGACATGGCCAAGCATAATTCCACCTCAACCACTCCCATCTGGGGATTAAAGAAACAAAAGAAAAGGAAGAAGAAACCGACCCTAAGAGGAAAGGTTGGAGTTTCCAAGCCTATCCTTAATATTGAGTCGAAGGACATAGAGAATGTGCATCAAGAAGAGACTCAAGAAAAAGTGGTTTGCTACTTCTTTGGAAGATTTGGAAATTGGGGCCGTCACGCCTGCCCTACGTGCCGAGAGGATATAAAACTTCTCAGGAAAGAGAGAGTTAACTTTCCATCTTCAGGTACGTTCATGATTCATTGCTATTCTTCTATAAGCTGGGTTGTTGACCCGAGCGGATTGACTCACGTTTGTCACAAATTTGTTTGTTACAAAGTGTAGGTCCTTTGGTGAAAGAAAAGCATGAAGAACCGGATCTCGAACGAGGAAACGTTGGTGATTGTCCTCCAAGAGAAGATAAGGAGACTTGATCTCGCTTTTGTCACCGGTTTATTTATTACTTTGTTTTATTGCCCTGCGTGGCAAGTAACATCTCTTTGTATGCTCGTTTTCAATTACGATGGACATAATTTTGAAGTTTTAAGAATTGATGTAAAACCTTTTTAAATGTTATTCATTCAAGGTTTTTTTATGTCATAGCTCATGTGTTGTTTTGCCCTGCGTGGCGTACAACTTTACATGTGGTGACAATGAGGTTATTCTTAAAATACGAAATTTATTATGAAAATCTATTGTGAGATATTTTGTTCAAAATTTCCCATGTCATGGCATACACAAGGATTTGTTACAAGTAATAAAATATTCATGAATAATTGATTCTGAATCCAAAATAGTTTGGATGAGTTATCTTTGTGTGATAATCAACGTAACCACATAAACAAGAAATATATCGCCTAGATCCATGTGGTTAGGATCTCGGAATAGTTTAGTTTCGGGCTAAACGCTTTGATGTTGATCTTGTTTATTAGGCTAAGATGATTATGAGATCCTTCGCCGGAGTTTGTGAGAGGATTATAAGCTTGTTGGATGTTGATCATATTTTGTGGATAATCCGTTCAAGCATACCACAAAGAATAACGAAAGAGAAACCTCTTCATCACTACCTTGATGGTAGTAATTGCGAGACGTTTATTAGTTTAGGCATATGTCTGAAACCTTGTTGGTGTTCAGAATTAGCCAAAACAACTTTAAGAATCAATAGGGCATATAGATCAAGATACTTAGATCTAGTTAAGATGCTAAGATATCTATTATCTATATATTGGATGACCATATAGTGAATTGTGGAATTGTTTCACAATTCATTTCCTACTAAGACGCATTGGTACTTGGTGTCATGGAGTAGGGAACCGGGTGTTATTGATCCGGTTTATGATGGGTCAAGAATGTGTGTCCGATTTGTCGAGATATTCATTCACCATTGTGACTAAGTCCTCAAATCTAAATTCAATTGATAGTCTATTTAGCATTTATTGAGATACGACTAGAAAGGTTCTTTGCTTGTCTATCTTATAGTTCAAAGTTATCCATTCTACATTCAGTGGGAGATGGATAAACTTGAAATCAAGAAGTGCTAATACATTTGAGGAGTTCTTCTAAGTTTTAGTTATTTAGCCTTTTGAGAACAATGTTTGTTGCTTAAAAGGGGAAGAAGAAAGAAACTAAAACTATGGCATTCCAGTGGAAGAACGTGAAACTTAAAAGAAAGACTTGATGATGATACTAGCATATAATCTGATATCTTTGATAGATGATCAGCATGGTTATGCTAGTATGCCTGACTAAGAGTCATTACTTCTTTGAATTCTGATAAGGGTCATATAGAGCCAAAGAGATATGAGTTTCTAATATCTAAGTGGCAATGACTTGATGGTGAGTCGTGTTGAGTTCACCAGTGGAACCCGAATTCGCTAAAGATATGAGAAGTAAATGATAAAGAAATGCAATCCATTTGAAATGTCCAACTACTTGACTTGACTTGATCCCATACCTAGGTGTAAACCAAGGAGGTAGTGATGGGATTAACATGGATGGAATTGTAGACAACTTCAAATACCGACTAGTGGTAAAGTTTTTCATGGTGGTTATGGAGAAACTTGTCCTAGTGGCTATGTTGAAGAATGTTTGATACTTGTGGATATTAATGACCGCGTTTCGTCATGAAACAATATGATGGGGAAGTGCTTATAACACTATCCGAGGGTCTTAATATACGTCCGTAGTATCCGATTTATGTCTACAAAAGTGGATAAGACCACTTCGGGCTTATTCTTGCATCTTGAAGGAAAGATATCTTTGCTTACTATTAGAAGATCATAGTGATGAGTTTTCTAAAATCATAGATAAAACCTTTTACGTATGTCAGGGCTAGTGGGAGCTTTGTTGTATTCCTAGTGTTAAATGTCTATGGAAGATAATGTCCCGATATTAGGTTATCTGCAAACCTAATTAAGGAATTACTGCTTCATAGAGGCATTTAAAAGATACAAAATTGGATAGTATTTAGTTCAAGAAATATAGAGATATGTTCTTGATGTTTGACGACTTGAATAGGCTTGGAGTAAGTAGTTACTCTAATGCGTGTTTCTGCTAGGATAACGGTTGATCTTTGATCAAAGTTGATGATCCTAACTTGTGGTGTTGATTGTTGGTTCTTAGGTATCACTAACCGTATTGTGGGCTTTTGAGACAATGAGGGAGTGATTACTTTACTTTAACCTTTTTGAAAAGTAAGATCTCTTTGATGCATATTTTTGAAGTAGTCTTGTCAAAAGAGATATAATTGAATAACAAAAGAACTTGTGGATGTTGTGGGATAAATCCACTAGTTAAGCCGTTGTTATGGACTAGTAGTGGTTGTCATACTAGGTCCATTAGCATGTCTGATGCGTATAACTTGGCTTGAATATGTTTTGGTTTATGATTGATTTGTACTTATGTTTTGGGGACGTTAAGCAGTATTGCAATTCATACTATATCGATTATTAAATGGAGATTTAATAATATGCCGAGGGTGGGTATTTTATGAATCCTTATTGTGCTCCATCTTAGCATGTTTAAACACTTCCGAGGATGTTTTTCATTCTAAATCTCCATAATCGGTTATACTTTATGGGAAGGAAATATAAATTAAGATTGAGGTAAAAAGTTGGTTTGGTTAAACGTGATTCTTGCCTATACTTGAAAGGGGTTTCAAGTGATTGGAGGACCCGCACCCGAGTTCGCTTCATGGTTCTAGTCATAAGAAACTCGGGATGATGATGACGTTTCATCCTTAAACTAGAGATGCATGTGATTCCAAAGCATATATCTGCTTTGCTTTGATAGTTTTCTAACGCGGTCCGTAACTCGTTATAAGGGAGATGATTGGGTAGAGTATTATCTATGTGGCGGGACTATGTAGTCAAAAGGAATTTGTTCCTCTATGTATAGAGAAGATATCCATGGGCCCCTCGATGATTGAGTGCTGACGTTCATATGCATGGCCGTGCTCAAGTTATATTGATGATGGATCAATGTTAACTTGATTTGTTGGTCACCACTAATCTAGAATCGAGAAACATAATCGTGAACGATCTGAAGGTTGACTTTATTCCATGCCTTGTGTTCACATAGGATATCGCGAACAAAGGGATGTACATGTTCATTTATCTTTAGGACAATCATTTTATGATTGGGATCTTGTCAAGAGTGGCATACCCTATACTGACTTGGGAGCATAGATGTCTTGCTAGAGGCCGCTCTATGTTTGTGTTATTTTTCGTAGTCATGCCACGTGCAAGTGGGAGTCTGTTGGAATATGCCCGCTGACACGAACGAGTTAATGGCAATACCGATGAGGTATAGGCCTATTGGGTCACACACCAAGTATTGATTCCGGCAACACGATCAAGCAAAAGAGAGGAAAAGGCCAAAATGGGTTTTGGCAGGATGGTACACGGGCCGTGTTCCTGAACACGGGCCGTGTCCAGTCCAATATACACGAGGCGTATTAGCCTAATTCAAGGTCGTGTAATTTGGGCCTACATGGGCCGTGTAGTGCTTGATAGACACGGGCCGTCTTAGCCCAATTGGGGCCGTGGACTTTGGGCCTACACCGGCCATGTACGTTCGCTGTAACAGCAGAATTAACAGCCTTAAACACTTGGTTTAATGGTGTTAACTTCTAATAATTGTGGTAGACAAAGAGGCTACGTGTTATTTGCTCTAAGTGAGATTTTTGGATGTCTCTTGGCTCTTGGTTGACACTTGAACTCTCTCTCACTTGTTCATCTTGTTCTTGGTGTTCTTGAACACAAGAAGCAAGAAACACATAGACTTGGGTGTTGTTTTGGTGGCTACACCAACTTACTAGCATTTGGGAATCAAGGTTGCTTGGGGTGGACTTCATTAGAGGAATCCTTGTTTGGATTCTTGAAGCCTTGACTTGCTTGAGTTCTTGAAGGTTAACAAGAGGAAGATCATTGTGCTTGAGTTGTGGTATAATTTTCTTTCTATCTTGTTTATTGTATTTTAATTGCAATTCCATGTCTAGATATTGGTCCATGGGAAGTGTTTGTTTGGTTAGCTTATTATTTTGTATTATATCTTGCTTTCGTTGCTACTCGATTATGCCAAACAAATACCTTCAAATATATGTTGAGAGATATATTTATATATTTGAGACTGATTTGGTTGTTGCTGTGTTTTCAGGCAAACCACAGACTCAATGATATTAGACAACTGAGCACGCGTGATACGAGGACTGAGGTGACTGGAAGTTTACTCACGGGTGGTTACGTTGGTAACATTATTGAATTATTGAAAGATTGTTTGTTTGCAAAGATTGCCTGTTAATTTGAATACGAGATTTTTGACTGATGAGTTTGTTATGCAAAGATAGATTGATTATCATACCATGATAGACTGTTAAGTCTGCTATATGCTAAATGAGAATTACATGTTCATATATGTTATATGAGAAAGAGTTTGTGATTGAGATTGTGACTGGAAGATATCAGCTTCTGTGTAAGAGCTGGTTGGGGTCAGCTGCTGATGCTAGAGCTGGGCTCGCTTGCGGTTGGTTGAACAATAGTAGCTCCTCTGTTGCATTTGTTGCTCAGAGGGGAGTTTACTGTGCCAATCGGCAAGGAGCAATCGGTAAACCTTTGCTTTGGCCAGCTTTGGTTGTAGGTTCGGTAGAACCGCCGGTCCTCGGGATGGAAGAGATAGATGAATTGACGGATTGCTTGAGGATTGATGTTCAGAGGTTCCGTTGAGAACCGTGTTTGTTTTGTGCTTGTCTGTAGCTTCCATTCACTTAGCTTTATGCTAATCCCCCACGGTTGATTGTTTTTTTTGCAGGTTTATGTGAGTAGCTGTTTAGCTTGTTTGTGAAAATGGGAATTTGACCAATACTCAGATATTGTGTTTTGAGAAGAGACGAGCCACGTTTTATAATCTTTTGTAACACAAACGAACGTTGAGATTTGTAAAGTACTTTGTACTTGTGAATGTTTATGAAATTAAGTATATGCTTCCGCAGCGTTTAAAAAAATATGGCTTGAGTTTTACGGTGTTACAGATTACTTCTCGTACTTTTCGCAAACAAAACCCTTTTCGCATTAACCTACCCATATATATATATATATATATATATATATATATATATATATATATATATATATATATATAGGGGCGGTTCAAACGAGAACTGTTTTTCATACGAGAATTTCGAACCATTTCTAGCCAATCATTTAATTTTCTGTCTTTTTAATTTATTTTAGATGTGAAAGGGTAGTATGGACATTTTTTCATTACCCTCCATTTTCTAAAACTAATATATCCATCAAACAAAAATGTGTTAAATTACGAAAATTATACCAAATTAACGAGAACATTGTGCTCTTTAATTTGAGACCGATATTGCTATATTTTTTCGAAAAAAATTCGCGTTTGCTGAGTTTTTTTTACACAGCTCTTGGATATGCACATGTGCAAAATTTGCATATGTGCTGAAAAAGTAGGTGAATCTGCGCATTTGCACAAGGGCATATATTTGCACATATGCAAATTTTGACTGTACTAAAAAAACCTAGCAAATACAAAAAAAAATTCAAAAAAATATAGCTATATCGGTCTCAAATTAAAAAGCTTAATTCTCTCGTTAATTTGGTATAATTTTCGTAATTTAATGTATTTCCATTTGATGGATATATTAGTTTAAAAAAACTGGAGGTAATGTGAAAATGTCCAAATTGCCCTTAATTAATTAAGGATAGATTTGATTAGTTTAAGGTTATCTATTAACAACTTTTTAATCTGAAACCTCCATTTTTTTTATCAATAGCTATAAAATGTTCTCGCAGTTTTCGTACGAAAAACGGCTTTCATTTGAACCGTCCGTTATATATATCTCTATACTATATTATAAAACATTTCAGTGTTCTTAATCTCTTAATTTTAAGTAATTTGAAATTACTAATTTACCCTTAATATTACAATTAATGGAAACTGTTAAATAAAACAACTATTTTGATATAGTAAATGATAATCTTATATACCATTTTAATAACTACACCTTCCAAAACAAAGATTATTTAAAAAATTAAATCAATACAAATTATCTTAATAATTAAAAATATTAATAATTAAACTTTTCATATTGAATATTCTATCATATAATAAATATTTTAACTTAACTATTAAAAATTGCATATAACCAGAAATATTAAATCTAAATAACATATAACCTTATAATTGAAAAGATTAATAATTAAACATTTCATATTGAATATTCTATCATATAATAAATATTTTAACTTAACTATTAAAAATTATGTATAACCAGAAATATTAAATCTAAATAACATACAACCTTAATTTATAAAAATTGTTGGACTTTTTAAATGGGTAATATACTTAAAACAGAATAGAGTTATAAGGCTAACATTCTTTTTGGATTTTACCATCCATGTAAAATTCCATTAACACATTATAATTTAGAAAAGAAACAAATCACTATTGTTTTAAAAATGAACAAGTTATCAAGAGAAAAATATTCGTAACTGCTACATTGCGCGAGTACAATGCTAGTATATATAGGGGGTTCAAACGAGAACTGTGAGAACCAATCTTGGTCATTCAGGTGGTAAGTGAAATTCAAGGATGAAGAACGTGGGGAGATTGTAACACCCTGAATTTTAGTACAAATTTAAACTTTTTGTATTTCAACAAAAACCACATTATACGAGTATTTGGTTACATCATTGTGCGGAAGCTTGTCAAATTTACAAAAGTTGGTGTTACTTGTTGACCTGAATACACGACCATTAATTACTGATAAACAAAAATAAGGGGATAATCATGTATTCCAAACATATTCATCAGGCAACAAGTGCTTCCCAAAAGTATCTACCCGCCCCATCGGCACCATGCTTACTATTTATCTGCGGATACGAAAACATAAACACATTTTCATAAGCATAAGCTAGTGAGAGCGCCAAAACGAGTTAATCAGATAAACAAGTCATCATAGAATGTAAAACAATTATGGCATCAGTAAACAGATCACACAAGATGTAGGAGACAAATCCACTTATACTTGTATATTCCATAGGGGCCAACCATGGTCAACAAGTCCTCATGGGGGTGTGTCCACATCTCCAGTCAAGGTGGGGGAAGCACGAAGTAGTCCGCTATATAACGGTTACCTGGAGTGTGTGCCATGTTCACCAAATCCACTCGTGTTGCCCCGGGTTCGGTGGCTCGTCAGCCTAGTGAACCCACACGGTCATGATGGCTACTGACATACCCCTCCACTCCCTGCACCGATTCCTCAACCACCAGTACATCGCGGTTCCTCAATAACCGAAGCCACATGAACCTGTGCACGTCTCAATGGCTAGGAACCCTATGGTATAGAGTATATATCACAACAGTGGTCCGGACCAATTCACATACCCCAAAGGGTCACATAAATCACAAGGAAGTTATACACACAAGGTCACAACTTGCCAGAATCAGTACATAGCATAGCATGCTTTAAATCAGGTGAAACATATACTCAATGCATAAATCATTATCATAAACATGATAATAAACAATAACAATTCACATTGATGCCATATATATATATATACATAAAACATAGTGCATAAGAAACAACCGATGACTTGCACGTTTAAAAGCATTTAGTGTATCCGCAGGGCACAACTCACCGGTCTGAAGTGATGAGGATCACTTCTACTTTAAATCCAAGCTATAAATCACTTGCACAAAGATCATATGATCACAACACAGGGTTAACTTAGTTAAGTTAACCAACATTGAAGTTACATACGAATGTAAGCTTAAAACATGACTTAAACACTCATTTCGGGTCTTTCGGACTCCCTACTATCTCCTTAAAACCATTAGAAACAATCCCAAATCAAATACAAGGTCAAACGGGGTGAAAAACAACTTTTTGAAGGTTTCAGGGGTCCTCGCGCCGTGAGACAGGGTGCCTCGAGCCGGGAAAAATTCTTTGGAAATGGTCATCTTCGCGCAAGAAGGGCCTCGCGCCGCGAGGGGTAGGGCTCGCGCCGCGAGCCTTACGTGAACAGTGTTTTGTAGCTCTTTTAACACCCAAATCGATCCAAAACTTAAAATTTTCCAATTCTAACTTGTTTGCAGCATGTATAACTCTCAATAACACTTCAAAACATCTCAACAACAACATATAACATAACTTTAATCATCAAAACCCTAACCTTACCAATTTTCTCCATTTTAACCCATTTAACAACATTTTCACCAATTTCAACCATAATCTCCCTTACACAACTATCAAAACTTAAAATCAAACATAACTTAGGAGTAATACTTACTTGAATCAAGTTTCCCAACTTGTGTTGATGCTTCCTTACCAAATCCTAAGCTCAAAAGACCAAAAATGCAATTCAACTCCCTATTTTGAACTAAAGCCACCACCAAACACCAAAACCCCCTTTGATCCTTCTTCCTTCTTGAAACTTCTGAATCTTGAACTCTCTCTCTCTCTCTCCTCTTCGATGGTTTATCCAGGAAACAAGGAGTTTTGACTCCAATAATTGGAGTCTTGACTCTTTTATATGCATATTTACATCTTTAGCCCTCCAACTTCCATTCCTTTTACATTTATTTACAATTCTAAGTTGTAGGGACACATACATAACATATGGCATTTAAATAGCATAATATACACATAATTTACTAATTTCAAGTGAACTTGCATTATATATATATATATTTATAATTTCCAAAAAAATACGGGTATTACAGAGATTGAGTGTGCCAGGGTGCATGTAAGGAATTCATGGGTGGACAATTCAATTGAAAGAGTGGGAATTGGACGGCTAAGATTAGTTCTCGCTGTTATTGTATGAAAAACAATTCTCTTTTAAATTTTTCGCTATATATACCCAAAGAGTCAAAGAGAGTAGTTGATAAGCTAGGGCATACTCATCATACACGGATGCTACTATTTAAACCCTATCTTTCTCACATATTTGAAATGTCACATAAATTAATTACAATTTTCTATACAGATCATACAATCACATATATCATATTACATGGGTAAATTGAGATTATCAAACATGTCCAAATAGATTTACTCTCGTAGAAAGATAGAAAAAGATTTTGGTACTTATTTTTTTGGAAAGCATGATTTTTCATTCCATAACTATATATGAACATAATTACATGCCCCAATGTACATCAGAAAGTATCAATAGACACCAAGATGGAGTCTAGCAAAAGGGAGCCAAAACAAAAGGTATTATCAGAAGATTTTGGTACTTAATTTGGTCTAGAGATTTATATGCCATCATGATATAACTATATATGTGATACTTATAATTACCAAAAAAAGATATATATAACCATAAAGAAATACATATATTTATATAAACTTCACATATATCGTATCAATGAAAAGACTTCATAGCAAAGGCATCAAATCTTTTAATTAGTCTTTTTCATCACATTTTAGGAGAGTTTTCATTGCTTACAAAAATATGATAAACATTATTAATTAAATTAAAGAGAGTAGCTAGAACATCTTATAAATGTTGAAGATATCGATAACTAATATACACACACCCCCATCTAATTAGCAGATCTCATTGATTACTACAGCAAGCTAGTTGAAGTGTGTTTCAAAAATACACTGAAATGTGAAGAGAAAACACATACCAGACTGTAAAAAATAGAATCAACATATATCTATATTTATACTAATATATAAAGTATTTAACACTCTCTCTCCTAAATGTTTTAATCTATTAAATTTTAAGTAATTTGATATTACTAACTTACCCCTTATTTAAATCTTAAAAAGAAACCATTAAATACCATTTTAATAACTAAACTTTCTATAAAAATAACGTTTAAAATGTCAACTCAATACAAATTAAATTTTAATCTATAAATATTACACAAATTAAAAATTAAATAAAAAACCCTCCATAGAAATATTATTTTAAATATTATATCATATACCAAATAATTTAATTGAACTATTAGAAAATTCGTATAACTAAAACTCATAAACTTGATAACATATAATCGAATTTATAAACATTCATATAAGTAAAATAAAAAGTTTAATTTATAATGTATTTAATATTATTTTACTTGAAATCTTAAATTTTAAGTAATAAAAAATTACCAATATAGTCTTAAATATCTTTACATATATAAAATATACCAACCCAGCCACTAATATATTATCTCATACCTACACAATTTCTTATTCAAATCAACACAATTCACCAAGTCATTGATATGTTTTTATCATCTTATTTTATAAGTAGAGATTGTTTTTTTTCTTATTTTATTGTTTTTCAAAGGTTATTTTAGAAAGTAACGAAAGAGTTGATAGATTATAAAAAAATAAGTAAAACGGAAAAAAAGGAAACAAAATGGATATGCTGCAAATGGAAATTATTTTACGTATCATAGTGTGTGTATACCATACCCTACGTTACCGAAAACGGACATGTTATCGAGAATGAATTAGTTATCGTTGCCGCATAGCGCGGGTAACATGCTAGTATATATATCTTACTCCTTTATAATACATTTACACCCTTAAAAACTCTTAAATTTAAGTAACTTAAATATACTAAAATACCCCTCACCATTAACCAACTAAAATATTATTTGGTGCAAGTCCAAAAATAAATCCCCGCGGCTGAAACACAATTATGCAGTATTAATGTTAATAATATACTAATTAGCTAAACCTATGAAATTAATTTTAAACAAAATACCAACTACCTCTTTTAAATTTATCCTCTTATTTGTTCTTAACTTACGAAGTTCATGTTTTCAAAACAATTGAGAAAATAATATGTGATTATTTTGATGGTAAAAAGATGATGTAAGAAAAAATATAAATTTTCTTTTGTTATTTTTACGTAAAATTATTTAAACTTGTCATTTAATGTATTATTTTATTTAAAATTTATTATTTAATGTATTAAACCTATTATAATAGATTAAGACTGTTAATTTATAAAAATGCTAGATTTTTTAAATAGGTAATATTATTAAAATAGAATAGAGTTACAAGGCTAACATTCTTGTTGGATTTTACCACCCATTTAAAATTTCATTGACACATTATAATTTAGAAAAAAAACAAATCATCATTGTTTTAAAAAGAGACAAGTTATCGAGAAAAAAATATTCATAACCGCTGCATTGCGCGGGTACAATACTAGTATATATATATATATATTTATATTTATATGTGTGTGTATCCATTAATTAATTATGCCTGCTTCTTCACCCCAAAATTGCTCAGATATTTGCAGAAAACAGTTTTGTTTTGGTCCATCACTAATAGTCACTTGTAATAATTAGAGGAAAACAAAAGCCAAAGCACTTAGAAAGTTTATAATCCAAGAACTTCTTTTTAGATCCTCACCAAGATGATATTAAAGATTTTACAAACCATTCTTTGTGTTGTTTTATATTTTCTCTTAAAGAGCCTAAATAATATTATGAACAGTCAAAGTGTCAAACTGTTACTTATAATTGTATTAAGTCAAAGAAATCAGAAAGTTACAAAGAAAATCTTGTACTAGAAAAACAGATCAGACCTAATTAATGGGATCACTTCAAATTGCAAATCCAAGAACACTTAGTAAGTGGACCATCCATCATATATGTACACAAAAGCATCCCATGATTTTAAGTTGTACAGTACAACTTGATAATCCACTCAAGTACATGCAGCTGGAGAGTACAGACATACTCGAACATTCACCAGGTGGGATTTGTAGTTTTTCTATATATACCGCTTCTGCAAGTCTGTAACACCTGAAAGATTTCCACACACAGAGAAACTTGAAACAAGCCATTACAATAATCTTAAATCAAAAAAGGTTAGGACAAAACTGACATTTCCCATAAACACACACACTATCACACCCCACCTTAATATTAGCAAAACCCTAACCCCGTGAACAAGAAGTGGCTCAAAAAGCAACAAAGAATATAAACTAATTAACCTGCAAAAAAGAAAGAAAAAGAAAACCCATAACTGGTTAGTTTTATAATTAAGAAACTATCTTAAGTTTGAATCTACATATAGTCACCACTTACAATAATCCAGTTGGTAGAATAAGAATACTGATCTATAAAATAATTAGCCAGCAATTGCCGCTGCAGCATCATCAAGATTCTCAAATTACCATCAAAGGGACCCATAAACCACTTTCTTTTTCTTTTCTTTTTAAGAAAAAGAATAAAAAAAAGAAAGCTTACGAAACCCTAATAATGAAGTCTTTATATGTGAATCTTGAAGATGCTCCATCAGCAAGGACTGACTGTATGTGTGCTATACTTCAGATCGATCTGCCATCATTTCTCCAGCAAGATTTAAAGAAAAAGGATTTGGAAAACCCAAAAGATAAATATGATGATCGAGATTTAAGTGATAAAACAAGAAACATGAAAAGATAGGACATATATAGAACATGAAAAAAAGATTTAACTTTTAGGTCATAAAGATTGAAAAAGAAAAGAGGGTTTTCTTCAAGAACCATGGGTAAATATGAAAAGGGTTTAATTTCTTGAAATTAAGACCCTGGATTATGAAGGGTTTTCTTTAAAGACCCATGACTATTGAGGGTTCTCTTCAAGAATCCATATCTAGAAAGGGTTTAGGGTTAACTATTTATAGGAGTTGAGATAGGTGTAGAAGCAGGGATATATGAGCATTAATTACAAGAATTAAGTGTGTGTGTGTGCGCGCGCGTGAGAGAGAGAGAGAGAGAGAGAGAGAGAGAGAGAGAGAGAGAGTAACTAGAACAGTTAGCAATCGCAATCAGAAGTACCAAAAATTACCCAAAGCTTAAATACTTACTGACAAAACAACACCCCCACAGATGTGAAGAGAATAATGGAGACTAAGAATGGAAAATAAAAAGAAATCAAGATTTGCCCTTTTGATCCAACGAGGATGGATACGTTGCGTTTCATACAAGTATTAATATTATTAATTTGGCCTACAAATATATTAATACATACATATACATATACTTGACGAAATAGTAGGAGATCAACAACTCCTTGCTTCAGGTTTAATCACAGATCGCCCTTTTTAAACTAAAAATAATTATAAAAGGCCAGTTCACATCTAGGACTGCCCCTTACGCGGTGCGCATCCAACCAGCGGAAAAGTGGTGGTTGGTGCATGAGCCAGCCCAAACACCGCCGCCCCCACCTCCAACATCCCACACGTTGACATTTTTTGTTTTTTCTTTTTTTACCGTTGTGTAACAGCTATTTCTTTTTTTTTCTTTCCCTCTCTTCTATAAATATCATCTTTACTTTTCTTTTTTTACACAATCATTATATTTTTTAAAGATAAAGTTTCTTTTACTTACAAAAACTAATGTCTCTTTGTCGCCTTCATCGTTGGATGATTTGTATTCGTGGTTGGAATCATCATCAAGGGGGAATAAATCTCGCGGCATAGAGTAAAACGAGCACTGATTTGTTTTGTGAAATACTAAACACAACTATAGAGAGGTTGTTTGATGATGGCGAAACAGAAAATTCGGAACCAAGACGGAGAGAAGTTGATCAAGTTAAAGACCGTAAAGGTGCACACGACCGACTTTTTGAAGATTATTTTGCAGAAAACAGTAATTACAATGAGGAGATTTTACACTACTAGAAAATACCGAATTTCCGACGGCAAAATCCGTCGGAAATATGTTGGAAATGGCTGTTTCTGACGGATTTCCGACGGATATTGTCTAGCGGAAAAAACCTCGTTGGAAAGAAAATTTGTAACGAGTTTTCCGACGGAATGTAATATTTCCGAGGAATTTATCCGTCGGAAATCCGTCGAAGATTACTGTTTACATAGGGCATTTAAATCATAATTTCTGACAGATTTCTAACAAAATTCCGATGCATTACAAATAGATTTTCAACCAATTTCCGACCGATTTTTGAGGAATTTCCGACGATTGTCCGACGAAATGCCAACATATTTACAATGATCTCTCAATTGATATACGACAAAGTTATGACAAATTTCCGACGAATTTCCAACGGAAATTTTACGAATTTGCAACGAGATTCTAACAAATTCTCGACGGATTTCCGACGAACTTCCAACAATTTTACCACGATTTTCAACCATTTGTAACGAACTTTTTGACAACTTTCTAAAGGATTTTAGACGGATTTCTAACGAATTTTCGACGGATTTTTGTCAAATTTTAAACATAATTTCTACTAATTTTCGACGTTCCTAATAAATTTAAAACAAATTTTCCAGAAAATATATAAAAAAACAAATAATAAACATTAATTTCGATCATAATTATAGTGAATATATAGGAACAACCATAAACAAATATCAAACATCAAAATTCGATAACAAACTTCGAATTTAGTAAATATCCAAATATTCCAAAAAAACATTTAGTTAATTCGCTAACACACATTAAAGTATGCAAATAAATTTTGTTTAAATAACAACCGAGATCAATAGTAGCTAGTTGGAGGTGGAGGAGATTCTCATTCAAAATCTTTAAAATATCATCCACCTTTTCATTTGTTTGCTTAGTTTCTTCTTCTAATCAAGTCACTTGTTCTTCAGCATCATTCAAGTGTTGTAAATACATAGTTAAACACATACAGATCAGTAACCATAATGAATACCTTTGTACTAACATACACGGCCCATGTTCTAATGATTTGGCCCATTATCCAACCCGCTCATATTGTAAAATATTCTACCCTAAAAGTACACCATACTACTATGATTCTTAATTCTAAACAACTAACATTAAGTATAATCATAAAGTATGCTTGTTTGTGCTTTGTACCATGACCTCAACTATAACAATTACAAATGCTCTTAAACCTTGACTCATATTGAGATCATTAACAGCCCATTATTAATTTCAGTTAGATATTGCAGACATATTTCTTTGTTATATAGAATTAAGCTTTCTACATCCATTTGTCCATTTAGTTTTGAACTCTTTTACTAAATAATGATTTCATGTTTTTAACTAATATGATTCGAGAGGTATATGCTAAGTTTAGTTGGATACTATGTATTATGAACTCAATGTATGTATTACCATTGTCTTTAATTCATCTACTTGCTGAAATATTTGAGACAAAAGAAAATCAAAGATCATATATAAGAGAAGTGTTTTAACATAGTACCTTTGCTAATACTTTCTGCTGCTATCTGCAAAGTATATGTTTCCAACTTCATCCACGTCTGCATCATTTTTGACCTTTAGAGAAACACATTCAACATTGGTTACAACATCTACATTATATAAATCACATTTTCTCTTGTCAAACTGTAGCCCCAAAGGCCTCCCAGATTATAATGTTCAATTTCTACAAATCATCTATTCAAATTATGAATTCAAAGAAAGAACCATTAACTCAGTCTATGATATCCGGATTGCTTACAATTCTAATTTCTAACCAATAAAAAACAAAATCCATGAATTCAAAGAAATTCAGAACATATACTATGCTACGAACAAAAAATTAACTTAATATTATATATCATCATATAGAACTAACTAAGCAAATAAAAACAACAAAAGTAAAGACTTCAGATAACAAATAAGAATGACTCGAGGAAAAGTAAAAAACAACAAATAAGAGTGAATCAAAGTAAATAAAGAACAAGAAACAATATAAAAGACATTAAATTTCAATTAATTCTTTGATTGAACCCTAAATTACCTTCAAGATCTGAACTCGGCCACTTCCTTCGATTTTTCAACAGATTAAGTTGAGTAATCGACACCCTCTTTCAGTCCTTCAAGAATTTTAGCCTCCAACATAAACAATTCATGGTCTTTGCGGTACTCGGGGTTCACTTAACTACCATATCACAAATATATATCATCACTATACAAACCATAAATTAAAGGAACTATAAATTGCAATTTGCTTCAAACCATCAAAATATATATCATCACAAATATATATCATCACTACCACATCGCAAATATATATCATCACAACTATATATCGTCACTACCAATCAAAATTCAGTGGCCACAATTAAGAATTAAAGTTCACAGAGTATAAAAGCTATATACAATAGTTGATTATTGGGTTCAAAATTTTGTTATAAGGCTTTTGTTTTTCAACCAAAGACAAAATTCCAATCCTATTGTTTACTAATAACATCACTAATCAAATCCATATCATCAATTATAAGTTTAATACAAATCATCAATCGATTTTCTTGTTTCTCCTCACCAAACAGCCGCCCCCAAAACACAGGCATTCAATCGATTGAATCACTAAGAACACTATTTAAACTAATAATTAATCGTACAAAAAGATGCTTGGTACTTACTTGGATGATTGTCATACAAAATAGAGATTGAATTCGATGTCTTCCTTCCCTATTCTTGTTGCCGACGCAACACACAGAAAAAAACTGCCGCATTTGATATGATATTAGTGTGTAGGCTTTAACCCTAATGATCGCTTATTAATGTTAGTATCTTTTATCTTTACAATCTTAGTCCCTAAACCTATTACATGTTTATTTAAATCCCTCGTAGTTCTATTCATACAAGATATAACATAGACCACTAATAAAAACAAACTAGCTTCATTAATATCATAATATATTCGAGTAACGTTTATAATGGTTTTCTTAAAAAAATAATATTAATAGTTACAAAATCCGGTCGTTACAAATAATATAATTATATAAGATATAATAAGAAAATATATTATATATAAAAGCAAATCTTCTGATATATATAAAAGACTCACTTTAATTAAATCTTCTAATATAAATAAAAAGACTAATTAAGATAAAAATGTAATAGCGAACTTAACCCTTCATTAATAATCAACTTTAATTATATGTTGTTATAATTAAAAGTACTTATAAATGACAATAGCGATTCAAGACTTCAAAAATAAAAAATGACGTGTATAAAGATATGAGCTAATTTCATAAATGGTCCTTTAACTACCCGCAGATTGTAAGTTTAGTCCTTTTTTTTTGAAAAAGTTGCAAGTTCCATCCTTAAACTACCATTTTGTGGCATGGGTAATCCTTTTTTAACATTTTCTGTTAACTGAGTCCGTTAATTTATACAAAATGACTATTATACCCCTAACATTCTTTTTTATTTACTTCTTAATAATAAATCTCTTATTATTATTAAATATTTTAACATATTAAAATTTAAAACCACTCCTTCCACTTTTAATTCTATTAGCTCCTTTTCCTTCTTTCTCCTTCTCTCTCTCTAACCTACCACATCCCCACCTCCGCACCTCCCCTAATCTAAGAAAACCACCACCGTCACCCACCATCGTTATAGAAAACCACCACCGTCATCCACCATCTCCCCCTCACCACTAGCGTAACCCCCTCTATCCCTCGGTCTCTCTATGTCCTAACCATCGCCACTAACCATCAATCTGTCTTCAATAAGAATAGATGAAAACCCTAAATCGAAAAAATCTATTCTTGAAGCACGATGTACTCAGCGTTTGTGTGGGTGTGTTTGATTTACCTGTGATTTACCTTGTGTGTGTGTCAGCGTGATGATGGCAGCGGCGTGAAAACCTTAAACTTTTGTTGGCGGTGATGATTTTGGTTAGAGTTGTTGATATAAGTTAATCACAATACAATGTTGTACCTCAATATCAATTACAAACATCCTTAACTAAAATTGGTTAAAAGATCTCGATCATAGTGATCACTTTGGTTAACTAACATAAAAAAAAAGTTTTATATTTTTCAACAAAATTTCAGTGATCACTTTCCGTCAATAAATAAATAATAACTTCCTACATATTTCATAAGGACCATTTTTAGACGGAAATTTGACGTTTTACAATTAGCTACTCCACCATCAGAATTTTGTTGGAATCATGTCGGGATGATTTTATATTTTTCAACAAATTTCCTACGGATTAATATTTGTCGGTAATTCATCAGAAATCATTCGTAAATCTACTGTTATTTAATTGGCTATTCCACCCGAAAGATTTTATATTTTTTGACATATTTATGGATCACTATTTGTCGAAAATCCGCATAAAATCGGTTGAAAATCCATCATTATATAATTAGCTACACTACTCTAGGAATTTCATCGTAAATCTATTGGAAAGATTTAATATTTTCCAAGAAAAATTCTCCTCAGAAATTCATCGGAAATCCGTCCGAATTCCGTCGTTATTGTTGAAAAATCAGTCGGAAATCCATCAAAAATCTATCGTTATATAGTTAATTATGCAATCCTAGGAATTTCATCGGAAATCCTTTAGAAAATTTTAATATTTTCTAACGAAATTGCTACGAACCATTATTTGTCGGAAATCCGTCGGAAATATGTTGGAAATCCACTGTTATATACTTAGCTACACTAGCCTTGGAATTTCGTTGTAAATCTGTCAGAATTATCGACGGATTTCCTGCGGACCACGATTCGTCGGAAATCCATCGGTAATCCGTCGGAAAACCGTCGTTATGTAGTTAGGTATGCTATCCTCGGAATTTCGTCAGAAATCCGTTAGAAAATTTTAATATTTTCCAACGAATTTGTTACGGACCAATGTTTGTCGCAAATCCGTCGGAAATCTTTTGGTAATCCGTCGTTATATTTTTAGCCACTCCATCGTCGGAATTTCGTTGGAAATCCCTCGGTATTTTCCGACAGATTATATCCGTCGGAAATATCTGTAGGAAAAAGCTATTTTTCTAGTAGTGTTAGGAGACGGTTTCGCATGAGCAGACAATTATTTCTACAAATATTGGAGGATTTTGAGCGGAAGTATACATTTTTTCAACAAGGATGGGATGCTAGAGGCCAAAAAGGGTTATCTCTTTTGCAAAAGTGTATCTCTGCAATTCGACAAATGGCATACGGGGTATCCGCTGACCTTGTCGATGGATACTTGAAGATCTAGGCATCAACTGTACGAGAATAACGACAACAATTAGTAGATCTTTTTTATTTGAAATAATGTATTTTTTATTATTAAAATTTAATGCTAAATTATTAGTTTACTTTTGTGAATAATAATATTTTATATTATTTCTTGTTGATTATTTATAAAAATTAAATTGTTTAAATTATATAATTGTAATCGAAAAATAAAAATTAAAATATGTAAAAGATAAGATGGTTGGAGTAAGATGGAGGTGGGGGTTAAAATGATAAGAATGAGATGCAGAGGGGTGAGAGAGTAAAATAATATCACACGTGACAATAAGAAGTTGTAAGATGGATTCACATAACCTCAATTTGAAAGACTTTTTATGTTGATTTTCATATCATGTAATCAATTGTATTCCATTTATGTCTTTTGATCCTAGTACTGATCGATTTCATGGCTTGTATTACTTCTGTAATCCTTATTTAATTAAGTGTATAATTTAAAGTGAATAACTATTAAATTCTAAGTGAAAAAGATTATTTAAGAATCGTTTTTGTTGCAAGAATCGTAAGTATCATTTGTAAACGTCATTAATGTTTATTAATAAGGTTTTTTGGTCTTTTATAAAAATTTTCAACCGTGAATTGGGTATATATATAACATGTTAATTATATATTGATCGAGTTAATTAACCAATGTAAACTTTAAGCTATGAATAATGAACGTTGAATACCATCCTCATATTAAGATCCAAGTAACATGCAAATTAAACAAATTAATTAAGGGTTATACGTACACATGAATAGATTCCATTCGTGTATATCTGACCAAATCCCGTAGACGAATTTAATATTTTTTAATTAATTATTTTCCTATACGCCTTGTTTAGTAAAGGAAAAAAAAAAAGTATGCAACAAGATTTATTATGTACCTTCAGATATATCTCATTGTCATTATATATCTTGAGTATGAAAAGTCAATTCTTACACTGTGTTCCCGGATTAGAAACGAAAGAAAATAATAAAAAAGAAAATTAAGGATAGAAATGAAATAAAATGATAATAGTTTTAGTTTTTCGCGTTCTTAATTTTGAAAGAAAAGAAAAGAAGATAAAACGTATTGTTTTTATTTTGTATTCCCGAGTCGGAGAGAAATGAAAAAAATAAGTTGTATTATAATAATACCATTATTTTCTAAAATTATTAGTTGTTAGTAGGGTAATTTAGTCACTAATGAAAAATCATACAACTTTTCATTTTCTTTTCATCCAAATCTTTTCACTTTTGGGAGGAAAGTTTAGAATATAATGTTATTGAAATTTTCTTTCTAAACCCCTTATCTTCCCTCCTTAAAATCACTCTGGAACACAATTTTTTTTAATTCTTTCTTTATTTCTTCCAAATCACTTCTTTTCTCTCCAAAATAAAATTCTGGAACACAGCGTTAACGTGCTTAATAAGGGTATTGAGCTACTTTATGCATAGTCAATTTGTCTTGAGTTGAAAACCTACAAACTTACATGATATCAAAGCAAGGTTCACACGCGGATGGTAAAAAGCCACACGGACTTCACGTAACAATAAGTATCCACGTGTTAAGTGCGAAAAAACGAGAACTGTTTTTCATACGAAAAACAGTTTCCGTTTAAACTTTTCCATATATATATATATATATATATATATATATATATATATATATATATGAAATGGGGTGAGGATCCAATAAGAACACCCCTTAAAATGAGAACTCTAGGAACCACTGCATCTAGTCTATAAAATCATTGCATCGAACTTAAAATCATTGCATAATATCTAAAAAACATGAAATTCTATTAAAACTAGTTCATCTTATTTTTACACACATAATAATAATAATAATAATAATAATAATAATAATACATATATAGAATAAAGGTTCGCAAATTGTCTCTAAATTACGAACGTTCGCAATAGATCCTTCTTCTATGAAATGATTTTAAATAAATATAAAGTACGATATATGGACAATAAAAATTAATTGTATATAAATATAAATGTAAATATGACAACATACAATCTATTGTCATCTCAAACTTCTATATATTCACGAACCCACAAAACCTTATGGCTCTTATTAAAAATAAAAAGGATGTCTTGTTAGTGGAGGACCGGAGGAGTGGAGGTAATATGCAATAAAAACTAATGATATAGTATGTAACTTTCTTTTTATGCCAAACGTACTTATAAAATATTTTTAGCCTAAAATTTATAAGGATTTAATGATTTATACTTTTAATTTTACTTAAAAAATATTGTTAAGTAGAAAACAAATATTATTTGTTTATACTAAATTCTTTTATCGTACAATCCATTAAATAATAATAATTATTTGATCTAGTTATATTTTTTAGATTCTGTCTTTTTTTTACCGATATGAAGGTCCCTGTTTTCAGACTCAGGTAACCGGGTACCTCAAGAGTGATTCACCTAAAAAGGCAGCCATTCTTCTAGGTCTTAGTTAGAGTGCTCAATCCCAAAGTGAAAAACAAGTTTTCTAAAGTTTTTTTTTTAACTACAGAAGATTTTATTAAGAAACACTAGGAAGAAGCTAGAAAGGAAAAAACAAAATTACAAAAAATTAGACACATCTTGGATCACAACACTAACCTATCCAAGTAAGTTTCCTACCAAGCTTACCCCTTACATTTATCCAAAACAAAGACAAACTCCGTAATTGATTATAGAGATGAACAAACGCTACCGATTTTAAATTGAAGACCTTGTGTTCCTATAGTCCCAAACAATCCAACAAAAAGAAAAGATCACTGTATTGAACACTTGAAGTTGTTTACCTCTAAAACCAAGAACCGATCCCCATTTAATCAGCCTATCAATTGTATCAGGAGAAGATGAATCTAAACTCCACCATTTGATGATTTCTTTAACAATAAGAGACGCCAGGGGATAGGAAAGGAATAAATGATCTTCAGACTCGTCACCAAAACCACAAATGACGCAACAATTGGTAACTACTTGAATACCCCTTTTAACCAAATTTATCCTGGTAGGCATCAGACGCCAAACCATGATATTAACTTTCGAAGGAACTAGGTTTAACCAAACCGTTTCCAAGCCACTAGGATTGACCAAGAGTGAATCATCAATCAGAGTTCTCAAAGATTTGACCAAGAACACCCTTGAAGAGTGCAGCTTCCATGACCAAACATTGGAAATATCATGAGCTTCTTGGACTGTAGTGTATGAGAAAAAAGAATTAAGATCAATGTTGAATTCATAAAGCAGTAGATCAATTCCTGCAATTGAGCGCCAAACACCATTTTTCTTGGTTAGTAATGGATTCATTGATTGAGATCTAATAAAACCATGTAGAGAGTGGATGACTTTACACCATAAAGAATGATTCTTTGTCTTTAGTCTCCACCACCATTTAGTTAGAAGAGCGAGATTCAAAGCTTTTAAGCTACCAATGCCTAAGCCACCAAATTCCTTTTTTGCCAAGACCTCTTTCCATGCAATCCAAGGTACTTTTTTCACAGCTTGAGAACCACCCAAAAAAAATTGCGTATGAAACTTTCAAGTTTTGAAAGGACTGCTTCAGGTACCAAAGGACTGCTTCAGGTACCTTATATAAAGAGAATAAATAACTTCTAAGTGACCCTAGTACCGATTACCGATTTGCAATCCAAGGCTTTTTATCTCCTTTTTTTCAATATTTACACTTGTTTTCATTTAATAGGTTGCAAAATATGTATATTATCTAATATTTATATCTACTACGAAATATATAAAAACTTTTTTTTATTAAAAACATATTACTTACGAAATCATATCTTAGTCATTTCTTTAAGACATAGTATCTTTTTTATATGCATTAAATATTTATAGATGCATTTAATAGATTATTATATTTTATAGTTTTCAAATCAAGGTTTCAAAAACACAAATCTATTCTATTCGAAAAGGCGTTCTCCATAAATCCTGTCTAAACACACACACACACACACACACATATATATATATATATATATATATATATATATATATATACTAGCATGGTACCCGCGCAGTGCGGCGGTATCATATAGTTTCTACTTGATAACTTGTTCGTTTTGGAAATTTACGTAATACTGTGATAACGAATAATTTTACATTGGTAACATGTCTATTTTCTTTATTTCCCGTTCTTAATCAACTCTTTTATTATTTTTAAATAAACTTTGAGAACAATTAATTAAGAAAAAAAGTCTTTACTTATAAAAATAAGTTAAATTGCATGAAAATACTGAGTATAAATTAGTAATTTGAAACTATTTAAAATTAAGAGATTAAGAAAATAGTAAACTAATTTGAAACTATTAAAATATTTATAGTTACTTTAATATGTTAAAATATTTATTACATGATATAATATTTAATATAAAAGGTTTGATTATGAAAGTATTTTTTAGTAATTAAGTTAATTTATTTGAATTTTTTAAATATGGAAGGTTTAGTTATTAAAACAGAATATAAGATTCTTATTAACTCTATTTAATAGTTACTTTATATAATAGTTTTCATTTAGTTTACATGAGGAGTAATTTAGTAATTTCAAAAGACTTAAAATTTAAGAGATTAAACAAAATGCCTAAATGATTTATAATATAGTATAGATATGTGTGTATGTATTATAAGGCAGACTCAACTTAAAACTTAGATGACACATAGTAATGATTGTCATTCTTTTCTGTTATATTAGTTTTTCTAACCTATGACTATCTCATGACTAACCGTTATACTAATGTTTGCCATGGGTACCATCACTAACCGCTACATTAGCAATCATTTTCATTTTTAATTTTCTACATAACATATACAATTATAAAATAATAAAAGTATATTAATATTTAAAAAAATAAAAATATAAATCCTACATTAAAATTTTTATAACAACAATATTACAAGTAAAAATTCACAATAAAATTTAGTTTGGAAAGAACTGGGAGTTGCCAAATATGTTCAATCGACGAGATCGCTTCGAAAACTAAGTAGTTTTGCATCAGGAGTGTAAGTTGACGTGTCGTTAAAATAGTCTCTGCATCAAACATTCACCTGCTTCAGATCGATCTCTATGTATGTACCGTTGCTTATGTGTTCATTCGTGTGAACTTTCGGCCTCATTCTCTAGCAACAATTTAACACTGATCCGTACATACTCCATATTCTTCGTGTATAACGAAGATGAAATTTTTCGTATAACTCCATTTTTATCGTTTGTTGAGGAAACGTATATATTTAGAAATGAAAGTATATATAAATGGATGAGAATGTATAATTTGTAGTGGTCTAAAATATATATACACATAATTTGTTAAAAGGCTACTTAAAAAAAACAAGGCCTTTTAATCGTCATTGGAATGACAAGGAGTGAAGGAGTAGTTGAGTACGACGACCAGATGGGCGTAGTAGATGACCCACGGATGATGAGCTCAAATCAACTACTACTTGAGTACTTGTAGTCTTAGGAAAGAGGCCTAATTAATAGGGGAAAAAAAGTAGTTGGATAATTCTATATAGCCCCATTTGATTATCTATTTAGTGTTTTTGATTTGACATATGTGAGTGAAAAATATGCATTGAAAATGTAACATTTTTGATTTGACATATGTGAGTGAAAAATGTGCATTGAAAATGTAACATTTTTTATTTAACATATAAGTTTGTGAGTAGAGAGGGGCTAAATAGTAGCACCCAAAGTAATTACATGCATGTATACGCTTGCTTCTATTTGGCTTCTTGCCGTCTCTGTTTTTTGGATATATCGCCACCGGAAAAAGAAAAAAAATCATTCGAAACTTGGAATATCAATATTCAGTTGCGTTGTTTTAAAAATGTATATACGATACATGAGTTGTTTTAAAAATGATACATATTAAACATTAATAAAAAGGTATTAATAATTATAAAATGAGAAATAGGTTGTAAATTTAAATAATGGCGACAGACACATCAACACCAAACTTGCGGTGGAAGCGTCACCACGAAAGGGGAGTAGACATGACGGCAGAATCATTGTATCATGATACGGATAGACATTGTTTAATTTCTTTGACAAGCTATCGATAATTATTGTTACAATTAGAGACAATAATGTCAATTGTCAAATACTTATTAATTATAATTAAAAAATAAAATAACTATAAGATATTTTAAAATGTTATAAAAAGGCAAATATGTTATTTATAAATTAGGGATGACTAAAACGACACTTAAAGGTTAAAAATGTCATATATAAAATATTCTATAATAATTTTGATTCAAATTAAAATAAAAATTTAGATTTCAATTATTATTAAAGCAGATAGATTGTACGTTTAGATTTAATTTTTATGTAAATTAATGAGTAATAGTGTTTAATAGTTTTAATTTATATTTAAAGATTAAATAAATAGATTAGAAGATAACAACCAATTTAAAAAAGTAGTTGCATAAAGGATGATCATCATGTTAATCCAAGTTCTAAATAGATTAGAAATAATATTTGTAAGTTGTAACGACACCGATTCCCTTTTGAAATCCTTAAGACCTAATTATCTACTTACTAATTGACACTTAGCTTTATTTTTAACTTTTTTCAATACTTTGTTTCCTGACCACACCTTTTTTTTTAATCTATCAACAAATTCAAAACTTTGTTCACACTAATTAAAGCACACTTTTTTTTAAATTTTATTAAACAACTGTTTTATATTATACAAAAATAGTTTTGAAATATCTAACGAAATAATTAATCATCGAAAAATTAAAGATTTAAGTCATTTAACCATGACCATAAAACGGATTTTTAATAAAATAATATTTGCTATCTTAATTTGTTAAGATTTTGATATCATTTAAACATGGTGCGATCAACTTTGTTCACATGCTTTACGCCACGCCTCCTTTCCACAAATTAAGTCGTGATGGAGCGGGAGAGGCTCTTCCACCACGGCGTGGTTGAAGACCAGGCAGACCCACAACAACCCTATTCCATTACTCTTACTAAATTAATGATGTCATATACAAGAACATCTTTCTATAAGCAGTACAAAAAATAACTAGAACAAATAAGTACATAAATAAAACGTAGTTAATTTATATGTAAAAACCTTTATCTAAATCAACTTGATGCATCCAAAAATTCTTTTTACGTTTTATTTATGTATTCAAACATTACTTAAAGTGGTTTTTCTTACATTGAACCCACATATCTCCAAATTCGGACCGGCATTCTATGAAAATGAAATGACTAGTCATGTTCTCTTGTAACAAAAACCAATCTGTTCTGCACATATTCGAATTTACCTTGAACAAGGCTACGCTGATTCTTATTATACATGTTCCAATTTACTGGCTGAAATTTAGTGGACATTTTCTAGCTTCTTAATTTGTTGAATCCCTCAAATTCTATATATTTGTGTTAACTGAAACTTAATCACTTGATGTAAGACGCCTTTGGGTGGAAAACTATTATCAATTGAATAAAAATGAAAGTACGTATTGTGGAGGATTCAAATAAGAACTGTTTTTCGTGCGAGAACCAATCTTAGTCGTTCATCTTGGATGGAACTCATGGATGAAGAGCATGAGAGGATTGAGTGTGGCAGGGTGCATGTAAGGAATTCATGAGTGGGCAATCCAATTGAAGGAGGGGATATTGGACGGCGAAGATTGTTCTCGTACGAAAAACAGTTCTCGTTTATACTTTTGCCGGTAGGTATTTGTAGATATGGAAACCAAAGCCCAAGTCCTAGCTAGCCAGGGTTCCTAGGCTAATATATATATATATATATTAGGGGTGGGTTCGAACGAGAATTGTTTTCGTACGAGAACCAATCTTTGCCTTTCATTTTGGATAATGGAATTCATGGATGATGAGTGTGGCATGTAAGGAATTCATGGGTGGGCAATCCAATTGAAGGAAGGAGAATTGGACGGCTAAGATTAGTTCTCACAGTTCTTATTAAAAAAATAATTCTCGTTTGAACTTTTACCCATATATATTATATACAGTAACAAAAAGAAAAAATCAATATTAATTAATTCCGTCTAAAACATGTTTTTCTTAAAAGAGGAGTCAACATACATAGAGGACGTACTTCCTAATTTTGCAAGCCGGCCATAGACGTACACTTTATATAATGTTGTATTAATTTGAGCCATTTGACACCAATTGTTGATGCATGCTATGTATTAGACAAGCAACCTGAAACATAGTAGTCAGCTACTAGCTTTATTGACTGAACGAAAGGCGTCTTTATTATTTCGGGTTTTGGGTTGAACCAAAATGAAAAAAATTCCTATCCATCACCTAAAATGAATACTAAATCAGATAACCCGAACAAATGGGATCGGTTAGGTTATTCTGGTTGAGTTGTAACCCGACCTTATAAACTTGAAATTCATTGACCCGAACCCGAAACTTAATATGTTTTGAGTTTAGGGTGATGAAGTTAATTTTTTAAAAGCCGATTAACCCGAAACCTGGTCGGGTTGACCCGATTAACACCCCTAGTGGGAAGTAGAGGATGAATAGATGAAGGTGAGGTTTGATGGTTAGAAGAAATCTGAATTCCTCACGACGTGGGAAAAAATCTGTATTCCCTCAAATGAATGAAAGTTTAAGAACAAATTATTCCAATTTCATCCTGTAAATGATGACAAAAAACAAGAATCCCTATAATTGATTTCAAGTGCCTTGATTCTAAAAGATTTTGCAAACGAAATGCTCCTGGTGCTCGGCTGGTGAAATAGGTAGTACGGATAAACCAGTTTTTCATATCAATGAAACAGGAGTGAAATTCAAAGAATACATCATTATCAATGCAAAACATTTTTAACAAACAAGATATTTCCAACAAATGAGACACATTCGATTAGGTAATGACTTTAAAAATTAAAACTCTTTTAACTTATTTCATTTTGTAACAACTTTACGAATAAATTGTGATTAAATTTATTTAGGTATTGGCGTTGTAAATTGTTCTATTTAAGACACTCACATATGTGACATTTGAATTTTGTTACATTGACTATGATACCATAGCATAGTTGGATTTGTATATACTTAATGCTAAGGAGATAAACTACATCTTGCTAATAAGTTCAATGAAAAAGAGATTCCAAATTGTGTATGACCAAAGAAAAATATTAATGCCTAATGACCCTTAAAATATGATACTTTTAAACCAAAACCCTTCGGTCATCCTATGAAGGTCAAAAAGAGTTTATTTCAGTCTCAAGTGATATCTTTTCATATTTAGATACTTCAGATTCTTTTAAAACATTTATGACCAATGTCTCTCTGGAAGAGTCATATGGGGTTTTCATTCACTAATTTAACCATCAATAAATGATTTTGTTATGGAATACATTAGTCTATCACGTGTTAGAGATGTCTTAGTTTCTCTTAAAAATTTGTCCGTGTGAATAAATTGATTTTTGGAAAAAAAATTCCCTCGAAGATCTTAATGACTAAACACTTAAGTAGTTAGTTTTAATGGAAAAAAATATTTGTTTAAAAAAAAGAGAGAGCTTATAAGTACATTCAACGGCATTACTAAGAGTGTTGGTAGTAGTTACCTCCTATCATATCCATCACAGTGTCACGTCAGCTTTTTTCTCCTATTATCCAGCCAACCACTCAGCCTCGTAGTAGTCACTTTCTACCACACCAAATTTTGAAATCCACTTAGTATCCACTAACATATCAAAAATTATATAAAAAGACTTTGGACTCAAATCACCACTTAGCCACATTTTATGTGGTATTTACCCCCTAACTTCAGTACCACTTAGCCATAGCGTGGGATCTCTTCCCACTTTTTAAGAGGTAATATCACATACCCCTTTAACCCCCTTCCACTCCTACCGTTCTAAAACGGAAATGATAATGTTAGTAAAGAATATTTAACACTGTTGTAGCTTTATATTAATATAATGATGATGTGACGTGGTGTAAATAAATCCTTTTTGATTACATATATTTGTTTAATTAATGCCATGATAGTTAGCATTTGTTACGAGGAATAACAACAGACCCAACCATCATCATCAAGGAGACTATTATTTGTTTGTTTTCAATTATATATATATATATATATATATATATATATATATATGTGTGTGTGTGTGTGTGGGGTACACAAAGATTCATTGAAATGTTGTTAGATTTGAATTAATTTGTATATGTATTATTCTTTTATGTGAATCAATATGTATTATTTCAGAAGGCAAGAGGGTTTGAATATACTAATCGAGCCAACAGATACAAAAGAAGTCTCCAAGTTAGAGAAGTAGACCCAAAAGGAACAATCTACAAACTAGAAATAGATCGAAAGTCAAAGAAAGCCGTTGAACCAAAGTGAAGAACTGTATTAATTTCTACTTGTATATATTTTCAGATCCTACATTTTCAGGTGTTTGAAAAATGTACGTTTTCTTCAACGTTAAGATTGTGGTTCATAGATGTGCTAAGATATAAAACTAGGTGAATTTAATTACAATCTTATTCTCTTATAGATAATACTAGACTAGATGAAATTTGAAAAGAATATTGATGCCTGCTTCTAGAATTATAAAATAAAAATATTTATGTATAAAATAACTTCCTGTTTCTACTTATTTAAATATTTTAACTATTTTGTATAGTTGCCTAGCTTTACGCGATTGAAGTATCTTAAATTAATTAACATGTATAGACTTGAATTAAATAAGCCAACCTGCCTGTCTTTTTCTTTAAGGGAATTTTAAGTACATAATTTGGGTTATTTAAACCCCTTTTTGTCAGTACTTAGAAAGTAAGAGTGTTTAGAGAAATGTTTTCAATCTCCAAGACTGATTTGCAAATCTATTATTAATATTTTCTTTTCTTCCATTATTGTATATGTTTATTATATCAAAATTTATTTAACTTTTCATATTTTATTATTATGTATGTCTGGCTTTCAAACTTACCATTTAATGTATTAAACTTGCAAAACATATATACCTTTTAAAGCATTATAAAATCTTGGCAGCAAGTTGTAAGTAATCACATGGAGGGTCGTAAAGCCGATATGGATGGTCCACCATGATTTCTAATCCTAAATAAGCTCAATATGCAGGGAGTTCATAACCTCTCTCAAAACCAAAAACAAAATAATCATCCACCTTTAAACAATAATCAAAACCAATAACCCGCCTTAAAACCAAAAACCAAAACCAAAATACGTTTTAATTCATATTTTACATAAAGATGTGATGCATCATATATGATCATGGTAAGGACAATACATCATATATGATCATGAATACATGTGCTTATTCTTGAAGCGATGGAGCATTTGAGTGCTATAGTATTTGTCGGCGACAATGTTGAATGAATTGTTTGTGAATCATATTTTTATTAGCTTAATGTAATGCTAAATTATTTGTTATGTTTTATAATGTTCTTTTTAATTAAATTGGTTGTTTTTATAAACAATTTCTTTTTTTCATTTTTTATAAGTTTTAATAATTGATTAAGATACATTAACAATAATTAATTTAAATCAAAATAAAAACATTAAAAGAAATCATTAAAGCGTACGTGAGTGATGTTACACTGACGTAACATAAAGTATAACATAATTTGTAGTAAGAAATTTATATTAAAAGTATGAACAACTAATTTAAAACAAAAATAGGCTTAAAGTTTAACAAATACATAAAGTGCAAATATATAGTTTTATATAATTATGTGTTAATTGAACTATTATATTCGTTTTTATATAAGGGTCATAAATAATACCTCGTTGATTAATAAATAATTGAGTAGGACCGCTTAAATAATCAATTGTATGTGAGATATCGGATAAGTGCACTGTGTGTGGGTCGAGATAAAAGTGCCGACTTTGGGCACCTCCTCTTTTTGGTACTTATCTCTTCATAAGTGTGTGTGTGCTTCTTTAACTTTCTTTGAAGAACATAAGAAATCCAACCCTTGATTCCTTGCTATTAGAGTTAATTTGCTTCTAATTGAAGATTAGTCTTGATCCTTGATGTGTTCTTGCCTAAATAGGTATTTCTTGTTTTAGGGTTCTTGAGGTAATTGGGTAATATGTTAAATTGATATTACTCTTGTGTTTAATTGAAAGTTTATGTTGAATTGGTGCAACTTTTGGTGATTCAATTGTTGTGTTCATTGATTCAAGTTTAGAACTCCATCAATGGAGGTTGATGGTGAAGATGGTTTTGGGTTTGAAAGATTTGATGATTCTAATCTGTTTTAGACTTTTAGTTGATATTTGTACATGTATTTGAGTTTAGTATTGCTATAGAACTGCTACAAGTCGATTTCCAGATTTGATTTTGGTATTTAGGGTGTTGTGGTGAAGCTAGAAAAGAAAGCAGAAACTGGAGGTGTAACACCCGCAAACCTGAGTTAGTAGATTAGTGGGTTTACGGTATGTATTTATTGTGTTTTAATTGCTTTAATTTAATTAGGTGATTTTAGTTTATTAAATTATTTGAATTAGAATTAATAGTATGAATGTATTTATGTATATATGGCCGTATGTATGTATGCATGTGTGAAAGTGGAGTACACGTGGGTGTAAGTTAGGAATTAGATGACACCTATTTTGCATATTAACATATGTGTCTATGTGTATACACCTGCTACCATTATTTACAAAAGAAAAAAAGGTGTGTGTGTGCTTTGTTCTCTGTCAAGAAAACCGAGAGAAGAGAAAGAAGAAGGATCGGGATTTAAATTGGTGTTTTGATAAAACAAGATTAAAAGGTTGGTGTGTATAATTACCATGTCATTATCTTTCTTGATTAGTTATCTGATCTATAAACATAACATCTGATTAGTTTGAAGATTGCATGATAATTTGAAGAACATTAAAATCGGTTTTTGATAGAATATGATTTTGATGATTTATGTGTTCATATGATTTATATGCTAATATGATGTTCATTACATGAGAATGTGTTTAAAGGTGTTTAAATTATATTTCTGAAATAATGTTAGGAATCTATGAAAAATCTGGGTTTGAGTTATGAAGTCTTGAAGCTGGCGGATTTGATGATATATGAAATTATCGGATTTGGTGAAGGAGGTAAAAACTGATACTCATAAAACCGACACTTGGAAAACCATAAATCATCAAAATCATATTCTATCAAAAACCGATACATGGAATATGATTGTTATGATGTTATAAAATGAAATCCTATACTAGGAAAGTGATATTAAAATCCGATACTCAGAAACCGGAACTTGAAATCCGGGAATACCTAAAATCCGATACTTCTAAATCCGGGACTTTAAATTCAAGTGGTTGAAATCCGATTAAGACAAATCCGATAGTTTGAACCTAGCGGATTCCTAAATCCGACAGTTGGGTAATCCGAGTACAAATCCGATAGTTTCTAGAATTCGACACTTTGTGTTTTGATTTATATTTTATTATTGATTGTTGATGTTATGTATGAATTATAAATATATGTCAGATATTGTAACACCGTATTTTTAACCCAAAAATTTTCATTTTAATTTACACCGTGGAAGCGTTTAAAACATCGAAGTAATTACAAATAATTACAATCATTGTTTACAAAATATCAGTATTACAAAACACGGCTTATCACAAATAATTTATTAGAGTCCTAGGTGATTACTCCCCAAGCTGACCACTCTCAGCCGAGCCGCTGACTTACCAAAACCTGTAAAAAGAGTGAGAGGTACTTTTAACTCACGAATGATTATTGGTTGTAACGGTTATGGTTGCAACTGTTTGTTAATTGATGCATTAATAGACTATTTAGTCTAATGATTGATTAGATGATTATGTGTTAATTAATCGTGTAGTCTTTGATATGTGCACATGGATGAGGGAGGCCAGCTTGGCTGGGATGGGCTCATTTGTTATCGGCTAATCAGTAATTAGATCTTTTGATTCATTCGTTGCAACTTAAAGACATCACTATGTGAGAATAACAAGTGTGTTATCGGTAAACCTTTGCTTGGCCGGTATGGGTTGCAGGTTCTGCAGAACCGCCGGTCTTTATTTGTTGTTGTATCCTTATTGTTGTGGCTGATGCTATTTCATGGTTAAGCTTTTATTCACTTAGCTTTGAGCTAATTTCCACATTCAACTCCATTGTGTTGGGAGTTGGTGTTCGTTATAGAATACTTGACCGCCACTCTGATATATTTTGAACGATGAGCCATTTGTAAACTTAAGTAACATTGGGCTTTAATATACTGGTTTTTGATAACAGTATGTAACTAGTTTAATTAAATCTTTTGTAAATAATTTGGTATTTATTATATCGCTTCCGCAGTTTTTTAAAAAAAATAGTGTGAAATTTCCGGTGTTATAAAGAAGGTAAAGTAAATTAAACATTATATTAAAAATAAAAACTACAAATTATATCATTCACTAAGTTCTTGTTTTACTTCGAGACGAACTCAAGACAATCTCTCTCCAAAACCTTCATATGACGTCGGGTACATCTTAACCTAAGAAAGTAGGAGATTAAGGTTGAGAGTAATGAAACTCATTGTATGCGTTTTGGATAGAAAATTGGAAAGAAATTGTTAGAGACGAGAGTAATTATAGTTGAGTTAATATGGAGATAGATTTGGTGATAGAGAGTAATTTAGAGGATGTAATCATAGAGTGAGGTGATTAAAAGGCCGATGAGGATTACTATTGAGAAAAAGTTGGTGTAATGAATTGTTAAGGATTGTTAGCTAGGATCTATCTTTTAAAATTGGTGTAATGAAAATAGTTGGTCATCGTAATTCATGGTTGGGTTATAAATAAAATGAAGGGCGGTCCTCGGTTGTAAGTTATCCGATCAAATTAAATTAGAAATCAAGATTAAGTCTTCGATTCTCACCTAAATATATATTCTTATTTGAACCTCCCACTATAACATTAGGAAGGGGAAAAAATATTAATTGCCTAAGAGCATTATTAAATGCATTAAATACACTAACCTTTTACACTTTGTCTTTTCTGTTACATTAGCGTTAAATTATTTCTTTCATTTTAACCAAGAAAGATTAATCTTTCATCCGCTTATTTAATATCTTAATACAAATAACTATAAACTATTAATTTACATAACATTCAATTAATAAATACTAGATTAATACTAATTAAACGTCTTCATTAATTTTAAAGTACATAATTATAACCCATTTTAAGTTTTTAACCACATCTCGTTTGTGTTTCTTCTTTGAGATTGATAGAATTGCTCAAAGTTCAGATCCCTATCAAATGATCGTACGACATCATTAATAAGCGGCGACTTGTTACGCCAAGGTACTAAAGTTTATAAGAGAGCTTGGATCCATAATTATGGGTGTGGAAGAGTTGTAGAGTAATACGTGGAAATGTGTATATGAGGTGAAGTGGTCGAATGGGGAATTTTCATACGTGGCCAAGAAGCGGTGAAAGGGTGTAGCCAACGACACCACAAGAGCCACACCAAACATCTTGTGTTTAGTTCATATTTCTTAGGTGGGATTTTCACTACCACTAAATTCCATCAACAGCCAAAGATGGTGGACGATGAACGACGGCGATGGCGGACGACGGACGATGGCGGACGACGAACGAACGACGGCGGACGACGAACGAACGACGGCGGACGACAAACGAACGACGGCGGATGACGAACGACGGTGGACGACGAACGACGGCGGACGACGGTGAACGACAGCGGATGACCAATGACGGAGACAACGGACGAACGACGGCGGACAATGACGGATGACGAACGACAGTGGATGACGAACGACGACGGACGATGAACGACGGCGACAACGAACGAACGACGGTGAATGACGGCGGATGACCAACGACGGCGACAACGAACGAACGACGGTGGACGACAGTGAACGACGGCGGATGACCAACGACGGTGACAACGAACGAACGACGGCGGACGACGGCGGATGACCAACGACGGTGACAACGAACGAACGACGGCGGACGACAGTGAACGACGGCGGATGACCAACGACGGTGACAACGAACGAACGATGGCGGACGACGGTGAACGACGAACGAATGACGGCGGACGCCGAACGAACGACGACGGATGACGGCGGACGACGAACGAAACACAAAATTTAGAAATCCCTCGTCTGTAGGATTTGTAAATACCATGGGGGTGAGGGAATTTAGAAATCACTCATTTGTAGGATTTCAAGGATTCCTGGGATTTGAAATCCCATTCCATTTTTACAAACCAAACACAAAATTTCTCAAGATTTAAAATCTCAATCTTAAAGATTTTCAGTAAATACCACGAACTAAACACCCTTAGGGTGTATGTATAGCAAATATTTCTTTGTAAATATTGTTGGTTTCATTCAATTACCTAAATATGATGAAAAAAGAATACATAAACAATAAAATATAAGTATTATATATATAATTTTAATTTAAAAATAACGTTTTGTCTTTTTTTACTAAATAAAATGAGAAGAAACTAAAAAGTAAAATAAAAAAAATGATACCTTAGGAGCTATTTTCATAAGAGAGAGAAAATACAAGCATGTTTTTATAAATTAAATTTAAGAAAATCGAAATTTCCTCTAATATAAATTATATGGTGAATAAAAAGGGAGGTGTTAATTTTATTTATAAATTAGTTTATCTTATAAGATACAATGATTTACTATATTATAAGTTAGTGAATTATATATATTTTTTTATAAATTAACTATATAATTAATAGAAAAAAATAAAAATAAAAGATGTGGCGTACGAGGTTGGGGGAATCAAATTTCATATGAAAGGTTTGGGGTTGGTGAGAGAGAGTGAAAGAAAGGTGTTTAGTGTGTACTTTTTCGATGCTTTCCAATGTTCCTTAAATTTTACTTTTTCACTCCTCCCAAAAACATCAAGAAAATTAAAAAAAAAAAGTTGTAAGCACTTCTTGATTTTAATAGAAATAGAGTGATATTCGTCGCACCTTAAATTACAAAAGAATAAAAATACAAAAAATTCTATGCCTTATTTAATTAAATTTAGTCAACTATATATAACATAGAAAATGTTGGTGTAGTTACGAATAATAAATTACAAATGTATAAATTGAATTATGGATGCAAAATAGACTAGAGTAAGTTGTTTTATTTTATCTTTTTACTTATTAATTGATAACATATGAAGTCTAAAAATTATTTTATCCGGTAGGAGGATGAGTAGAATACTAAATGATTTAAAACATCTATTCAAAAATTATATATGTAAAAGTTATTTTGATTATTATATTCATAAGAAAAGGTTTAAATAAAAACTATTTTTTATATGAGAATTGTGTGTAACATAACTAATAACTTATTAATAAAAGTATTTTTATTATTTATATATTACTCAACTGTATATTGTATCTGGGTGGACCGTCATTAATTAGGGGAACTTGATTTTTACAAAATACCCTCATTAATGTGTTATTAATTAGCCCTTACCATTAATAGATATTGATTTATTTAGATCAAGTGCCAATATTTAATCTTGTGGTTCTCGTATGAAAAACAATTTTCATTTATACTCTCTCCTCTAAAAACACGGTTTATAACAAGTAAAGACATGTTAAACAGGACCTTAACGTCAAACTTTACGTCCAAGTATTGGATCATGTCGTGGTGGCATGGTCAAGCCCACGCCTTGACGGAGCATGATGAAGCCAAAACGAGCTTTTTAAAACTTTTTCTCTTTCAAAACTTTAATATACAAAACTAATTTAAATTTAAAGGAAGTGTATGCTTCTCGGTCATTAGAGAGATTCAGTATTGGAGAAACTCCTTAGTTCACTGCACAATTAGCGGCAGTAACTAAATATATATTAGGCCAGAATATTTTAAGATCTCTGGATAGTTCCACACTCTTTTCTCCAATTGATCTTCAAAACATGTCAATTTCACGGGATTCAGGATTTGGATATGCTAAAACTTATGTTAATGCCTCTTTAATTTAATTTTGGGTGATATTCTTTGGATTCTTTTCCTTAAACATATCATTCTTGTCACAATAATCAATTACAATTTTTAATATATGTTATACACTCACATACATCATACATATGGGAGTCAGTTTAAATTACAAAAATTCCAAATGAAATCACCCTTAATTTTGGTTTGATTTGGGTTACTAGTTGTACATTAGTCAACTAAATAATAGATTATTAACATGTTAAATTGTTAATTACTTTCTTTTTATTCTATGTTGACCATAAAGGTGAGTAATATTGTATCATTTTCAATGATGATTATTAAAATCAAAACGCTGCAATATGATTCGTTCAAGAAATAAAACATCATATGATATCATCAAATAACTTTCATTAGAGACTTTTTTTTCCTAAAGTTTAAAAATGGAAGAAAGGGTAGACAATTCTAGTTTTTTTTTTCTTTTAAATTCATAAATCTATCACAGTTACGCTGTGTTCTCAAGTTTTAGATATGAAAGAAGATATTAGAAAAGAAAATCTATGAGAGAAAACAAAAGAAAAGAAATGATAATAGTTTTAGTTTTTTCCGTTCCCAAGTTTGAAATAAAATAAAAGAAGAGAGAGTTATATTTTTATTTTGTGTTTCCGAGTTGGAGAGAAAGAAAAAAAACGAGTTATATTATAATAATACCCTTATTTTCTAAAATTATTAGTTGCCATTAGAGGTAATTTAGTCACTAATAATAAATCATAAAAATTTTCGTTTCATTTCCATCCAAATCTTCTCACTTTTGGAAGGAAGGTTTACAAGGGAAAATTAATTAAATTTTTTTCCAAACCCCTTCTCTCTCATTAAAAAAAGCTCTAGAACACAAATTTTTTTAATTCTTTCTTTCTTCCTTTCAAATTATTTCTTTTCTATTCAAAATAAAATTTTAAAACACAACGTTTAGTAATCTTCAATGAATGTAAATATGCAATCAAACACTGTTTTAGTGTACGAAGAGGATATTCCTTGCCCCAGATATATTCCACTCCAATGTATGCATTAAATAATTTTTTACCACATAATTTAGAATTAGACACTAACATCTTAATTTGGATTAAACTATGTCTCGCATATAATTAAAAAAAAACCTTGATTTTAAGATAATAATATCCACGGTACTTGATAAAAGTAATAATTGTATGATTTTTAATTTTTAATATGGCAACATAATTCTTTTTGGCATGTTATAAACTTATAATAATAGCATTCCTTTTTAAAAAAATTAAAATCATGGAAAAAAGACACATGAAAATTAGTAAATTACTATCCTACCAAAAAGAAGCAAGTTAAAATTTTTAAATATTAAAATCACATGTTTTTTACTCTTATCTACAGCCTTTAAAAAACTATGATTAATTATGATATGTGTGAAATTATTCCAGATGAAGAATATACCCTAATGTTTTTATATCTAGAGTTTTTTACAAGTTCTTCCCAAATTTTCTTGTATTTAGGATTTTTCGTATTTTCTATATTATTTATATGAATCAAGTTTGTTGAAAAAAAGTACTCAAATGATAGTTTTCATCATCGCTGTCACCTCCTCATCCTCGAAGAGACTCCTTCAACTTTGGCCTTCTTATTAACTTAGTTAAAGTGCACATACTTGTATGTAAGGTTTCAATTTCTTCATGGGTTTGGGCTTTTGATTCGAGGGTTTCGGTAGGGCTAGGATTTTAAGGTTTTGATGGCTTAGGGCTTGCTAGTTTGGTATGTGATGTGTGATTCGGGTTCATAATTAGTTCATACGTAAGCTTGTGTGTGATTTGGCAAGAAAGGATACATGAATACATTGCTTAGGGTTTTAACTTTTGATTGTGTTTGTGATTCGGGTTAATGAATGACTTAAAGCGGAGGAGGTAGAGTGAGAGGATTGAAGTTAATGATGGTATACAATGTAGGGGTGTTCAAATGGATATCCAAAAATTCGGATAGTTGGTTTTCAGTATCTGAAAATTCGAATTCGGATATCGGATATCCGAAATATTCAAAAATTTTAAAAACATATATTTTTTTATATTAATATTGAATTAAAATTAGTACTAAATAAACATTTTTTAAACTTTAATCACCAAAAATAAAAATATTTTTCAGATATCGGATATTCGAAATATTCAAAACTTTTAAAAAGTACTATCTAAATCCAAATCCGAAAATTCGGATAATTTCAGATATGATTTTCGGATATCGAGAATGAATGTTCGAAATCAGATTATTTTAAACACCTCAAATACAATGTTTTATGAGGGTGAGAAGTTGTATTTTCAATAATAGTGATAGAGTGGTCAAAGGTGGATTAAGGTTAAATATCTTAAGCAACAAATTTAATAATTAGATTAATTATACCGTAAATATATTGTGTACATAAAAATTTTAACATTTATTTTAAAATTTAAATAATATTTTTTTACTAACTATCTTATTTATTATTAAAATTAAATTTTAAAAATTAAGTTTTTAAAAAATTAAACTTTTAATTTTAATAAAATAAATAAATAGAATTTGTTTTCAATTAAATAAATAATTAAAATTTTTTAATTAAATTGATGATTGAATTGATGATTGTTACTCTTTTATATATATTAGAAGTTAAGAGGGTAAAGAAAAGCTGGGGAGTTATTCCTATATTTTGAGATTCCGTATATTTTTCATAATAATAATAATAATAATATGTAGAACAATCAAGCCTTTACTCCAAATCATGATGATGAAAGTGCAGAGAAACCACTGACTTTTGATATTACAATTCCTCACCTGTTAGGATGAGGAATCTTTGAACTCTGACAAAAACATTTGCACACCCAATTGTTTGTTTTAAGCTTCTATTATTACTGGCTTCCCCATTATTTAATTTATTTTTGTCTTCTTTTATAGACTTAGGTCTAAAAAAATGCTTATTTTTACAAAAAAAAAAAAATATATATATATATATATATATATTTTTCATATTAATTATTCTATCGACTAAACATTAACACGAAATTTAATAATTTATCTTCCTTTACTTCTTTATTTAAAGAGCTAAAAACCATTTTTACCAAATAAAGGTCACAAACTTTAATCTAATTGGGTTTACAAATTGTAACAATCTGATAGACCATGTTAACATACACATTCTCTAGGGTTTACTACAAATCTTCTACGCCAATATTTAATATCTCCTAATGCAATATCTATGCTATAGGTGTCAACCCTTTTAAAGTTACAAATACGATAAATTGTATTAAATGTCTAAATTGCCTTTCACCTGCTTTTTTTTAACAACAAACATAAACACATAACTAATTTACACATATGTTTATTACATGACTTGAACCTTTGATCTCATAGACGACAGATGAACACCTTAATCACCCTTGATATTGCTAGGCTAAATACCCTTTAGTGATTTTCACATAGTTGACCTTGCTTCTTAGGCAAAACATGATTTGCAAAGTTAGTTGGAATTTTGTAGTTGATTGTTTTGTTAAAAAAAAAATTCTACTTGGAAGGCAAGGCGTTTTTTTGAGAATTTCATATTCACCCTTATTATGTTTTAGCTAGAAGACCATATTTGCCAACATATACTTAAAAAAAATCACACATATCATTTATAACCTTTATTAATATCAGATATATTGATATGATACATGTGAAATATGATACTTTGAAAGATTACGAAAGGTATATAATATTTTTTAAAGACAAATATGATATTTTAAAAAGTTGTGAATAGTATATATGATATTTTAGAATTAGGTTGATATTTAAAAGGTAAATAAGAGTGTATATGAAATTCTCTTAGTATCAGTGTATGAGAGATTAACCCTTGTAAATCGAGTAATGGCTCTTTCATATTACATTTTACTTCACTTTTGAAGGCCATGCCTTCTATCACCGATCATCTTGAGTCCATTAGATGTCTTTTGAGGAAGAAAGGAGAAAAAACTTGGGCGAATAAATTTGTAGATGATTTTATCACGTAAGGAGATAGGTGA
Source organism: Dittrichia graveolens (assembly GCA_038502395.1). Lineage (NCBI taxonomy): Eukaryota > Viridiplantae > Streptophyta > Magnoliopsida > Asterales > Asteraceae > Dittrichia > Dittrichia graveolens. Next base: position 98,144,026 of record JARJIL010000002.1, read on the forward strand.
TCTAGATGTGGGATGTCTAAAATCCAAAACTTGGGTGTCCTGGACAAATAAAAGTGGCATTTATTACAAAGACAGCTTTATGGCAATAGCCTCCATATGTGGTAATGAAAGCGGTTTTTGGCTCCAATGCACGTACAACTCTCGTGAAAATCAAACATTTGGCCTTGTGTGATTGATAGTTGTAAATTGGTTCCCACCAAAGAAAAAACTGAAGGATCTTTTTCCTCACCTTTATGCCTTCGCATCAGGCAAAAGTGTACAATACAAAACTACTGGAAATTTAACAATGAATCTGTTTTTGGAGCCCATTAGGAATTGATCTCAACCTAATATAAAGGCAGATTTATGTTGTAGTGATTACCCTCTAGGGCAGGATGATAATCATGTTGTTAAACCAAACTCATCAGATCATTAACAGTAGCTTCGGCCATCGATATAGTGAGTTCTCGGTTCTCAAACTTTCATCATATATTCAAAGTAAGTTGATTCTTTCTACCAATACGAAATATAATTTCTTTAAACCGGTTAGAAATCGTAGAGAGTATACAAAATGAAATAATGGCCTGGATAATACTTCAATCGTGTTTAAGGACACTGTCTTTAAGTTGTATTTCTACGTTATATGGGTTGCGAGAAATCAACTCAGGGATAATTGAAGAGTTTCTTCCTGGACAAATTCGTAATCATTCGTATTTGTTGTTATTTTATATGTATACATCATATAAAATAGTAATCTTAGTGTCAATAACTGCAAAAATCTGTTATACAACGGTTAAATTATAGTTATGAATGGGTCAGATCTACAATGCTTTACTGAGCAATCATTCAGCTAAACAATTGATAACCTGAATACAAGCAGCCAAGCACATGATCAGCTAAGTGGAAAAACTCGGTCAGCTGAGCAATTGAGCATGCTAATACCACAATCTGGGGCGCTACCCCTACGACCCCACCAAAGGTGTTGCCTCTATAACCCCACGAGGGGGCTGCGCCCACTGTTACAAGACTTGAACAAGCATGCAATTCGCACCACCCTGACTCGCTACCAACTTTAGCTAAAATCATTACATTACACAAAAATATCTAAAAGAACCCTTGGATACCAATTTAGATAAACCTTTGTGTTTGGGGGCACATATCATGATCACCTTCCATCATACTATCGGTGCTCAACTAAGAGGCCCCGGAGTTTATGGTTGAAAGCTTGGAGTTTGTGGAAAGTTCAATCCTTAAAAAACAGAACGTTTAGTGATATTATCATGGGAAAATCTCTAGTCAAGTTAATAAATATTTTGACATGGACGGTTTGGAAATGACACAATGGAAATAATTCTCCGGAAGTGATTGAATCCGCAACCTAGGTACGTACGTAGTTAGTTAACTATGTTTTTCATCTAGAAAACAGTTGAAATTTATATAATGCGATCATTTGAAAGAGATGAAGTTTTCTTTTTTTTTTACTGTAGAATCATTGTATTAATAGACTAGCAAGTTGCTAGAAAGAGATGATTACATAAGAATTTCTACTAAAGGATTTATACATTCCAACTAAGCCACAAAAGTTTCCTTTTTAGGTTTCCTCTAGAGTTTAATCAAAAGAAAGTTATGCTTTGCAATCTTCCAACTATAACTTCTATAGTTGACCAGTGGCGGACCTAAGGCTTTGCCTGTGGTGACACGGGACACCAGTCAATTTTGTTCGCGTAGTGTAAATTTTTATTTTTCGTAGTGTAAATTTTGATTTTTTCGAGGCAGTGCTACCACACATTTCAAATCTTACGTCCAGTGCTACCACTAATTCCATATCCTGGGTCCGCCCCTGTAGGTGACATCTTTTGTTCAAAGATCTTTTCATTTCTGTATGTCCAAACTAATCGACAGAAGGTGAAGATCAAGGTAAAAAAAGCTTCTAATCCGGGGCCTTTAAACCCCAAAGAGATTCCATAGGTGATAAGAGTTTGGGAGATCAACCTCAATATGAATTTTCTAATCTTAAGTTTTGAGGATGTAGTAGTATTTTAGAGAAGCTTGGAAAACTAAAAATTTTCTTTTTTTTATAATAAATTTTGTTGAATATTTACAAATAAAAGACAGGTAACTAAACAACATACTTTTAATTAAGTTTTCTTTGAAAAAAGAAAACATTTCTAGAAAACAGATAAAAGTTTTTTACAAGTGAATGTATAGATATTTTAGAGAGATTAAAAAAATGTATGTGGCCTGGATAATACTTTTAATTTTTCGTTTGAGTTCTCGGTTCTCAAACTTTCGTCATATATTCAAAGTAAGTTGATTCTTTCTACCATTACAAAATGCAATTTCTTTAAACCGGTTAGAAATCATAGAGTATACAAAACGAAATAATGGCCTGGATAATACTACAATTGTGTTTAAGGACACTGTCTTTAAGTTGTATAGAAAATATGCGTTGCGAGAAATCAACTCAGGGATAATTGAAGTTTCTTCCTGGACAAATTCGTAATCATTCGTATTTGTTGTTATTTTATATGTACACACCATATAAAATAGTAATCTTGGCGTCAATAGCTACCAAAATCTGTTATACAACGTTTAAATTATAGTTATGAATGGGTCAGATCTACAATGCTTTGCAAGGCAATCATTCAGCAAAACAATTGATAAGCTAAACACAAGCGGCCAAGCACATGATCAGCTAAGTGGAAAAACTCGGTCAGCTGAGCATGCTAATACCGCAACCTAAGGTGCTACCCCTAGGAACCCACCAAAGGTGTTGCCTCTATAACCCCACGAGGGGGCCAAGTTTAGCCAAAATAATTACATTACACAAAAATATATAAAAAAAAACCCTTGGATACCGATTTAGATAAACCTTTGTGTTTGGGGGCACATTTCATGATCACCTTCCTATCATACTATAGGTGCTAAACTAAGAGGCCCCAAAGTACATTTATGGTTGAAAGCTTGGAGTTTGTGGAAAGTTTAACCCTTAAAAAATAGAACGTTTAGTGATATTATCATGGGAAAATCTCTAGTCAAGTTAAGCAATATTTTGACATGGACGGTTTGGAAATGACACAATAGAAATAATTCTCCGGAAGTGATTGAATCCGCAACCTAGGTACGTAGTTAGTTAACTATGTTTTTCATTTAGAAAACAATTGAAGTTTATATAATGCGATCATTTGAAAGAGATGAAGTTTTTTTTTTAACAGCAGATTCATTGTATTAATAGACTAGCAAGTTGCTAGAAGGAGATGATTACATAAGAGTTTCTACTAAAGGATTTATACACCAATCAAGCCACAAAAGTTTCCTTTATAGGTTTCCTCTAGATTTTAACCAAAAGAAAGCCATGCTTTGCAATCTTCCAACTATAACTTCCATCGGTGCCATCTTTTCTTCAAAGATCTTTTCATTTCTGTATGACCAAACTAATCAACAGAAGGTGAAGATCATGGTAGAAAAAGCTTCTAATCTAGGGCCTTTAAACCCCAAAGAGATTCCGATAAGAGTTTGAATAGAGTTTGGGAGATCAACATCAATATGAAGTTTTCTAATCTTAAGTTTTGAGGATGTAGTAGTATTTTAGAGAAGCTTGGAAAACTAAAAATTTCCTGTTTTTTTATAAATTTTATTGATATTTACAAATAAAATAAAGGTGACTAAACAACATACTTTTAATTAAGTTTTCTTTGAAAAAAAAACATTTCTAGTGAATGTAAAGCTATTTTAGAGAGATTAAAAAAAATGTATGTGGCTAAGATGTGGGTTGGGCTCGCTGAAACCCCCAACTCTTGTAACCAAGTCCAAATGGGCCTAACATAAATACACTAACGTTCCGTTTCCCGACTTTTATAAAAAAGCAAAGGGAAGGGAAAGAAAGTAAAGCAAATGAAAGAAAAGGAAAATAATGACTTAATCTATGTTCTTGAGTTGGTAGGAAATGGATGGGAAGCCTTTTCCTCTCAATTCATTTCACATTTTGGAGGATAAGTTTTTAACCAAATAACACTTTCTTCCCCTCCCCATTCTATTCTTAAAAGAACTTAAAGAACAGACAACCTTGATTGTTTTTTCCCTACTTTCTTTCCTTTCAGAAAACCAACTTGAGAACACAGCATAAGAGAGTATGCCTACATTGCACTTTTAGACTTTTAGTCCCCAATCAAATTGAAAGAACAAAAATACCCTTACCGGCCAAGACTCGTTGCATTATGATCTTACGATTCCAGATGTGTTACTCTTGCATCTCTACAAGAGTATGATCTTACATATAATCTCAATATTTTCCATAGGATCGAGTGATCTTGATTAGATCATATTTGGTTTGAGTTAGCGAATAAAAAATTTATAACAGAATTAATTTTGTTAATATATATGAAAAGGGGGCCATTAACCTTGACATTAATTTAAGCAGGATCTTCTGGCTAGCTATTCTAAGTGATATAAAGTTGTTTGAAATATAAACAATTAGTATGAAACTAAAAGATGAAATCTGGTGTTGATAAAGAAGAATAAATACATTCATTCACCCAATCATCAACAATTGATTAATTAATTACAATCTTTCAATTCAAAGAAGAAATTGATTGAACTAATAAACAAACCAGCTGAAATATGAATCAAGATTTAAACGCATGTTTGTCTTCTGGAATCCATCGCAAAGAAAACCTCAAGATCCGGTGGCTGAAAGTACCCGTTTTCCGGCGGATTCCTTTGCTTCACATACACCTGTTTCTTCCGCGGCGCCGGTGGGCATTTCGCCGGCATCCCGCACCTGCTTCGTTTTGGCGTCCTACAACCCTCCTCCGCCGTCCCATAACCACCGCCTACCTCCATTAAATCAAATATGAGAGCGTAATTTCGTGGTGAGTTTTGATGAGGAGGATTTGAATTAAAAGCGTTAAGCTTTTATTCTTATTATTATTATGGCTTCTTCTGGAAGCTGCAATTTGACTTGTGTAAATTGTACGGTGGAAGCAACTGGGTTTGTGCTGGCGTGGATCCTAGCTGGCATAATGGCGGTGTGATCTGCTGAGGTGGGGTCCACGTGTTGGGTTAGTATTGGATGAAGGAAGGTTCAAGAGAGGATGGTAATAATTTGAACATGGTCCCACATGGACTTTTTGGCGCGCTTTTTTGTAGTTTATGTTGTGGTGAGCACTAGTGATGTAGGTGGGTTGGCTTAATATTGTTTTGTGGGACCCGGATAGACCAGGTGGAGAGAGCATGCGGTGGGGGAGGCGGCAATGTGGCATGGCGGATGCGACTGGTTGGTGACAATTTAGTGATGGAATATTGACCGTAAATTTGAATTATCCACTCATGAAAAGAAAAAAAATAGACTTGATTAACGTATCGGGTCGTACCCGACTGAAACCGTAATTAGAGATTAGTTTTTAAAACTAATGTCTTAAAAAAATATATTTGTAGAATAAGGTTTCGTATAAAACCAACTTATATACGAAACTTTAAAAAAAATTGATCTTTAGATTCCATGAAACCTTAACTCGGCATAATAACCATCAACAGTGCTGCAATTTTTTTACCCATCGATCAGGTTTTATCTTCGATTCATCGTGAACTTCATATTCGACCTTTCATTAACGAAGAAATGTAGGTCGTTGTATTTGGAATACCTTTGTTTTGAATATGTATTTGTACTAACGTGCATTTGTTGGTTGGTTACATGTGTTCCAAAGATGCAAGTTTTTGTATGTGAATATTCAAAAAAGCAATCCCAAACCCTTAATGAAATGTAGGTTTTGATTATGCAAGTCTTAAGAATGAAATAGATTGTGGTTTATTTTTACTGGTTTTGTTTTGTAAAAAGCATTTGGTTCTTACATTTTTGTTTTGTATGATGGTGGTTGAATGTGTTTATTGGATGCATTTTGATAGTATAATGTTTTATTTTTTAATATATAAATTAACATGTATATTTGGAGATTAAAAACCTGCATTTTTATTAACAATTTTTTTTCATAAAATACATCAAAATTGTAACACCCGAAGTTCGAAATTTCATAATTTATAAATTAATCAAGTGATATGTTTAAGTGATATTTCTAATTGAGATTAGGAGGTGTTTAGAAACTTGAGGGGTTTAAATTGTCATTTTTGAAACTAGAGAAGTTGAGGGACTTGTTGTGTCAATTCTTAAAAGATTTATATATAAATATGCAGATTTGACTTCTTGTGAGTCAAACCTTTCATTTCTCTTCATCTGCTTTCACGAGAAAGAGTTTAGAACAGAGTTCTTTGTGGTTTTTGAGCAAGAACAGCAAAGAGGAAGTGATCTTCATCCACTTCTAGTTAGACACAAGCTGAGGTAAGGTTCTTGTTTGTTGATCTTGAAGTTGAAGTTGGGTTTTAAGATTTATTCATGGTGAATCAAGATTAAAGCATGTTATAGTTGTTATTTACTGTTTATAAGTTGTTTGGGGAGTAGGAAAACACCCTGGTAATGTTTTTATGAATTTAGAATGAGAGTTTTGGTGAGTTAGCCGGAGTTACAGCAAGACAGTCGGCGAACTGTTGCTGAACCCAGAAAGGCACGGGCGTGCCTTTGAGGGGTACGACTGTGCCTCGTGGCCGTGACCGCCTCTGTTCTTGAGGTCCGGGCGTACCTGGTAGTAGAGATAAAGCATTAAAGCAAAAGGTGGCTTTATCACACTATCCTATATATAATAAACAGTTACTTGTATATCCACATATCAGTACACCTAGCATCTGATCCAAAGTATTTCTATACATACTAAGGCATTCTACATATATTCTCAGGTGTACTACCTTTACAAGTACCCCTCACCCGATTCACAAGATTCTTCATGATTCTATTAAGTTCCAACATGTATCATGTGTTTGTAATAATATGGGCCCTTATATTACTCTAAACACACTACACACGTTTGATCTTAACTTTATCACAAAAATTCCCGATTCACAGGCTTAGGCCAAAGTTTATACATCATGTTATCATATATTCATATAACACTAATTTCATCTTGAATGCACATATAAAAGAAACTCTTAACAGTTGTATACACATATAACATATCTGTCTTAAGCATATCCTGTACTCGCATACAATACTCACATAATACGTAATCAATATAATTGTTAGTATACTCACCAAGCTGCAAGCCTCCAGTTTGACAATTTTCAAAATCCGCAGAACCATGGTTTAAGTCCAGAATGTGTCTTGTACACATCCAGATCCCTCAAACCGTGGCTCTGATACCAAGTTGTAACGCCCCAAAAACTAAATTTGAAATTGTAGAGATCAAACACCTATAAGTGTTCGCATCTCAATATTTAACATAAAAGCGGAAGCAATACTTGTTTGAAAACCTGACGTATCAATAGATACTCACATATATACTGTCATAAGTTTGGTACCAAAAACTTGATGTTTACAAACCAGGCGTTAAACGCAAAGAGTTTAACAACAGGGAGTCAAACCGGAGCTTTGTCCTTGCCTTTGATAAAACCTGCAAAACATTTTAAAAATAGTATCTGATAAGCTACGAGAGCTTAGTGAGTAAACCGGACTAAACATCATATAAACCCACGTATAAAATCATATGAAGATAATACACGTATGTCTGGTAAACAATGCTAGCCTCTGGTTCTAGACCCAGGGCAGCAACATGGGTCACAGTACTGTACCATAGTTGAGCCTTACTGAACTTAGCAGTAAGCACCCCACCTCTGAGACTTACGCACAAAGCAGCAAGCTTATACACACATATGAATAACATGACATGTTAATAATCTGATATAATAGCATGCATGCTGCACATATGAAGTGAAGTCTAGAAGACTCACCTTCTGATATTTATAATCTTAACCGATCCACAAACGATAATGATCAATGTATAGGTCCACAACTTGTTTCTACAACAAAATATCAATAATATATGTATTAACATCTGCTGACTAATCAAACTGAACTGAACAAGGCTAGGGCACGGCCGTACCTGTCAAAGGCACGCCCGTGCCTGCAACTAAGGCACGGCTGGGCTTGACCCAGGCATGGGCGTACCTATCCTGCAGTCACGCCCGTGCCTATCTAAGGTACGCCCGTGACTATGCTTAAAAGCACGGGGGTACCTGAAGAACTAGGGTTTGCCACGGGGCGAAAGGCACGCCCGTGCCCTCCCTTGGTCTGCACAGTTCTGACCGACAGAAGCTGTAAATCCGGCCAAAACTCGTATAAATCAATACTAATCAATCTAAAAACGTGTATAGGGTGTTTTCCTACACCCATAACACCTAAACAACATAATCAACAACAAATTAACATACTTTGATCCTTGTGATCAATCCTTGACTCATAGAACATGAAGAACACTAAAAACTAATTAAACTACATATACCTCTACTAAGTTGGGTTGCTATGGTGCTAATTAGCTGTTGTTCTTGCTGTGTTTCAAGCTTAAAAATCGCCAGAAAGAGAGTGTAGCTGCTGTGTTTGTTCTTGAAGCATGTATGTAAGTGTGTTGGTTACTACAAAGGCAACCAAGTATATCTATAAGTATTGCTATATTACACAAATGGTCCCTGGACTTAATTTAACATATAATCTGACATTTTAAGTCCGTCTAGTGTTAAAAACACATCTAATCTCATATATCCATTTGTAACTCATTTACCACTTTGTACATTTCTCGCATTGACTTAATAATAAAATTATGGGTGTTACATTGGTTCGTTGCTTAAAACGTGATTTGAAACAATAACGCTCCTATTTGAGTAACAGAAAGTACTTTTGATTTAAATGTGCGCATATTTCTTTTTATACAAACCTGAGGGTTTAAACAAAATGTTTTATTGGCTTCCGCTGACGGTAAGCTTATTGGAAACTGTTTTTGACATGAATTGTGGTTGTATTACCTTTTTGTACGAACCAGAGGGTTCAAGAATACTTGGTTGGCTTCCATCAACTTATAAAATTCTGTTTTTAGACAAATATCTTTTGTTTCAAGCATTCTTTTAAATTTTGTAAATTGGGGCGTTACAAAAATTGAATTGATTCATATGATTTTTTTTACTAAAATTTTAAATTATGAATAAGTTAAGGTTAATTAGAATGTTAATGAGTATTTTTTTTAAAAGGATCTTTGGCGGGAAAGGAGTGTGATGTGCTGGAATTTTTATTTTTCTGTTTTGTCTTTTTAAATTATTTATTTACATTAATTCATTAATTGTTATAAATAAGGGTGTTTTTATACGGAATGTTACCCTATACTTATATATGCAAAAAAAAAGAAAAATTTAGAAGTAGGAAAGCCATTAACGAGAACTGAGACATGAGAGGACTCTAAACATTCTCTATTGCAAATTTTAAGCCATAACTGATTTAAGAAAACCCCAACTTCTCATGTCAAAGGCTTTTCAAAATCATCAATTTCTTTTAAAATCTCTTGACCCAATCCATAACTCAATTAGCATCAAGGGGACCGTCGACAATGTTTCTTTTTTTAATATTAGTGGTTTGTTCAATACCCACCACAGAATCAAAAACCTCGATTAGATAAAGGTTTGGCAATAACTTTATAAATACAACCAATCAAACTAGTTGGATGGTAATCCAATATATAAATAGGATCCCGTATTTTTGGAATCAATGAAATGAAAGAGGAATTGTTCTTGATATACGCAATAGAGAGACCGTCCTGCTCCTAAGCTTTATCAAGTCCATAGCCGCGTGCACTTGATTTTCTTGGTTGGAAAGTTCTCTTCCAAAACACACTTATGAAAGAAGACCTTTTAATATGGGGTTTCATATACTTTGAAGAAATATACTCAACTGCGCCGCTTTTAATGCGACCCGGATCCACCACCCATTCCCCATCTATCTATCTATCTATCTATCTAAAAGAAAATTGTTCTAGAAAAATATTCCTTTTTTAAAAATTCAAATAACTAATCACATCCTTTTATTTTCTTAATTTTGACCGAATAAACTAATTTTGACTACTACTAATCGATGGGACTTTTTATGCATAGTAAGAAGTACGTTCTCATTTTGTTTTATGCAAATGGCATGGTGGGATTAAAAATAAGAATATTGAAGTGTAATATCCGGTTTTGAAAATATAAAAGCAAGTAATATCTAGTAAAAAGGGGGATTAATTGTACTAAATGATATCATTATTGCCATTTGTAATTCAAGGGACTTATATTGTCATTTATGGAAGATAAGGAAGGTATTTAAACTCAAATTTAGGGCACACAACACTAGGATGATATTGTAGCCGAAAATACTGTGTATTAAGGTGGTTTATGTGTTCTGTGAGAGACCGAGAGAGAAAAGGGATTGGATCATCTTTATTTTTGCATTAAATTGTCGGGAATCGAGTAGGTAATAATCTTTTAATCTTTGTGATCAATTTGATACTGTTTTAAATGGGTCAAACATGATGAAAACCCAATTAATTGATAAGGATTTACTTAAATGTTGTTAGGAATCCATAGACACAAGAATTAGTGGAGAAATGGTTAAAATATGATTGAGATTATTGACTGTGTTATAATAGAATCGTAAATGTTCTTAATATGGTTGAATCGCAAATTAATCGTGTTTGGCAATTGTTGTTAAACTGAATTATAAACCGCCAATTGTAAATGATAGCCTAAGTTAATCGTAAATCACAAGTTTAGGAGAAATCATGAATTACATATCATATATTGAACAAATCGAAAACAAGTGTTGATAGTTGGAATCGCAAATCACGGGTTGAGTCCCTTAAGGAATTCCCCGTCTTCTATGAATTGCAATTCAGAATTGTAAATTGGTGACATACATAATCGTGAATCAAAGTTGCGAATGGAATCGAAAACCGTGAATCATAAATTGGGCTTAGTGGTAATCAAAAACTGTAAATCATATAATTCCTAAAGAAATCGCGGATTGAGGATTCTTGGAAACTAAAGGGGATCGTAAATTGGGTTAGACATGGATTTGTGAATTACAATCGTAAATCCCCGAGTCGTGATTAGGATCGAAAAGTGGAGCGCAAATAACAAGTGGAAACAATCTTAAACTGGGCCTAAGTGTGAATCGTAATTCCTAAATGGGCACATCGCAAACCACGTAGAGAACTATAACCCAATCGTAATTGCATATGTATGTGAAATATTCAAATCGCGAATCACAATCTAGACCGAATCGCGAATCACCACCAGAAATGACAGACAATAAAACCAAAGAAACCACCACAAAATAAACTAACCCGACTCAACAGAAGCAAAAAGCCTCAACAAGAACCGCCAAAATGAACCCACCAGTAACTGAGCCAAACACCGGAACGAACACGACAATGGGTGAAATATTTATATACATAAAAGATATTAAGATTTTACTCTCTAATATCATCGAAGAGTGAGTTCAAAGTTCCCAAATCATCATTTTAACAAAGTTTTCACTAAGTGGTAGCGATCCTCACTATCACCTGTCACCACACTGTCGTGTTAATTTTTTTCTCCAACCACTTAACTCACAACTAGGCCTTTAGGGGGCGTTTGGTTCGCTGGAATTGGATGGAATTGGACGGAATTGGAATTAAGCATTCCTAAATCTTGTTTGTGTTTGGTTCGCGAAATTCATGGAATGGAATTTGACATTTTCAATGAATTCTTTAAATCAAGTAATTGGGAATTCCTTCTCCAAATGGATGGAATTCGTCAAATTCATAAGAAATCTCAAAACATAATTGTTGTCTCCAACCCTACCCCCGCCACCACCCCACCCCCACCCCCACCCTACCCTACCCGACCCCACCCACCCACCCTACTCCACCCTACCCTACCCGACCCCTACCCACCCACCCTACTCCAGCCTACCCTACCCTACCCGACCCCTACCCACCTTCACCCCACCCTAACCCTACCATCAACCGCCATCGCCACCACCATCTACCAACTGCCGCCGCCACCCGTTATCTCCCTCACCACCCATCCCCGCCACCAACGTCACCGATGTCGTCATCACCACCCCCCGCCACCCTAATACGTCCGTCGCCGCCCGTCACCACCATCGTCGCCGCCGCCATCACCGCCGACACCACCACCAACGCTACCGCCACCACCGCCGACATCGCCACCTCCACCGTCACCATTACCACCGCCGCCAAAATATAATTTATTTTGGTTTATACATATTGGATTAATTTATTTTTGGTTAAATTCCAATTCCGGATTTTACTAACCAAACAATATATAGTTTTTCACAAATTCCAATTCCTATGAATTCCAATTCCTGTGAATTCCAATTCCTTGGTCAAATTCCAATTTCTTCATATTCATTCCGCGAACCAAACGGACCCTTATAGTATTTACTTCCTATCATGCTCTTCACTGCATCAAATTTTAGGACCCATATATTACCCAGGTAATCATTAAAAAAAAAAGATATTTGCAAATTATCCACTCATACGTGATGTTAATAACACCTCCTTCTGGGTTAAAAAAACAAATAAAGGGAATTCACAATCATATTTCAAACACGATATTAGAAAACAGTTCTGTTAGATTGCCATAAGAAGGCAACTTTGTCATCTTTTGGGTTCAACTTCAACCCTTGCAGATACATTCGAGTTAATTTTTGAGCTCAAAAGCAGGGTTCTTGAAGTTGGTTGCTGTTAACTTGGTCAATCTTTTAGAAGATTTGATAAAATTTGATATTATTTACAAGGAATTAAACCTTCATACTCTCTTAAAATATGAGTTGTACATAACAATAAAGATTTTTACAGCTCCAAGAAATAGATGCAAGGTAACATTTTATGGAAAATGTAAATGTGTTTATTAATATAAGAACTTGCGTTCCGTTATAAGGCAATAGCATTGTTATTACACTTATTCGAAAATGATATTTACCTGCATTCTAAAGAACTACAACATGTATAGACCCCTACCCTTTTCTCCATTTTCACGAATTATAGTTTCGACTTGTGATGATCATTGACTACAAATCCACCAAACTATAAAGTCGATGTACATACCTCTAACATAATCAGACCTCACCAATGCACTGAGACCAGGATGCTTCATTGTCAAATGTTCCAAAAAACTCAACAAACACCCGGCTTTTTGCTACTTAGCCTGCGATGTACATAGCAAAGACTATTTTTTTCAAGATTATATCGAATACCAAAAACGGTTAACTAAAATAAATGAATAAATGATCTAAAAGTACCTTGGTTTGTAGAATCATGATTCATGACAGTTTCACCAGGCATGATAATCACTTGCCCAGCATGAGAAGCAACCATGATCTTCAATCTTCCCTGCTTATAGAAAGAACATGCTCAATAAGCCGGTTTCCAGGAAGATAATGCATATAAAATGCGTCCTTTCCACCCCTGCAACATCCAGTGACCATCTTGATCAATAACAAAATCTTTATGGTAACCTATCATCAACCTATCTTTAGCCATCTTCAAGATCTCTTGATCAAAAGGGAGCTGGCGAAAGCCAGCCCGCTGATTCCGGACCTGCCACTGTTTGTATGTTTCGGGTCGCTCGATCCTCTCACCACCTTCACATGCAATAACATTCATTGCCTCTCGTCCCCAAATCGTTTTCTCAACCAGCATCCTCTCCTCAATTTGACGATCCACAGTAGCCTCAAGCATATCAAACAAAGAAGAGAAGAAGAATAAAGCTTCTCTGAACCTTGTGAGAAAGAAAGGTGCGTTATAGGAGCCATTCACAATCCCTTGTATAACGATTTCTGGATTCATCTTCCTAATAAGGCCTAAAACTTTATTTCGTGGACTATCCACCACGACTGTTTCATCAAGTAAGTTCCTAAACCTGTAACCACAATTCACAACCAGTGTTTCATCATTGTCAAGCTCAAGATCCTCGATATTGATTGTTTCCCACTTTTGGGCTATGGCTTTGAACTTAAATGAAACACCAAAAGTTTCTGCATAATTAGCTAACCGACACCCTGTTTCCTCAACCCTCTGAGATGGGCGAAAACCAGGACAGGGGAAGTCAATCCCAGTGATTCGAAGCTCAGGTGGGCCACCGGGCCTAGTTGAAAGACGTTCTATAAGGCAAGGCCATTGAAAACCATAAAGGATTCCAAAATCTATTATGTGGAGTTTTGTTTTGTTTTGTGCAGTACGCATAATTGTCTTATTTGAAACAAAATGAGAGATTTTAGTGAAAGGGAAGCAACCGAGGAATAAATGATAAGCTTTCAATACATCGACAGCTGATGTAGGCTTGGAAAGGAGTGCTTTGTATATTCCAGTTCCTGAGCCAGCCATCCGTGCTTCAAGACCAGCAGAGAAGTAGTGAGCCAATCTTTGCATTCCATCACCTGTCGGTGAGGCATGCTCTCTTATTCGCTTCAGTAGATCGATTACTCCCCTTTGGTCATTGGTTGAAACTGATTGTGCACAAAGGCTCAAAAGTGTTCTCAAATCCACCACTTCCTTTTGTTTCTTCCCACGGCCTTTAACCCCATTAGATCCCTTGACTTGACCTTTTTGTAGTACATTAGGGGCCTTTTTACGAACAAATTCAAATGGAGAAGGATGAGTTTTGGCTCCACCACAGAGCAGCACATCATCAAACATCTTAGACCTCACAGTTGCCTCATTATAAACTGCTGATTGCTTGGAATTCCTCTCATCCTCAGCAAGGTCTTTGGAATGATGATTCTTCTTTCCTCTAGATCCATCCGCGATCGAACCAATTTCTTTTTTGTTCTCCACTTTGACCATCTTTTGATCCAGGAAACCAGTATCCATATGATCTGAGATCCCATTACCATTAGGGAGGAACCTACTTGCATCATCTACACCTTTCTGAAACTGCGAAGCAGATTGGCTGTCACAAAACATATCAGGAAAACTTAAAATACTCACGGGTGAATCCACAAACCCATCTACGACATTACCAGTACTGCTCACAGAGCTGTTAGACGGATGGAATCTAAACAGTGAATCAAAATTGCTCAATGAATTTGGTAAGATAGATGATTCACTGACATCACAGGTAAGACCTCTACCACCCATTGAACTGTTGCTGCCAGAAAAAGCTATGGATTGTGCAGCAGGATCTGGGCTTTGACTGCTGCTAGAAGAAACAGTAACTTGTGAACTATCGCAAGAAGGTTCTTTCACCATAAGAACATTATAAAAAGATTTCTCTGCGGCTTGCAGAGCAGCAGATTCTTGAAACATGCAGTTCTTCTCCTCTATATCTTCTTCCATAAGCATCTGATTTATATACTTAAGAGCTAAATCACTAAAATCAGAATCCTCCTGAAGATCTCCTTCGTCTTTTAAGCTACATTGAGGGATTCGATAACTAGGGCCAGCATCAGGCAACTTCGTGGGACGATGTATGGGATTCCAATCGATAAATGAATCGTTGAGATTGATCACCTTCAGAAAATTCTGGTCAGACAGAATCGAAGCAAATTCGTTGCAGTTCATTGAGTTCAAATTCAATAAACCACAATCCTCCTTTAATCTCCCATCCATGATCAACTATTTTACAGAATTTTAGTTATTATTGATTAGGAATCGTATAACATAAACTACTCACCGACAAACCAATTTCAAAACTTTAAAAAACTGAATTTCAATCTCCAGATTACTTGTGTTTTTGTGTACATATGATCAAAAATCATTTGAAACAGTCGGAATTTGACAATAAATCGAAAAATAGGTAGAGATTTCGGAAAAGTGAATTAGCATGAAAGTGAATTGATTGAGAAACCCAATATCAATCGCAAATCCGACGATCAAAAACTATAATTATAAATCGAATACATAAAACAAAACGGTAACAGTCAAACTGTGGGCGAATGTAAGAAAAATTACCAGAGCCAAACCCTAGACGCGAGCGGGAGAAAGTAAACGAGTGAAGAAAACGCGGAGCACAATCAGGGAGTTGACTGTTTAATAACATAGGAAACTTGAAAAGGTATAATATTTAAACCAATGTATTATTATTATTATTATTATTATTATTATATAATATACCTAAAATAAGGTGGGATATCCGATATTTGCACACTAACACTTATTAATCATTAGAAATTCTATATCTTTTTATAAAATCCTCCTATGCATCTCATACTCGTTAAATTAATAAATATGTCAAAATCAAAAAAGAAAATTATAAAAACGAATTATAGGATTATACATGTCACAATATAGTGAGTAAGAGCATGAATGAATACTCTTAAACATGTATCATACATAATAAAATGTATGTGCAAACCATAAATAAATAAATACTCTTAAACATATGGTTGTAAAAAATTGCTATCAGGATGTAAGAGCATAAAAACCATGCTTCTTTTAGCAATGATAATAAAGAAAAAATTACGATATTAGTTTTCATATTTATTATGCTTTGTTGAAATGTTTTATAACCAAAAAAGGTTGATTGTTTTGTTACAACGGGATTTAAGTATTTAACAATATAGCAACAAAACTCTATGATACAAAACAATATTTAAAAAATTGTAACTCTAGTAAAGGAAGTCATGAGAGTTTTGTTAAGATCTTATTATTTTGTTTAATCATGTGTAAGATCTCTATAAATACTGGATCTTATATTAGATCTCGATTCTCAACATAAGATCTTTAGATCTCGATCCAATCTGATTTCATTTAATTAGTAAATTAATTTTTTATATGAGTTAACCTTGCTAAATAGTATGATCAAATGAGTTAACCGGCTAAGAGTATGTTTGACATAATTAGCTTAAGTTAGGGTTAAAGCTTTTATTCTATGAAAGTGATTGATAAAATAGTTGTAGATGTAATTTAAAAATATGAAATGGTATAAAGAAAACAAAAATAAATTTCCAAATAACAAACAAAATTAACTAGGATATATATGTAAATCGGTTTATCAAAACTCCATCAGCTTCTAAAAGCTACTTAAAATATAGTTTCCTTTTAGAAACTTATTTTACAAAAAATAAGTTTGAACTCCTGCAATCAAACAAAACTATTTTAAAAGTAGCTTATATTTTCAAAAGTTAAAGACTCTTACTATTAAAAGCTTCGCACCAAACACACAATAAGTATCACAAAAAGGTAAATTCCATAAAGTTTTCAAGTTCAAAACCTTATAATCCCAACATTTAATAACCCTACTTTACTAACATAGATATATATAAGTTGTATTGCAGTATTACAATCAATTTTAAATTTGTATTAGTTTGTTGTAGAACTAATGTTCCATATGAATTACAAGCATAAGAAAGCGGCTAGACTAAGTTATTTGAGTAGGATCCTTCGATCTGAATTCAATCATACAATCATAATCTTGCAAAAACTAGACGATCTATTCGAAATCCAAATGTAAGCAAAATTGATCTCAACTTCACCTCACCATGTCTAGTGTCCAAATGGCTCAAAGATTTTAAGTTTGTTTTGTATTTACTATTTAGTCATATAATTATGGGTAAATTGCGCGAAAATACAACAAACTTTGTCAATTATGTTATTGTATGCAACTAACTTTATTTTGTATCTAAAAATACACGCGTGTATGCAAGTTACCTATGACAATAGGTAACTTACCGGTAACTTGTCCAAAAATAAAAGAATTTTGGTACTTAAAAATACAAAAAAACTTACAAATTTGGTTCATTGTATACAATTGGTAATCATGATACCAATTATATACAATGAACTAAAATTTTAAGTTGTATGTATTTTTAGGTAAAAAATAAAGTTAAGTGTTTATATTTTACAGTTGAACATTATGTGATTAAATATTGATATTAAGGTATTACTATTTACAATATAATAATAATTTAACCACTATTTGATAAACGTCTTATTTTAAATCGAATGACAGGTTGTAGACCATAGTCATTAATAAGCTAACTGGTGTAACTTTGTGAAAAAGACCACCAATCATATATATGACAACACTCGGTTCTAAATGTTGTAGATAGAATATTTGGTAAATAAGCAATCCGATAATGACATGTATTAGCCTTATGATAATTGGATTATGAGTGTGTATGAAAAACTTTATAAGAAGATAGAAGTTTTGATTTTAAGAAATAAACTCTTTTTTAAAATAAAAAAAAAAACTTTGTTTGGATGTTGAAGTTTAAACTTTTATTTTTTTTCTAAAACAGGCTTTTAAGACCGGCTTCTACATGAAAAGTTAGTTCAATTACCTTAAATAATAATAAATTTTTGATAAACCAAATTACTTAAATACCTTTCAATTATATACATTTAGGATTTTATTTCTACGTTCTTGTATTTATTTTACATTTTAAGGTACGAAAACAACTATATACTTAAGGTTCTAAATAACGTGAGACGTGACATGATATCAAGGTCAAATCTCAGGCTTTGGAAGCAATGACGAGGTCAAGTTTCAAACCTTAGAAGTCATGGAGAGGTCACGACGTTTCGCAAGACGCGATTTAAGACGACAATTTTGTATATAAATTATAATTATGTATATAAAATTATACAAACAAAAATAAGAAACACATAATTATAGGTTTATAACGTACCATCAATCTCTTTTTTTGTTTTCGGTATATCCAACTATCCTTATAACTGAATAATTATATGTATATTCGGCTTATATGTCTCGGTACCTCTAACATGTCTAAAAAACACAGTTTATAACATGTAAAGGCATAAAAAACTAAACCTTAACGTAAGAAATACTATTTGTCCAAAAAAAGAACCAACATACATCTTAGAAATCTTAACTAGATAGTTGTAAATAGCCCTAAGCCTTGGACCATGTCATGACTGCATGTTGAAGCTTCAAACCTTGTCCGAGCCATGACGAAATCAAAACGAAGTTTTTAGAAGCATGAATTTTTACTAAACATCTTAAAGATCATAACTCCACTTAATTTAGTCCATATACATTTGTTATTGGCGTCAAGACTTGCATGCAAATTAACTTATTAAGTATTGTATTGGAGATAAGATTAGTTTAATAGGACGCTGAGCATGTTTGGTACAAGATGACGCAAGAATATAAACAAAAATATTCGAGTAGGCAGTTTCAATTCATGTTTTTCTAATTAAATTACGTTAAAAAGGATATAATAATTAATTAAATAGTGTTAATATAGATTTAGATAATTCTCAACCGGTCTGTCTTAATTTTTTAAATATTTTTTTTTCAGAAATATTAAACATCTTGCAATAAAATAAATATATAATAGGAGATAATAAATAAATAAAATAAAATAAAATAAAACGTACCCTTTTATAGCCATCATGTGGTAATCTGATAAATTATTTTTTATTTGCACTATAATTATTTTATACATGCAGAACCTTAATCAATCACCATTAAATTAAACATTTCATACAGAACCTTAATCAATCACCATTAAATTAAACATTTGACTATGTCACAATCCATTAGTTGTTATACGAACGAAAAGAGTGGTTTTAGAAAGGGAAAGTTGAGGACGTTACAATGTAACACGTGTCTTTCTACGGTATATACATAATTTTTTAGAATTAATTATATAAAAATACAATAAATTTTGTCTTAGTTATGATTATATATAACTAACTTTTTTTTCTTAACAACAATACAATCAACTTTTATAATTTTTTATTGTATGTAAATAACTTTTTCTGTGTTTGAGTTTTCATTACTATTGTATTTAATGGACTTTATTATAATTCCTATTATATACAACAACTTGCGTACAATGAGAGAATTATGAAAGTTGATTGTATTATTTTTTAAAATAAAAAGTTCATTGTATACAATATTAACTAAGATAAAGTTAATTGTATTTTCGTATAACTTATCCTTATTTTTACACATGATGCATACCATACATATCTTATTTATATTTATTTTTATTTTGTTGGTCTCCGAAGTATTAAGTAAAAATCAACTCAATTGCTAACATGTGAGATGTTTCGATTATACTTGATTAGACTGTGCGTATCCAACCAGCTGGTGGGAAGCTAGTTGGTACGTGAAAGCTAGCTACACTATCGCCCCCAGTCCCCCACCCCCTTAAATGTAGAATGAGAGGTTCAGGTGGTTCACACTCACGGTCAAAATTTGAATTTTTCTCCCATTTTACCGTTGGAGCATGCATACATACATACATGCACACACACACCCATATATATATTATTTTCTTTGTAATGGTAACATATATATCTACCTATATATATAAAAACAAGGACAAACTGTATCAAAATACAACGAACTTTGGCTAAGTTGTCATTGTATACGACAAACTTTTTTTTAACTAATACAACAAACTTTTATAACCTTACCATTATATGCAATCGGTAACATGAAGTGTAAGTAACCGGTCATTTTTATTTTTTAGTATTTTTTTAATTTTAAATACATATCTTCTTCAAGATTTTCATATGTTCTTAATCATCTTCAATCAAACCAAAATTTTGCGATATAACGCCTGGTGCATACAAAAAACCATAAACTTGAAGATCTCACATGAAATTGAAACCAAATGCAAAAAACATATCAAGTTTATGAGATCTTGAAGGGCAGCGACGGCGATTGAAACCACAAACTTACTCATGATTTACAGAACTTGAAGCTGAACACATGAAATTGAAGATAAACACAAACTTACTCACGATTTACAGAAATGGAAGAGGAACTTGAAGATCTCATATGAAATTGAAACCACAAACTTACTCACGATTTACAAAACTGGAAGATGAACACATGAATTAAAACTCAAATTTACAAAAAACCAAATTTGGAATTCAAACCTTAAAACACATTAATCAAAACTCAAATTTACAAAAACCTAGATGAAGAAAATGAACAGATCTATATCCTTAAACTTGCTCAAATCGCATCCGCAAGTGGGTACTCAAACTGATTTGAGGAAACCCTAAAATACACAAATCACCCATGAACGGTGGTGGTCGTACAGGCCAAACTTTCCTAGCCATTCGGAAACAAAAACCTAGCTTACATTGAAGTAGCTTTAGATGTGGAAACCGGAGGTCAAAAACTTCAGATCTGAAAACCGGAGGACAAAATCGAAGGGGTTGTGGCTTCCATCTAACTTCCGTCATCTTGTGCGCAACTGCAAATCGGAGGTCAAAATCGCATGTAAAGAACCCTAATATACGTACTAAACTCGAAGGCGGCGGCGGTGTAGTGGTTTGAAGGCAGCTATGGTGCGGGGGGTTTGAAGACGGAAATGACACTATTGGTTTGTAGTTGTGGCGGTGATGATCTGAAATCGAACGCCCCACTTCAGGCTCTACAAAGTCGAATGGGTCTAGAGTCAAATAAAGGCAGCGGTGGTGCAGATTTGAGGTTAATCTTCCAATTTCGATTGAGATTTTCCAATTTGGGCATAAGTGATTTAGGTGTTTGAGTTTTTCTGATTGGTTTGTTTGTTGTTCTTTTTAATGCTTCATATTCAAGTGTCATCTTCATTTTTTTTCATTTACATAAAATAAATAAAGTGAAAATATAAAAAAATAATCGGTCAATAAAAAATAAATTACCCTCTATAACAGGTTGTTTGTATATAATGTGAAGGTTATAGAAGTTGGCTGTATTTTTTAAAATTTTAAAGTTGATTATATACAATAGTAACTTAACTAAAATTTGTTGTATTTTGGTACAATTTTACATAAAAACAACTCATTGCCAATTCAATAAACACTTGCCACTCAAAATAGTGTCAAGCTATTTCAACAACAAACCAAATCTCTGTAGATCTCTCTCCACGAATTCCTCTCTACACTGAAAAGCCAACCCCCTACAACCTATTCTCAGTTACTTCTTCACCTTCACGACTCTTGTCACGTCTTCTACCTGCTTTGAAAAATCCTCTGAAAGAAAACATTCCCACCATAATCTGGTCTACGATTTCTACATCGAAGAAAACCTCCGGTCCAAAACCCTTGTGATTTAAGATTTTACTGTGTTAATCGGCCTCAAAAACATTATCACATCTTCTCCTATGTTCGTCGGCCTCAAAAGCAACCTAGCAAAGAAATCGAGATTCAACATAAGGATTTACAAATTTTTTTTGCAAGATTAATGGATCTTTAGCAAGGAATCGAGGTAATGTTGGCTTAAAATGAGCTAGGGTTCTTATTTTGAATTTAATTATGAAATTTGAATGGCTTTTGCTCTTGATTTGTTCTTAAATTCATATTTGTTTGTCATGTTAGATTGATATTGTTTGTGTAATGCTTGGGATCTTATTAATTTTGAAAGCAACGCTACATTCGTGTTCCATGGATTATTAATTCTTACCTGTGTAATGCTTGGTTTCATAGGAACTAGGTTACTTGTTAAAATGCTGATATGTATAGAAATTATTTCTACTGTTGATCATTACAATTGACAAAAACTATTCCTAATATTGATCATTACAACATAAATAAAAAATAAAAAAAAACATCAGGAGACAACTTGCAAACAAAGAGTTATCAGAGCAAAAAACTATTAATTATAACACAACACACTTTGACTTGTACCTAACCTACTACATATTAATGTTTTTAGCCTAAAACTATGTTGGTTCGTTACTAAAGTTTCTTGATGATTAGTCGCTAAATTATCCTACTGAAAATTACAATGCCCATTCATTTAAATGACTACACTTATTTTTAATTCTATTGTTTTTTTGTCATAAAGAGACTTATCTCTAATGTTGTATGAATTATAACCCATGCATGCAGAACTTTAAGTTGAAGTTGATAGTGATTAGAAAGAAAGATGATGGAAACGAAGTAGACATGCATGGGTGTTTTTAACGGGTCCTGTTTATAGATGCATGTAGGAATACACTCACCAGTATTGAAACCAACATCAAGGGCCAAAGATATGTTGAGGTTAGTTGCTCGAACGGTATTGAGGCATTTGCAAACAAAAAAAGGCCAATACATCGACTTATTGTATATGACATAAATATTAGGTGATTCTAGAAGCTATATATTGGTAACTTCTTGCTTTTGTTAGTTATCTCCTACAAAATAATTATATATGTGTATCATTTTTCTCCATCTTTTTAATTATCTATTCATCGACGAAGTTCAACTTTCCAAGTTCAGTATGTGTCTGTTGCTCTTTATTTCATCCTTTCAAATTTTACTCGGTATTATGTTAATACGCACACCTAAGGGTGTGTTCAGTGTTAGAACTAGCCCAAACCGGAGCGGAACAGAAAGAACCAATAAACAAAAATGATGAAGACTAGAACCGAAAACCAAACCGATATAAGGAATAAGGTGCGAGTTCCGGTTATACGGGGTATGTAACCTAATAAATCCGATAGTTTACTTTGAAACCGGTTTTAAGAGTGGAAACCGAAAATAACTAATAATCGGTGAATATTTTTGCTATTAAAGGCAAATATGATACGCTTATATTAATTGTTTTTTACCCATAAAGGTTAACAATAACCAAACAATAAATTAGTTGCAAAATAAGGTTATGTTTATGCTTGATTTTCAAGCGACTACACTAAAAGTTAGGTACAAAGTTTTTGAAATTATTGTACAAATTAACAACTAAACGTTTTAAAGTTAACACTAAGATACTTGAAATCACAAGTGAACATGCATGCAACTTTGACACTAACATATGACCAATAAATTACAGCTCGTTAACTTTGTTCTTACAAACAATACCATTAATCATAACGCCAATGATAATAGTTCAATAACTAACCATATCATCAAAAATAATAGTTCATAGCTAACTATATGACAAATACAAACTCAAATACCTACCAGTTCTAGTTCTAGGCCCGAATTACCCGATAACCAGCGGAACTGTACTCAAAATAACCGAAAATGAAGTTTGGGAGAACCAACAACCGGACCGAATACACTAACCCTTTTCCAACCGGTTCGATTCTGATTACGGTTCGATTTTTCAATCAAAAGCTCATCCCTACCTACACCTTGAATCATGATTTTATGTTAACGTGTCTTCGTGTATTGATTGTATACACTTATTGCTTCTATGCATTAAGGATGACAACTGATGTTGTTTATACACGTTAAGACTTTGTTAATTATATCATAGTAGTTATATAGTTTGGTATGGGCAAATTGCATGAAAATACAACAAACTATGTCAATATTGTTATTGTATGCAATGAATTTTATTTTGTACCTAAAAATACACACAACTTACAAATTTGGTTCATTCTATGCAAGTTACCTATCACAATATGTAACTTATCGGTAATTTGACAAAAAAATAAATGAACTTTGATCCTAAAAATACAAACAACTTTCAAATTTTGTTCGTTGTGTACAATCGGTAACCGGTAACCTAATAATCAGGTTATCAATTGTATACAATGAACCAAATTTGTAAGTTGTATATATTTTTAGATACAAAATAAAGTTAATGACATACAATGACAATATTAGCAAAGTTTTTTGTTTTTCGGTGCATTTTGCCCGTTTGGTATTCATAAGGTGTAATTATGACATAAAGAGATCGACCAATTAGGTGTAGTATTTATGAAGCAATGAAAACGTAACAAGCATAAGAGAAATACGTATATTAATTGTCAACTAGGTATGCAATTTTTTAATGTTCAACCATTTGAAATTTAACTAGGTAAACAATTATTATACATAAATATTTCACAAAATTATGTGTTCGTGCTTAAGACGTTAACATAAAACTTCATGGGCTATGCGTAGCACAGCTTAGAGATTCATTGTGTGTGTGTCTATATATATAGGGTAAATTGCATGAAAATACAATGAACTTTGTCTTAATTATCATTGTATATAACCAACTTTATTTTTTATAAACAATATAATCAACTTTTATAATCCTCCAATTGTATGCAAGTTGTTGTATACTATGAGAATTATGAAAAAGTTTATTGTATACAATGGTAGCATAAAACTAGGCATAAAAAAAAGTTGTTTGCATACAATGTAATTTTTTTGAAAGTTAGTTGTATTATTTTTAAGAATTTAAAGTTAGTTGTATAAAATGACAATTAAGACAAAGTTAATTGTATTTTCATGCATTTTGCCCATATATATATATGTGTGTGTGTGTGTTTATATATATATATACTAGTATAATACCCGCACAAATCGGCGGTAACGAATAATTTCTACTCATTAACATATCCGTTTTCAAGACGTATGGAGTATGGTATTCATGTAATACGATGACAGCGGATAATTTTTGTTTGGTGACATATCTATTTTCTTTATCTTTTTTACATTTCCTTTACTATAATATTCTTCATAATTGAAAAAAAGGTTATGAAATTATTTTTTAATAATTAAGTTAATTTGTATTGGCTTTGACTTTCAAAAAAATTGTATTGACTTTGATTTTCTTAAATATTTAAATTTTAGTTATTTAAATGGAATATAAGAATTTTATTAACTATATTTAATAGTTACTCGATTTAGTTTATATGAGGGGTGATTTAGTAATTTCAAAACACTTAAAATCTAAGAGTTTAAGCAAAATACATAAATGCTTTATAATATAGTATAGATATACCAATTAACAAATATAAAATACTCCTCATCCCATTCACATTTTTTACACCATCTTTATTTCTCTATTCTACCAACTTTAACTTCTTAAAAAAATATGGATCCAAACCAACATGAGCATCTCTTGGAAAGGAGTCGGAGCAAATGTAAAAGAATCTCGACTTTTACATCTCCTTACATGAGCATCTCACGGAAAAGGCGCTAAATGTGGTTTTAGCCCGAAAAAATTTTCTACGACAAAAGTACAACTGGGACTAAGACTATCATGTAGTTTTTTTAAGATATTTTTAATTTAATTATTTAGTTTTAATTTATGAAATATAATATTTATTATTTTATCTTATATTACATTCTAAATTATTTATAAAAATTACATTATTTAAATTAAATACTTGTAATAAGAAATAATTATAAAATACGTGAAAGATGGGGTTAAGGGGGATGGATGTGGAAGTTAGAGTGATACGAGTAAGGAAAAAATGATATGATGCTAACGTGGCAATAAGAATAAGGAGGATGGATGCACGTAATCTTACAACGTCCTTACGCACATCTTTTTCGAAGGTTATGGTAGTTTGGACAGTTTGTCGTCTTTTCCTCTTAATGTTCTTATTTTGCTTAGTGATCTTTGCTTAACAGGTAATGCTTTTTTTTGGATAAAAAGTTTTTTAGAGTTTGTTTTTTTTCTTTTAAAAAAGAAGTCCTTCCCACAAGGCATTTATGATAATATCAAAGTCTTATTCCTATTTTGGTATTTTTCATTTCGGGATATTTACCTCTGATTATTAAAGAACCGGAGAAACTTTCTAGTTATGAATTAGATATAGAACCAATACGTGAGGCTTGGTTACAATTTAGAATCCATCGTTATATGTTTGCTCTAGTTTTTGTTGTTTTTCATGTTGAAACGATTTTTTTTAATCTATGGGCAATGAGTTCCGATGTATTTGATGTATTTGTATTTGTAGAAGCTTCGATTTTTGTGCTTATCTTAATTGTTGTGGAATGTTTCATTTTTATCTATATTTTGATATAAATTTTATCTAAAAAAATATTTTTCACGATCAAATACATAAATTTACATTTTGTTCGATAAATATCACATTACATTATTAAAAATACAGATTAAAATGAGTTGTTTACAATTATATATTTAAACTTAATCGAATGTTATATATTAAAACTTATGAAAGAAAACTACTTTAAAATTTTTCTAGCTTTATTTAGATGTTTGTTCACCTTAAAAACCCGTCAATATATGTGTAAAAGACAACTCGTTAATTAAACACCATACATTATTTTTTTAAAGTTGTGTTCGGTAAAGTTCATTTAAAAAATATAGTTCTGAAATTTCAATATTTAATCACAAGTGATTTAGTATACAATCACATGTGATTTGTAAAAGTATCACATATGAATTACGAAAAATTACAAAAATGTCACTCCACCCAAATTTTTAAAATTTAATCTAGACCATTGATGACATTGATCCAAAGACTAAAATTAATCCCTTAGGATTATGAATTAATTATGAACTAGATTAAACATTCTTCTATTTTTTTAAATACTAAACATTATATTGATAATTAAATGGTCGTATTAAATAAAATTTATAAAAAACGTATATAAAATACAAGATTGAAATAGTAATAATAAATTAGCAATTGTCAGTATATAGGATTTAAAATCTCTTATATCATATGAAAAGAATTCCTGACACTCACTCGCTTATAAAGAATTCATGTCATGTGAAATCTTTTTAATATGCCAACCAAGATTCCCATTCCTAATCTCATGTCCTTGAATTAGGAATGATAACGCGGTGGGTTCGGCCCGCTTAAAAAAGTGTGAAGATTTAAATGGGGATCTTTGACGGGTAATTGGGAAAAATTGTGGGGGAACGGGTATCTCCGTTTAATATAAACATTTGAATAAATAGGTAATTTTCATCACAAAAATACCCGTTAAACTAAAACTATGATTTTTCACTATAATGATCGTCATCGTTAAGATTTTAGCACGAGTTTTAGAAAAAGATTATACTAAATTACACGATATAATCAAATACAAACATATCTGAACCAAAACTAAAGTTTTTAAAGAATTTAAATGTATCCAAAATATCAAAACCAAATAATTCAAATAAAGACAACGATTAAAGTTAGGTTGTGTGAAAATGTATAAAAATTTGTATATTTTATATTTAAAATTAAATTTATATATATATATAACTAATATTAAATTATAATCAAGTATGTCGGGTAATTGGGGCGGGGTTCATCAAACCCGTTCTCATCCCATTTAAATAATCGGGTTTTCATATCCCGTCGCTTTTATATCGGTTTTCGGTTTTCTATGTCGGTTTCGTTTTTTTGTCTTCCCTACCTTCAATTGAATTCCATACCCTCACCCACCCACCCCCACCCCCGTAATTTTATTTTATTTTTTCCTTCCAAAAGTGTTCCCTAAAATTCTTAAAACCTGTCCTTTATTTTGAGAAAGAAATGGATCGATTAAATTGAAAACTGAACTGGAAATCAGTAAACCAATGCGAACCTATAAGACCAACGGTTAAACCGGTGAACGGGTACCCAATTCTTTTTTCTTCATTTTTGCCTTTTGTCTTCACACGACAGTCGTACAGATTTTGAGACTAGTTCTACCCGTTAAACCAGTACTCTGGAAGAGTATCCAGTTTGATTACCGATCCACTTTTCATAACCATAACTCTCATTCACTGTCCACACAAGCCCCCAAGCCTGTTACCCTGGACTCTATCTTCATGACTACACTTAGATCGAATATTTTCCAAATTTGCTGGATAATTAGTAACCACATTTTTCTATGACACTATATATATATATATAGAGAGAGAGAGAGAGAGAGATTTAACTAAAATGCGTTGTCTTTAACCATAGAAGCAGAAACACATTAGAAACAAGTGAGGCAAGAAACTTCAATGAAATGAAATACATTAGAAAATTTACAAAATGCACAATGGTATCAACTAAATCAGAACCATACGGCAATCTTACGGTTTTTTCGTTAGAATGCCATTATTTCCAAATCCCCAAATAATTTACAGACCCACCAAACGAACCACATTAACTACCAGATTAACATATTACATCAACTTAAACAAATCTTTTTTCTTTTTTTTTCCTAGGTTTTTTCGACATCATCCCTAAACTTTACATTGTGCCCTCCAAGGTCTTCTGATGCTTCGAGTTTTGCTTAGATTGATGCTGAGACCAGTAAGCATGTGCAGCCAACACTCGGTCCAGAAGATCTTGGGGCACCGGCTCTCCTCTCCTTTGCTGAGGCGAGATACTCGCTGTGTGAACCAGCGTTTTCCATTTATCCTGTTTATTAATCAAATGAACATGTGATTGCAAGTCATGTTTAAATTTACAATTATAGAGCCCCCCTCCAAAGAAGATGATAGAGGTAGGTCATAGGTGAGATAAATTAACTCTAAATCATGCAAATTTTCAAGAAAGTAATGCTACCCTACACATAATTCATGAATATGTTGGTGGTCATGTAACCTATGCCTACTAGAGGTGACAAATTGGAAAATTTTAATTATGAAAGAGTCAGACTTGGGTTACGGGTTGGATCAGAAAATTATATAGGTTCACAATCGCTCAAAGCCAATAATTTTTGCATAGAATCTCCAAAATCATTTTATGGAAAAAAAAGATAGATTACTATTGATAGAATAAATTTATGTAATCAAAATTGACATTGATTAATTATTATTACAAGAATAAAATCAAAGCATTTTAAACCAGATAGAACAACCCGTAGAAAGGATACTCATTTGATCCGTTACCCAACCTACCGACCCGCTGATATTGCCATCTCTGATGTATACAATGGAAGTGAAAACAGAATGTTGATTTCTTACCTTCAAGTCCACATAAGTCCGATGGTTTGCTTCACCAAAAGCACGCATTTTAACATCACGCCATCTAAATATTACAAAGAGATTTTAGAACCAATGTTAATTGTATAACATAAAGATTTTGGTTGACTGATATTCACATACCTTCCAGCTCCAAGAATTTCAACCGCTTCCACAAGTGCTTCTACTTCTGATACAGAGAAGGGTCTTCTAGTTCTTCGTTGTGAAAGTTCATATCTTTTGGTTGGTTTTTCAGTCAACGGAACCATCGAGAGTATTTCAGCATCCAGTGGTGGAACAAGCACAAGAGCTTTTGAATCTTCCACTGGTTCTAGTGTTGTAACTTCAGCTGATAAGGTTGTACTTTCTTCATTCTTTTCTAGATAGCTGTCCAAAGTAGTTACCGCAGGAGGATGCTCCAACGGAGAATTTGAGAAACCCCCCTCGATAATAGGACTAGAAAGAGATCTGGCAGAAAGACAATAATATATTAATGAAGCAGCATAAACTTTCCATTTGTGTTTAAATTCTGGAGTAAATGGGCTTCTAAATTTGATATTTCATTATGACATGAATTTGGATTTTACATCTTTTTTTGTATCGAAAACTTTGAGTCCAAGGACTTGTATCAAAGATTATGAAAATCAAAAAGCTTTTTATGAGTAAAACAAAGATGGTTACCCAAAACAGAAACCGGATCAAGATTTGTTACCATTTTATGTTCACGAGAAAGAAACGTAATTATCTTTATAGCTATCAATAGAAACCGTGTAGTGTATAGTACCTGGATAAATGTTGCTGCTTGTTGCCTTGTAGCAACGATTGAGTTTCTTTCTGAACAAGAAATGGAGAAGCTTTGGGCAAACTAGGCTCCAATGTAAACCCTAAACTTTCAAGGTTACCGTTCTGTGAAATCCCAAACTGTTGTAGTGTTCTGTTGTCATCTTTAACTTTCTTGCCATGAAGAAGTACCCCTACATGTAATTTACCTCGAAGAATAGCAGTCACAGCCTCCATGACACTCCTCTGTTGGATATAATTTTCATCCGAGGATCAAAACAATTTACAAGTCAAGAAAAACAGATTACATATTTCATGAGTCATTTTTAATTTTAGAAAAATACCTTCAGTGAGCCTACAGTTGCGGTTTCGGGCACCTCAACATACAGTTCTGGCACTTTAAAAGACTTTATGCTAAATTTCACTGAGTTAGATTTGCTTTCACTACTTGACTCCTTAAAATATGCTGTTTTTGAGCTAAGATGAAACAACTTCCTCCTCTTAGATGCAGCATCTGCTTGAAACCGTTCTCTCATGTATATATTTTTCCTTTTATGGTAAAAGGATTTAACTCCAACACCTAAAAGAAGCAATGGGATGTTTACATAAGAAGAAATGACCATGTAACAAAAACGGTTATGTACAAAAGTATAAATATTTTGTTTACTAAACATACTCTACTTACTAGTAGTGTTGAGTTCATAATCTTTCAGCTTTGGAGCTGCTTTCCAGTATTTAGAAGTCATCATCTTCCTCATCCTTCTGTATCCAGCACGTGATCGTGACCCAAGCGGCCTACGTCTAGTGCTACGGTTATAATACCTAAAATATTTTTCATCATCATCTCTAATATTCATATTCACATTGCCCCGATGCCCTGGGAAACAAGCATTATGAACAGGATCCCTATAAAAGGATAAATGTACACTGCTAGATGACTTGTTAGGCACACTAGTTAACCCACCACTTTGGTCAACTATGGCCTCGGTTTGTATTTCCACTCGATTATCACTGCAGTTAACATCACATAAATTCCCATGACTAGGAGAACCTACCTCAGGCTTACTAGGAATGTCATTAACTCCAATCTTGTCTTCAAAAGGTATAATTTTCAAATTAGTACCGACTTTATTTATGAAAT
Organism: Dittrichia graveolens; assembly: GCA_038502395.1. Lineage (NCBI taxonomy): Eukaryota > Viridiplantae > Streptophyta > Magnoliopsida > Asterales > Asteraceae > Dittrichia > Dittrichia graveolens. The sequence continues at coordinate 98,175,344 of JARJIL010000002.1, forward strand.
CAGAAGTTGTAACAAAAGAAGCATGTTCTGAACCAGAATCGTTTTCAGATTGTGGTAATTCTGTCAAAGGAGGGACTAGTTTAGTGGGTTGAGCAACAAGCTCACTCTCTGCACCACTACCCAGATCATGATTATCTAATCTTTCGGATTTGACTTTGACTTCAAATGGTTCATGTTTGACACCTTCTTTAGGAATGCTAATACTAGAAGTAGAACTTTCACTCTCCTGCAATAACTTGCCAGCTACAGTTGCCAATAACTCAAAAGCACAAATTTCGCCACCTGATGATTTGTTATGCAAACTCCTCCTCTGAAAGAAAAAAGTGCACTGTGTGAATAGAAATTTATATTTCTTGTTAAAGAGTGTTGGTCAAGGAATGTTAACTTTATACTCACCCTTGAGGATCTTGGAGCTTTAGGTATCACAGGGGCCAGGAAACCATGAAATTCTCCATAATATGTTCTCTTCTTCAACACCATATCTTAGGCATGCATACTAAATATCAACCGAATGAACCGCAAACTGGGCCTGCATTGTTATTGTTTATTAAAGAAAGAATCAGAATCCTTATTATCTTCATAATTAGTTAAAGAAAATCATCCAGTAAACGTAAATCAATATCTCAAAAATTTGTTTATAAACTAAACATTCAATGTTAAGTGGATAAGGAAACAACATTATCGCCCTTGCAAAAATATTACACAACAAGACTTACCCCACAGATATATCAGGTAACATAGCAATACAATCTGGCAGAAGATATAGCTTTTAACAAGGAAAAACTTGTTTGTTCAGAAATATATATTTAAAAGGAAACAAAGTTACTTATTAAAGCCAAACATTAATGTGACAAAGACCATCCTGGCATTTGGCCATTTGGGTGCCAACAGAAACCTTTATAACAGGAAGATAACTAACAAAATCTCTTTAACTATCCTACATTTTAACTGTTATGCATCTTTAAAAGATAGCTAACCCTCAAAGTGATGATCTGTAATTGAACTAAATGAAAACAAGCAGATACTCTACAAACTTGCTAAGCTAGAAACTAGATCTCCTGATATGGGACAATTTCTATAAAAACATGGCTTAGTCACCATATATGAAGTCAAAGGAAAGGATAAATAAAAGAAATTAAAAAAACAACATAAACTTAATATCTGAACAAAAGGCTGCCACAGATAATACAGCAATAAAGGTTCATAATTTTACTGAATTCAGCGAAATTCGATCTCGCCGTGATTTAATAACGGCTTTTCGCCTTAATTAGATCGTCAAATCATTGATAGCAGGATTACCCGAAGCGATCAGGCAAAATAAACTAAAAAAAAAGAAAAAAAGATGCGAATTATACGATTCCGATCCGATCTCCATACTATTAAGAGAATTCACGGAATAAAAAAGGAGGTTTAGCTTAAACCCCACGAAGATCGGACCAAATCTAGGCCAAAAACACAAATTACAGCAAACAAAACAGCGATTTGCAAGCGAAACAGAATCATCGAAAAGACCTAACAAGAAATTACAGAGATCGAGGTCAAATTACCTGTCCGAAGAGAATTGATCGATCCGAAGAAATCGTATGTAACACGTAACCGTAGTGCTGGATTTCGATGATTACCTAGAAAAATTGAAAGCGAAGAGAAGAGATTGTTGTAGAAAATTATTATGGAAATTAAATTAAATTTTTTAAGAAATGTAGAATTGGATTTGGAATGAGATGGAGGGCTTTAAACCTCTCTTGTATATTTAGAGGATGTGGTCTTGTAGTCATTCACCATGGATTCTGATGATTGGTACGTGTTAGTTAAAGGGGTAATAAAGGTAATTCATGGGTAGAGAGTATATGGGAGTAAATTTAGTTTCAACACCATCTTATGTCATAAAATGACAAAAGTAAATGACACAATTTTATTTTTAATTTTAATACACAAGTAAATTAGTGAAATAATCTCTATGTCTTGAACGGAATTGTCTGATAAAGAAATTATACACGTTAACGTTGTAAGTTGATTATACATTCTTATCATTACTTCAAAAGGCAAAACTCAAATCTTTTTACCTTATTCAAGAATCTCACCATAGCCCACCTTCATAAGAATGATCACCGTCACAAGACTCAACTGCCTTCTTCTGTTTTTGTTCCTTGCTCATCTTGTCTAATTCATGTACCTAACAAAAGGTTTTTGATTCGGATTTACATCATTTTTATTAGGTCCTGTTCGTTTCGCAGGAATTTAAAGGAATGGAATGGAATTTAAATCCAATTTCATTGTAAATTCCGTTCGGTAACATTTTTCTCATAGTAATCAAATTCTTTGGAATCTATATTTTCCTTCATGTAGGGGAAAGTCATTCCTTCAGATGTGTTGATGGAATTGAAATCCATTCCTTAAGAAACTTGATAAAAAGACTTATTTGCCCTTATTTAACCCTATTCTCGTCTCATACGCGCACCTTATTTCTCCGTCGCCTCCTCACATCCGATTCACCATCGTCGCCTCCTCACATCCGATTCACCACCATCGACTCCCAACTACAGAGCGAAGAGACGGCGGAGTTGTCGTGGATCTGAATCACCGTCGCCACAATCGGAGCTCCATTCCATAGCGAAGTGTCGCGGTCGTTGTAGCCCTTCCGAATCGCCGTCGCCACAATCTGAATCGTCGTCGCCACAAGTAATTTGTAACATCTGCTTCGATTGTTAAATTGAGTTCTTAACCCCTTATGGAACATCTGCTTCGATTGTTCGATTAAGTTCTTAACCTCTTATGGAACATCTACTTCGATTGTTCGATTGAGTTGGAACATCTGGTTCGATTGATGTGTTGAACCCCTTATGGAACATCTGCTTCGATTGGTTTTGTGATTTCAACATTCTTTGTTGCAAAAAAGTGCCCTAGGGTCTTGGGGTTGGATTTTGCATTTTGAAACTGATTTCTGTTTGCTGTTCATTGTTTGGATAAACTGATTTCTGTTTGCATGAAGTAAATGATAGGTTGCAGCAAGTAATTAACAAATTTGTGTTTGAACTTGCTACATTTGAGAACTAGCTAAAAAAAGGTCATGTTAATTAAAGTTTTCAAGATAACCCATCTTTATCTTTGCAAGGCTTTAACTATAGCAGCATACCATATTGGTGATAAAAGCATTAGAAGCCCAATGTTTTGTGATCTTTATCAGCATTAGCAGCATACCAAGGCTTTAACTTATCATCAAGATCAGGTCAAAATATTTTTGTTCAATTTTACTATGAAACATTAGTATAGTAATAAGATCACAAAACATGAATCAAGTAGTTCAAAAGTAAATGGGCTGAAATTGTACCTATACATATCCCACATCTTTGTCATACACAGAATAGGCCTACAACATAAGACATTATGTAAACCATTTACAACTGCATCTTCAAATAAAGAAAGTGTTTATAAACTTCGGTTTGTAAATACACTGCATTTCTAGTGCAATTAACCCTGTTTTTATGTTAAGGCACTACATTGTTTTTAACACTTTATTTTGATCATTGTAGTACTTATCATTAAACAACCAAATTGAGTATAAGAAAACTGTAGATTTATAGAAAATGAACCAACATAATAACATAACACAATCATACTGTCTGTAAAACAGTATGATCCCCTCAAATTCAAGAATTGCATTTATTACCTCTGATGAATGAAATCTGGATTCTTGTGAACCCTTTAGTAATCTTTATCTTTATTACATGACTTTATTGGTGATGTGAGGTTTCGTTAGATGTTTTCTTTATTACATTGTTGTTGGGTTAAGTTTATAATATCTTAATCTGAATAATTATTTTTTGTTGACTTTTGGTTCATTATAGAGCAGTCGTAATTTATTGGTGATGTGGGGTTCTTGTTGGGTCTGATTCGGTATATAAGAAGATAGGCTATGAACAATATCCTTATGACTTCATGCTATTGTCTTAACTCTTTTCAACATAAACAGGTCATGGCTCGACTTAGTTTAACATGCAGACGTAGACAGAAGAGAAGGAAAATTGTAGTTTCATTTTGGAACCAAGTTATGGCAATAGTTGTATGGTTTTTTATTACACTTTGCATGTTGGTAGTCAAATACAAAAGTTACACACCGCGTGTTCGAAGCATTTCATCAAATTTGGATCGACGTTTAATATTGCATAGACTTGCTTACGTGAGTGACATTATGTGCTTATCACAACTTAGGATGAATAGGAGGTGTTTTAGAAAGTTGTGTGACATGCTTGAAAGGTTAGGTGGATTAAAAGGAAACAAAAATATGGATGTTGATGAACAAGTTGCCATGTTCCTTCATATTATTGCACATAATGTTAAGAATCGAGTCATAATTTGTCGTTTTCATCGTTCGGGAGATACAATTAGTAGAGTTTTTAGTCGAGTTTGCAATGCGGTGATAAGATTGCATCCCTATTTACTTAAGAAACCTGAACCTGTTCCCGAGAATTCTACGAATCAAAGATGGAAGTGGTTCAAGGTATATAATTATTATATAAGTTTCATTTTTATACGTAATTAAATTAATGTAGTATATTGACCATTTATTTTTTTGATTGTTCATAGAATTGCCTAGGAGCTTTAGATGGAACACACATAAAGTGTTTAGTGCCACTTGAAGACAAACCTAGATACAGAACAAGGAAAAACGATATTGCCACAAATGTGTTAGGGGTTTGTTCACAAGATATGCAGTTTATATATGTGTTACCGGGATGGGAGGGATCGGCTGCTGATAGTAGAGTGCTTAGAGATGCCCTTCTTAGGCCATGGTTTGAAGGTTCCGAGACCGGGTATGTATTAATAAAAGTTAAAATACTAGTGCTTATTGAGGTTGTATTAACTATAAAATATATTTTAGGTTATTACTTGGTAGATGCGGGATATACAAACGGGGAAGGTTTCCTAGCCCCTTTTAGAGGTCAAAGATATCACTTAAATGATTGGCGTCATGGATACCAACCGGCTACCCCAAAAGAATTATTCAATATGAGACATTCTTCTGCGAGAAATGTTATAGAAAGATGCTTTGGCATATTAAAGGCAAGATGGAAAATTTTAAAGGATAACTCGTATTATCCAGTTGATTTAAAGAATAGGATCATAATGGCATGTTGTCTTCTCCATAATTATATAAGACAAGAAATGAAAATTGATCCATTTGAAGAAAACTTTGAGCCGGACGAGGGGACTGGAGACTACGGGGGTGGAGATGATGATAATGTCACTTTTATTGAGACGTCAACCGAGTGGACTACATTTAGAAATACTTTAGCACAAACCATGTTTGAGTCTTGGAGTGCAACAAACTAATGACTTTGTGTTTCTCTTATTTGAAATTTATCTTATTTATGTTTCATGTATGACTTTGTATTTATCTTATTTATGTTTCATGTATGACTTTGTATTTATCTTATTTATGTTTAATGTATGACTTTGTATTTATCTTATTTATGTTTCATGTATGACTTTGTGTATTTATGTGAATATCATATATATAATGTTAGGTATGACGGATAGAGGTCGAAATTATAGGCCTTGGACATCTTTTGAAGATGCCAAACTTGTGGAAGCATTGGTACATATGGTGAATGGTGGCGCTTTTAGGGCAGATAATGGTTTTAAACCTGGTTATTTACAACATTTGGAAGGACTTTTAAAAATATCACTCCCTGATGCGGGGTTTACCGCTAAACCCCATATCGATTCGCGTATCAAAACTCTCAAAAATGACTGGAAAACTGTGTATGACATGGTGAATGGAAGTAGTGGCTTTGGTTACGATAGTGTCAATCGATGTGGGACAATGGAATCACAGGAGGTTTGGGCAGATTATATAGCGGTATGTGTGTGTATATATATATATATACAATCTTTGTTGTGTGTCTATATATATATAATTAATTTTATATGTATTATTGTTATATGTCACAGACTCACAAGAATGCAAGCAAATGGAGAAATAAGCCACTTCCTTATTATGAAGATTTATGTCTCGTTTTTGGAAAGGATAGAGCACGAGGAAATAGAGCTCGAGACTTTGTTGAGATGCAACATGATGCAGAAACAAAAGATCAATCAATACCAATGGAAGATAATCAAGATAATCATGATGAGCCGGTGGAGGTTGGTGAAAATGCACAAAGTGAGGAAGTCTCGAGTGCACGTACTAGAAAACGTAAAAGCCGGGTTGATCCTTTTATTGAAGGGATTTCTAATGCGGCCATATTGCTTGGAAAAGAAATTCATGAAGCGACTGCCTCTTTGGCTCAATCTTTGAATGCTGACGTGGAATTGCAAAAGAAAACTGCTATGGTGAGTTCCGAGATTTCTAAAATTTCTTCCATCTCACGATTAGATAAATTCAAAGCAAGCCGAAAAATAATGCGAGAGCCGGAAGCAGTTTTAACTTTTTGGAACTTGGAAGGAAATGAGAGAGAGGATTTCGTAAAGTTTATGCTAGAAGAGTGATTTCTAATTTCTGAACTATTTTAGTCAGAGAATTATATGCAGAGTAGTTATCCTAATTCACGGTAAAATGGTAAAGTGAACTTGGTTGAATGTGTAGATTTGTTCCAATTGGAAAGGATTGTGATGTATGTCTCTTTTATATATATATATATATATTTATATATATATATATATATATATATATATATTTATATATATTTATTTATTTATTTATTTATATATAATGTGTGTGGGGGGGGGCGGGGGCGGGAGGTATGGGTGGACCGCCGGGGGGGGGGGGGGTTGGGGTGGGGTGGGGGGTGGGTTGTGGTGGGTTTAATATAAAATTTGAATAAAAGGGTATTTTGGTCTTTTGATATGATTCCATTGCAATTTCTTTCATAAATTTACAAACAAACGCCAAATAGGATTGGAATGGAATTCAATTCCATTCACTTTTCTGCGAAACAAACACGAACATGAATCTAATTCCTAAGAATTCAATTCCTATAGGTCCTTTAAATTCCGTGAAACGAACGGGACCTTAGTGTTTTTCACATTTTCATGAAAATTGCAAGTTCATAGTTCCAATTACATGCTTATCTTTTAGTCTTAGTTGTCGTTGAGTTTCGTATATTGATTCCAGGTTTCTTCATTTTGATTAGTATATAGGTTTTGATTCAATTAATGATTTCGCTTCCAAGTTTCTTCAAATTCATAAATGTGTGCCTAAAACAATTTTGTGTTATTGAATGTTTGTGAGTTTATGTGTGGCTCACTTGCTTTGATGAATGATATGGTTATATGTTGTTAAGGAATGATGTTAAAGACAACAATGATCATGGTGATTGGTGATTGATGGTGAGATTTCACTAAGAGAACGCTTGGTTCATGGATTATAAAAATGCAAGTAATTAAAATCTTGTGTGATTTCAGATCCTCCAATATTTCAAATTTCATCTCATCCCATGTTTACTTCGAATGAAATGAAAATGAGACTTCAAGATTAGAGCAAGATGAAGATGTCGATTTCTTTACCTGGGGTGATGGTGAAGGTGTGATGGTACGGTTTTAAGGTCAAGATTGGCGATGGAGAAGCAGCGATGGTGCGATTGTGAAGGTCAATAGGTGATCAAAATAGATTCAACGCATCGATTACAACAACGATGGTGGTGGTCGTTAGCGATATTGAAGAGGCTGAGGTGAAACAATTCTGAAAGCAAAAGGTCGGCAATGGTCCTGGTTAAGATCGTTGGATTAGGGCAGTGATGTTGATAGTCGTCGACAATGGTAAAACTAAACGCCAGGGATGGTCAAGGTCGTCGGATCAGGACAGTATCGACAAGGGTGAATAGTATTAGGAACCACATGTTAAACAATTTAGAAATCTCACCCTCTCTTAAAGGATTTAGAAATCCCACAACAATAGTATTATAAATCCAAGTCCCGCCCTTCTAACTTTCCAACCAAACATGTCATTTTACGGGATTTAAAATGCAAATCCCATAAAATCTCATGAGATAACATGAACCAAACACGCCTAAGATGACACCAACCAGAAACACCATCCCTCCGACACAGTAGAATTGAGGAGACACGACGTAGCAACACCGATTGATAACATACTCCAACGGGTAAATTTTTTAGCGTTTCTAAATAGATAATATCCTTTTTTTTCCTTCTTGTGATATTTTTTGAAACTAGTCTTTAGAAATTACGTTACAAAGAAACTCATAACTACCTTTATTTTGATGTGATGGAATATACTACGAAAACTACATACCTAACATAGGCAACTAGTTAGTTGTATTTCTAGTTCTTTTTTTGTTTTAATTATGTAATTCTTTAATTTAAAATTATATAATTTTATTTTCACGTGACTTTCTTATATTTTTAAAATGATTTTTAAATTCAAATTTTTAAATAAAGGGAAAAAGATAGTGAGATGAGTATTTTCTGAGTTAGTTAAATGGAGCGAAATAAATAAATACTTATTTGTTTATAGTCCACATGCTCTTAGAGTAAGGGTTACGAGCTTAGCCGAATCCCAACTCAACTAAGCTCGAGCTTGGCTTGTTTATCATATTGTTTATTATTTAATTTTTTAGGTATGTATAATTATTTTTTAAATATATTTTTATTATAATTATCTATACAATGATGTTCATCATTTTAAAATGTTATTACATATATTAATCTTTATTAGTGAATATATATTTATGTTTTAAAAGTTATCAAGCTTGTTTATGCTCGCGAACCTAATCAAGTTTGTTAACCGAAGCCCGGGTTCGAGCTCCTTTATAAACGAGCTTCAATCTATGCTCAAGCTTGGCTCGAGCTCATTTAGGCTCGACTCATGACGAGCTTTAAGCTAGTCAAGCTCGAATAGCTCACTAGTAGCTTGACTTATAAATCCCTATAGAGTAACTAGTATGATCACACACCATCACATCACCACGTCAGGGCATCTGTAGTGAATGGATGGTTAGGGATAGGTGGGAGGTAGCACACTATGGTGGGAGGAAAGAGCCACTATGAGACGACACGGATGGTGGGTGGGTGTGGAGAGGGAAGATGAGGTGGGTCCGTGAGGGCGTTGTGGAGTAGAAGGTGGGGCCTCGATCTGAACCTCACCATCCTCGTCGTTGAGGTCGAAGCGAACACGTGCATCCGAAGACGCCGTGTTTGGGGTTGAATCGGATGTTGTCTTGGACCTTTTAGAAGGTCTTTCAATACCCTCCTCCATCATGGGTACCGTAAATCATCTCGGATGATCTTTCAATACCCTTCAAGCCTCCTCATGAGGAAAAATAGAGTGAGTCACTACCGTTGCCCGATATTAGGTGTTTGTCTTCATGAGGATGTCCACCTCACTCCATCCGGATCGACAATTAGCTACGAAATTATTATAAATTCCGTTGAACTTAGAAATCTTCCTGTTCGTATCACTCCACTTGGAGTGGAGTTGGTCTCTGGTGCGTTGAGTTTGGCTTCGAGCGTTGAAAAAGTCACATACCTTTCTCCAAAAATTGTCTACAAATATATAAATTTAAGTAATCGTATATAAATATATAAATTTAAGTAAGCGTATATAAATATATATAAAGTTAAGTAAGCGTATATAAATATATAAATTTATGTAAGCGTATGTAAATATATAAAAAGGTACATGTTTTTTGAGCATTGCCGACCACACAATTTTCCGAAATTGTAACCCATGCCATGGCTAGTAAAGCCTCTTCATCCGAAGTCCATGCCACCACTTTTCTTCTATTGGCGAATTTTTTTGTGGCTTGGGTCTCGGGTTGTGTTTCGGGAACCTCATCATCCTCGGGTTGGGTCTCGGGAATCCCCTCCTCCTCGTCCTCGTTCTCGGCCTCATCCTCCCCCGAATAAGTTCGGGTGTGAAGTAGTTGTTGAAAGCCTCCTTGAAACCCGCCGTCAAATTGTTGAAATCCGAGGTTGTATTGTTGAAATCCGCCATGTTGGATGACACCCGGTAAGGGAGTAGGCGAATACAAAGGCATTTGTTGTATTCCTTGGTAATTTGGGGGTGGAGTTGAAAACCCGAACATATTCTCTGGCGGAGAGGGTTGCGAGCTCGTGCTTCGCGATTTTGATACCCGCCGTGGGGTTTTGAAACCTTGTTTTTGCTTTCCCTTGTCCATTTTTTTATAAAGAATAAAAATTTAAAGAATGATAGATAGTGTATAAAATATAGTAGAGAGGAGAAGATGCGTAAAATATGTGTAGATGTGAATGGTATTTATAGGAGAAAAAAATAAAAAAATATATAGATATGTTTTTGACCGTTGTAACGGTAAAAAGAAAAAAAAATTCAAACACCCGCAACGGGTTGGAGGACTAGAAGGGCCGGGAACCCGACGAAAACTGAAGGAAGGCGATGGTGCTCCCCGAAAACCCGACGAACCCAATGTCGGGTTATACATCCGATGCGGGTGGTCTTAGAAAAAAGAACAATAGATGGCACAAGTATATTCTACCATCCTTTAAAGCTTAAACCAAGTTTGAGGCTATGTGTGAAGGAGGGGGCGTGCCTCAAATCTGATAAGACATATTTATATAAATTCGTACCAAAAGATTCTCTTGACGGCGTTTGGTTTGCCGTTATAATCCGTCGTTAACATTAGGCCCAAAGTCGGCCCATTGCCCGCTGTTGACTTGTTATCCCTATCGAGATGAATGACGACGACTGAAATGTTATAGCAAAATGCAGCATTATTGTTTTAGTTCACAAGTTTCTGTATATTATTGTAACACCGTATTTTTAACTCAAAAATTGTCATTTTGATAATCACTGCGGAAGCGTTTTAACAACGAAAGTAATTACAACTAATTACAAACCACTGTTTTACAAAATATCAGTATTACAAAACAAGGCTCGTCACAGATAATCTATCAGAGTCCTAGGTGATTACTCCCCAAGCTAACCACTCTCAGCCGAGCCGCTGACTTACCAAAACCTGTAAAAAGAGTGAGAGGTGGGGGATTAGCACAAAGCTAAGTGAATGGAGTATCACACAACAGATATATCAGCCTGAACCGCATGATATCAACAACCACAAATAAGCACCCTGGGAAGACCGGCGGTTCTGCAGGAACCTACAACCAATGCCGGCTAAAGCAAAAGTTTACCGATAGTCCATTTGCTATCCTCACACAGTATCATCCTCTGGTAGCAACAAATGCATCCCAAGGTCCTGATACTGCTTAACCAATAGCAAATGAACCCAACCCATAAGCCCAGTCGTATACTGACTTCCCTTCCAACATGTATACATATCACAGAATACAACAATTAACATTCACAGTTAATTAACCAACAGATATACAATCTATCCAACAATAGTTGCAACCAAACCAGTACAACTAATATCACCCGTGAGCAAACATCAGCTCACCTCTGGTTCTCAGCTATTTCCACTCAGTGATCTAATTTTACTAAGCCTTGTCTGTCCCTGAGAACACAACAACCAACCATCAGTAATCAATTCATAAATATATATATCAAACGTATATTTATATCCTTTTAATCAAACATAAACATGTAATATTCACATATGTATACACATATAACACTTAGCATTAAAACAATGCAAACAAAAGCCAACTATCGGATTTAAAGAGAATTCTGATACTATCATCGGATTTGCACCAAATCCGCAACCACCATCGGAATCCGCCACTTATTATCGGATTTTGAACAATCCGATACACCCATCGGATCTCCACACTTGCATTTTATCTTGACACTTTCAATCGAATTTCATAACTAAAATCCACCATCGGATTCAACCATCGGATTACATACATCCGGATTTAGGAGTGTTGGATTTCAACATAAGTTCTAGATTCCTAGAGTACCGGATTCCAACACCCGGTTTACAAAGTCTCGGTTTTCATCATCATCATCAAAATCCGCCACATTCAACATTCCAAGAATCCTACAACTTCATAACTTACATAAATCAACTTTCCAGTTTATACAATTCATATGCAAGTTCATAAAAACACGTATAATCATTTTTAATCATATAAGCATGCATCAAGAACACCTTTACACCTAAGAACACCAAATCCGATAACTTCATATATGATGTTCATATCAAACCCACTCAAACCGTAGCATGTTAATAACTAATAGAATCAACTAAGAATCCACAAACCTTTAAACTTTGAATCACAAATTCACAATCACCAACAATCCGATTGCTTGTTCTTCCTTTCTTCTTTGCTCTCGGTTTCACACAAATACACACACATGCAATACTTCAAAGTGAAGTAATAATTATGCACAACCCACGTATATGTAATTGAAAGCAGGAGATGGCATTTCTATAATCACTAAGCACATGCACACACACCATACCGTATATACATACACATATATAAACCAATATATATATATTTAATCAATAATCAATTACTTAATTAGAATTTAAATAAACTTAATCAAGTAATTATCCATGTGTAACATACCCACGCACTACGTGTCTACTAGGCCCAATCTCAGGATGTTACAATTATCTCCCTACAAAGAGATATTCATATTTTTACATTGAATATGTGTATCACTAAATTATATAAATAGTTATAACATCATATATATTCTTATATTAAAATACTAGCTTAACATCCCGTGTAAAACACGGGGATGATTAAAGTCAATTTAAACGTTTTAGGTATTTAAGAGTACTAACATATATAGAAAATACAATTGTAAAACATACATAGTAATATAAAACGTATTCTGAAATAATTGTCTTCTGTAGAATTTCTTAACCGCGATTTCTTTGTAAGAGTTGAAGATTGTCCCAATAAAAGTCTTTGAAGATAATGAAAAGGGTTGTTAATTCTTCATAATTGATAGCTATCAAAATGAAGAAGAATCAGAGCAACATGTGTGATATCAAAGTGTAACAATGTTTATAGAATTAAGATATAAAGGCCTACAATAGTTACGATCCTCCAATTAATAAACATCCATATTTGAAAAGTAATTCGAAAATGAAATAATGGGTGACTAGTATTTTAATTCATGCGGTGGTGGTTTTAAACATTTTCAATTATTTTTAAACTAAATATGTTTTTAATTAATAAATAATGGGTATCGGAAAGTTTCTAAACTTAATGTCACTATTTACATATATATTGTTGGATTATAAGCATATATTGTTTACCGAAACTAATCGGCTAGAGATATGGAAAATTTGAAAATTTTAAAAAATTTAGTATCTAAAATTAGTTTGGATTTTGAGTAATCACCCTTGATATAAGAAAAGTGATATATTAAAATATGAGGTTGTAATTAGTAATTATCAGGGTGATTTAAGAAAATTTACAAAATAGAAGATTATAATTGGTAAAAAAAAAGGATACTGATATCATACATCCTTTTCTTTTAATAAGGTTACTAGATTAAATACCCGTGTGATACACGGGTTGGTTTTAAAAAATAATAAATACTAATCAACAATAAAAAGATATCTAATAATTATAAAACACCAAAAATATGAGAATTTAAAAAATAATAAAAGACGGCGTCAACACAAAGACTAGCGGTAGAAGCTTCGACATGAGTCGACTATTATTGTTACAATTATATGATTAAAAAATTATCTATTGTACATTAATTTAAAATTAAAAATAATTTACCATAGTAAATGATTAGATATATCAGATTAAAATATAATTAATAAGAAAATAATTAATTTGATTCATAAATTTGGTAGAATTAGATTTAAATTAATTTAATAAATTTAAAACATAAATAAGTAAATAACTTTGACTTATAAAAAGTCAAAATCAAATTTTAATTTCAATATTAATGGATGGTTGAGATTTAAATTGATCGAAAAGAACGAATATGATTGTCTAATAAAAATAAATAAAATTAGTATTTTATTTATATTTAAAGATACTAGTTTAAATGCTCATGCAAATACACGTATAGTAATAATTATTTATGTAAAAATATTATTTTATATTCGTTTAGCTAAATATATTATTGTTTTGAATAAACAAAAGAATAGCTCAATTTAAAAATTTCTTAAAGACTAAAAGAATTTTATATTAATTTCAATCAACATAAGTAAGTAAATGACGACAATTTCCAAAAAAGATGTAAACTTTAGTTACAATAAGATTTGTATTATATGATAAACATAATTTAGAAAAAAGAATTTGAATTTATATAATATTTTATTATTAATGTAGCATAAGATTAATAGATTAATTCCTAAATTAATATAATCGATACAAAAATTTGAATTAGAGAAATAGTTTAACGTAAATTACATTGATTTAAAGGCAAAATTGGAAGTTCAATTGTAATCAAATAAATGGTTTGGATTTAATTTTAAACTAAATGAAAGGTTAGGTTTTCTAATTAAACAGATGAAGTTTAATCATTTATTTATATTTAAATAAAAGATTTTTTTATAATAAGATCATCTCTCGATTCAATATAAATTAAGACTCGTGTAAAAAAAACTAACCTTATGAAAAGGGATTGACATTCTTTTATATTTGGATCAAACATGACCTGTTATGTTATCTCACATACGTAAGAATAACCTTTTTTGATGTATAGAAGCTATGCAATTTGATGGTTTTTCTTGGAAGAATTGGATATCATAGTAGTGGCTCAAGTTGGCAATTTTCAAGTCTCTTCATAGTCGTTATACGAAAATAGCGATGGTTCTATGATCTCCATTCATAGGGTTTGGGTTTGGATTTGGATTTGGATGTGTTTTGAATTTTTTTACATTCTTCATATATGTTGGTAGATATATGTATTTTGTTTACCTTTTGGAACTAGTGTACTCTTTTTGGTCTCAACCTCTAAGGCACTATTTAATTTAATTCTTGTTTTAAATCAAAATTAATTTTTTTTTTGTAAGTATCACTCTTATATTTATAAAAAAACATTATTGGTTATGAAGAAGGTTAATTCTCAATCAAATTCTTGAGTTGATTAAAATTTCAAGATATGGTAATGATTGTGGTTGTATTTTGATTTTTTATTTATTATTCAAAAACTATATATTGCATGAAATGTGGTTGGCATAAAATAAATTATACTTTAAAGTTATGAGAAAAAAAACGATGTACTTAAAATCATTAAATTAGACAGTTTTATTTTATTTTATTTTATATTTCAACGGGCTAAACAAGCTAATCTGAAAAAAAATTAGTAGAAACAGAAAGGGTCAATAATACACAACATGTTTTTAAATGTTTAAAACGTTTTAATTTTTTTTATATAAAGAAACATATCATTACCTTATTTAATAGGGGTATTTAGGTTTTTTTATACTTCTTTTCAAAGCTCTTGCTTTTTCCTGGTGTTATGATAAATCTTTGCCTTCCAAAATCTTTTTATTATTAAAAGATAACTATCAAAACGAGCCATTCCAAAACTGATACTTATCACTAGGGGTGAGCATGGTACCGGAACCGGTACCGACCGGTATCGGTACCGGTTTTACCAAATACCGAATTTGGTTTAAAGATGGTACCGAATACCGTACCGAGTATTCATACTACGGTACCAATACATATTTTACCTAGTTTTTTCGGTACTAAAGCCGAATAGCGAATCCTGAATACCGATTTAGCACTATTTCAAGTACCGAGTACCGGACTGAAAGCTCTAACTCGGTACCGGTACCAGTACCGGTCCGGTACGGTTCGATATTTACTTATCACAGTTTCTGGTTATCACCATAGGTCATTCCAAATGACTAATTAAGGCTACTTCCACTTTTTAACTAGTTATACTACTTAACAAATTACGTACAAAATAGTATGTAAAAGAACTTATAATCATCAAAATAGATTCAAAAACAAATTAACAAATAAGGTTACTTACTTTATTTAAGTAATGTTGGCCCAAACAGATCCTAAACAACATTGGGCCACAGCCCAATTATATATTACTCTTGCCCACGTTATGCCGGTCTTCTCAGAATCCAAAGTTTGTAATCTAAATATATAAAAAATTTATAATACGTTGCTAAAAAAGATTATTATAGTAGTATTTATTCTAAAAGACGAAGTATTGCTCCTATTTTAAGAGAAAAAAAAAGGATTTTAAACGTAATTTTTTTTAAAAAAAAGTAAAGAGAAGTATATGTAAAGGAGTAGTCTTAAAGATTGAGACTACAAGGTACAAAATTCGGACAAAAAGCATACAGTTACAGTCCCAAAGAACTAAAAACTTGTATCCCCTCTTGAACCAATGATAAAGTTAGTTTTATAAAGAAACTGCTTATCACATAACCTCTATTAACACTTGATTATTTCACCATTCATTCTTGATTATTACCTTAAATCACCACTGAACTTAATTGCCATGTGGACTTAGAAAATAAGCAGAGCCTAGTTCTAGTGTTTAATATGTTAGAATTTAATTTGATTTTCTATTATTAATTATACATTTACAAAAATGGGCAGCCAAACCAACAATAAGTTTCATTCGATGTTGAACTAACTTTAGAATGTGTCAACAAAAAGTAATTTTTTTTATTCTTAATTTTTAAGAAAAGAGATGTACGTACTTTGTTGTCCTTTCAAGAAATTTTGACTTTTTCCAATAATTAAGTCTCGGTCTCTGTCTATAAAGTCAACAAAATATTACTCCCTTCAATATTAATAATGCATATGATTTGCTTGAATTAATATAAATATTTGTTTAAGGTAAGAGTCTGTTAAATATGTATTGAATCATGTGTGCAAATTCCTTTAAATAATCATCTTATTCTTTCTCAACTAGTCAATGGACTTCTACACATATTCCCGGTTTTCAAAGTCATATATATATGTATATATATATATATATATATATATATATATATATAGGGTAGAGATTAAGTAAAAAGAAAATTAAAGTACAAAGGGTAAAAAGGATGATTATTTGATATTTTTCGGTATATATATCAACTGATAATCGTTAGTTCATCATCTTTATTGATTAAAACTAGTTTTTCATCAATTTATTTTTGATGAATCCAACATATTCATCACTTTTTAGATGAAAGCATGTTGTTCATCAATAAATTATTCCAAAATTTTGTTTTCAAAATCTGTATTTGAAATAAAAAATAAATTGATGAAGAACTAGTTTTAATCAATAAAGATGATGAACTAACGATTATCAGTTGATATATATACCGAAAAATGATCAAATAATCATCCATTTTACACTTTTTACTTTAATTTTCTTTTTATTTGATTTCATCCCTATATTTATATATATATATATATATATTTTACTTTAGTATATGAATAGAATATATGTTTCTAGATTTACCTATTTTAGATGTTTTTTTACTCGTAAACATTTTAAATTAAAGTATGTTAGTAATTTCATCAAAATTCATTTGTTCCATTACTGAGTCCAAAAAAAATCCAATTGAAAGTGTTAGATGGCTTCTCAAAATCCACTAGTTACATTTTTTAGTTAAGATAATAATAATAACAATAATAATAAGTATAGGCAAAAGTTTAAATGAGAACTGTTTTTCGTACGAAAACCGCTAGAACCAATCTTAGCCGTCCAATTCCCCCTTCTTCAATTGGATTACCCACCCATAAATTCCTTACATGCACCCTGTCACACTCAATCCTCTCACGCTCTTAATCCATGAACTCTATTATCCAAAATGAACGTCCAAGATTGGTTCTCGCAATTCTCATACGAAAAACAGTTCTCGTTTAAATCCTCTCAATAATTATATATGTTTCGCGTTGTGTAAACCCAACGTGTATTCCTAGGTTAATGAAGGAGTTGTGTGGAAACCTTGAGCACGTCAAATTTCCTTAACTTTTCTTTGTATTTACTCCATTTTGACATAATAATTCATTTCAACCTTCAAAACAATAATTTTATCTTTTAAGTATTTGTTTAAATTAATTTATAATATAATTCTTTTCCTTAAAAAAATTATAAAATTTTCTTATTATGTGTAAAAAATATCAACATATCAGAAAAAACAACGATATCATATATATGCTAATTCAATAATTTTCTAAAATGTATTAAAATAGATTTTCCGCCAATCATATCTATATACATGATATCAATTTGAAAATATATATTGGTAGTATGTTGTGATTCTTTTAATTTGGCTTATTTTTTTTAAATTTCGCTACAAACTTATTAGTTTTAATAAACTTATTCTACAAACTTATTTTTTTATTTCATATATGTTAATTTGCCTTTTTTTTTTATTTCGGTACACATACCTGTAATAATGGTTGCCAAGACAATAAGACATGGGATTAATCGTGGGCATGGAGATAAATTTAAAGAAGAACAAAATAAAATAAATACAAAAATAAAAATAAAAGATAAGCGAATTGATTTACGGAGTTTATATCTATAATTGATTTAACATTTGCTTAAATTATTTTTTCATTAAAGGAATTGCATTATTTGAATGAAGTGTTTTGTTGACCCTTGAAGAAAAAGTTGTGAATAACCTATTTTGACTTGGTAGAATCTTTATCTAAAAAAGTCAACAAAATAGTTCTCCCTTCCTTATTAATCTAGTGCATAAATTATTGTAAGTTTTAATTAAGGTCATCTAATTTGTAAGTTAATCATGTGTGTACACTATTTAAAAATATTATCTTCACAATTTTGTAAGTTTGTCAATGGATATTATAGCTATCCAAGTTTTAAATTAAGTAATAATTAATATATATAAATTAAAGTAACCTTCATGTGATATATATAAGAGACGGAATAATAAAGTGTTTAACAATGCAAAAGGATCGAATTAGGCCGTATTTAGTGAGAGGTAAAATCGGTCTTTTGCATGGATAAAGTGTTGGAAACCAGGTGACAAAGGGATATGTAAGGTGATCGAGTTTTTATGTAGTTTGTTCATGTTTCATTGCTTAGAAGTGTCGATCTTGTACTTGGTTTGTTTTGACAGTTTTGTCCTTTTGACCTGATTTGTCTGTAGATTGTAGACAAAAGGTCTTCTTTTCAGTGTACTTTTGAAATAATGGTCTAATATAATTTGCAAAATAAAATAAAATTGTACATTAGGTGGTGTTAGGTGTATTTCACTTCCTCACACGCACACATGTCAAATTAATAGGTCAACTCTTTCATATACATCATAAAATAGAGAGTGTAATGATCCATACCTTTTTACTTTTATAGTAACTTTTAATAGGCCGCATCAAATTGTTGAGATTTGTTTGTTAATGCTATTTCTTATTATTTTTATATAACTCGTAAATCATATTTTATGTTACTCGTCTCGCCAATTAAGTAACTTCTTAATGTGGTAACAATGATAGTTGCTTATGCTAGTGAGGGAGGATTAGATTTGAAAATATGGAAATTAGAGGGACAAACAATGCAAATAATTCAATGTTAGGATGAAAACTAACCTTTTACCGAGTTAGCTTAAACCCAATTTAGTAATATTTTCTGGCAAAAAATGGTGAAATTAAAGGAGATTAGTACGGTCGATCTGAAATGGGCCGAGTAACCACTAAAATTATCACACTGCCATGATGAGTAATAATATTCATTATATGTATGTATTTTATTATTAAATTAATAATAATAATAATAATAATAATAATAAATGTTTTATTACAAAATAATAAATGTATACCTGAAATTTGTTACGTAGGAGATCTTGGGCCCTCCACTAGCTAAAAGATTGGAACGGTGACGTGAGTAGAACATCTTCCATCAATTTTGTATTTGATATTAAATTAGAAAAAGAAATAAATATATAAATAAATATAAATAATCTTTAATAAAAAGTTTCACAACGTACTTTGGATAGGGTTTTAACTCTTCCGTCACACGACTTATTTATTCAAATATTTTGTTGTATTGTCTTAACTGCGAATATTGATAATTCCTAAGAAAAGACTTGAGTTTCAGTCGTTTCGATTAATAGTTGTCATTGGAAGTGAATAATATAAGGGTATTTTTGTCTTTTAAGTTAACCAATAACTAAATCTACAAGAAGTTTATGTTGGGTGACCGGGATCAAATCCATAAAAATTTAAGATTTATAGATTAAATTCGTTATTTTAACTTAAACACGTAGACATAAAAGTTCTATTAAAAATTGCATCAGATACAAATTAAATTATGTGTAAGTTTTACATGCATTATATTCGGTTTTAGGTACGATCGAAAATATAACTTTTGTTTATTTAATAAATATAAAAAAACGTATGGATTACAATTAATTGAGATGATGATGGGAGCCAACACTATAAATTGGTTCTTTACTATGCAAGATTACAATAAATAAAAGCTCATGAGTGAGGCACCATATAATTAAATAGAATCATGCTCTTTTGCCATCATTTAATGCCATCATCAATGGTATTAGGTTAGTTGGTTTTATAGTTAGTTTTTTTCTATGCAATAAGAGGATAAGGAACAATCATCTTTTCTGTTTTAATGTTTAATATTATATTATCGTTGTATCGGTAATACTTTATTTAGGATCGCCTCAAAGTCGTTTGATCTAAAGCGAACTTTGAAAATGAGACCTTTAAATTAGTAGATTTTTTACGTATATTTATTTTGTTTCTACACAAAATTTATTTTTCTAGCTTTTCTGATGTAGAATTTTTGTATTAAATTTTTATGTTCATTTGGTATAATAACTTTGTTTTGATTAAGAAAATACCAAGCCATTTAGTCTTTTTTTTTTGTACTGTTGATCTCATCTAATTTTTTTTATTAATTCAATTTTGAAAATTTTGTTCCGTGTGAGCAACAGTCACAAGAATAATCGATATATTATATATGCAATCTAAGCATTTGAAAAAGTATTACATTCTTTTAAGAGTTAGGTATATTATTAAATGTTTTACCTTGAGACATCTCTACCTTTATTTACCCTTCTCCATACTTCAATCCAAGAAATAATCATATTAAACATACTTCAAAGGTTATTTAAAAAAAATACTTTCTCTAAACTCTCTCATCTCTCCTTTCTCCGTCTCGGCTATCTTCTCTCTTTCTATCTTCCTCATCTCTTTCTCTCACCTTCGGTATGCAGATGCTTCAAAGCATATGCTTTTGTGGTACTAAAGTTGGGGGATGGTGTTTGCTTGAAACATCGATTGCCATATAAGCTATATATATAGCATCCATGTTTCAAAGTCTCATGAACATAGCATAAGCCTGCCGATACAATAATAAATATTATTTTGTTATACACAGTAATCATGACTTTTACGCTTCTACAAACGCACAAACTATTTTTCTCAACCAAGGGTATTATGTTCCAAACCTAAATTTTTTGTTGTGTATGACAAATAAGTATTGTGTGGAAATCATCTCTCATTCACCGAAGCTTAATATTTTGAGTTGCAGTTATGGTTATATTTTAAGTTTTATTTCACCAAAATGTATGTAAGTTGTTACGTTTTGTTATTTTATGTACTGAACTTTAAAACTTACCATCTAAGATATTCAATTTTAAAGATTATCATTATATATATATATATATATACTCAAGTGCTAAACCCTTAATTAGTAGGTTTCTTATTTGATGACATGCATGTAATTGTTTTTTAAATACTAGTTAATAATTAATATTAGGTTAATTAAATATTAGTTAATAGTTAACACAAACTTAATTAATAACTAAAAAAATTGAATAGATAAAAGGAGGGTAAACAATAAATAACTTAGGCACATACGTACAAAAATCAAATCCATAATTTTGACTAAATCTGAGTACCAAAAATATACTTTAATGTAGCTAAGATATATTATATGCATGTTTGGATACGAAGCAAAGTTTATTATAACTTGGATCCATTGATATCAGTTATATTTAAAAACTTTAAGTGCATTTGGATCAATTCGGTAGCTAGCTAGATCTTAAATCACGTCATAAAAGATATGCATTGATGCATGTGAGACTAATCTAATCTAATGATCTATATACATAAACAACTTAAGAACATTCCTTGTATAATTAATTTTAATTTTAATTTTGAGAAATTGGACAAATTAACAAATTCATAAACAATAGTTTCAAGTGAATGCAAGCTAGAGCTTAATTAAATGGCCCCGCGCCATGACCGAAGTGTATGTATAGTATAAGAGAAATGATATATCCTCCTACTTTTTGTTCCTACTTATCCTCCTACTCATTTGATCAAGACAAGTATCAAAATCAAGAGAGGAGGTGAAGAAAGAGAATTAGTGGAGTACACAAGTCATCTTGTGGTGAGTAAGAGGATGAAGTAGGAAGAAATAGCAGGAGGATATATCATTTTTCATAGTATAAATATATATGGTTTATCAAGCTAGCTAGGTATATATGATCGAGCTACTACGTATGTATCTTTTGAGAACCATTTTTATTACGAGTATCGTGAGAACCAATCTTGACACTTGATTAAAATAAATCAATGGCTAATAAAAAATGACGACGCATTAATGATGCATTAGTGACTCATTAATAAGTAATAACACATTAATAAGCATTAATAGTTGTTACAAATGGTACTCGCGGTACTCACATTAAAAACGGTTCTCAAATTATCTTATATATATATATTATTAATAGGGGTATTTAGGTCTTTTATATAATTTTTTCAACCGTGAATTGCGTCCGGATGAGTTGTCATTAAAGATCGAATCTTATTTTTTCGAAATACCGCTCACTAATGCATAATTATTGAGCTATTAATGCGTCATTAATGAGCCATTAATGCATGATTAATAAACCGTCATTTTTATTAGCTATTGATTTATTTTAATCAATGGTCAAGATTGGTTTTCACGGTACTCGCAATAAAAACGGTTTTCAAATTATCATCCCCTATATATATATATATATACACATACTAGCAAAGTACCCGCGCAATGCTGCGACGGCAAATAATTTCTATTTTACATCATGTTGCTTTTAAAAATGTAATAATATGTTATTCGCGTAATTCAATGTCACGAAAAGTATCGAACAATGTCATTTTTTATTTTTTTTATTTGCATCAACTATTTTATTAATTTTAAAAATAAATTTTAAAAGACGTTAAAATAAGAAAAAGATTTATATTTATGAAATAAGGAGAGAGAAGTTAATAACATTTTGAAAATTATGTTGATGTGGGTGAATAATTGTGTTTGTGTGAGAGGGTGTTTTAGAGTTAGAGAGATATTTAAATAGATAAAAAGTTAAATTAAATTAGGAGGGAGAATGCAATGATTAAAAAGAGGTATTTTAAAAGTTAAAGTAATTAAGAGAGAGAATAAAATGGTTAATTGTAGGGGTATTTTAGTACATTCAGGTTACTTAAAATTAAGAGTTTTTTAAGTTGTAAATGTATTATAAAGAAGTAAGATATGTAAAAGTTCAAACAAAAATTGTTTTTCGTACGAGAACTGGTAGTCTGGGAGAACTGTTTTTAACGCCATTAATGACTCATTAATAGGGGTAATTTGGTAATTTACATATTTACTAACCGTGAATTGCGTCCGGGTGAGCCGTCATTAATTTGCTAAGCTTGATTTTCTCGAAATAATCCTTATTAATGAGTCATTAATAAAACATTAATGAGCCATCAAAAAATCTCAACCATTGATTAATTTTAATTAAATACTAAGATTAATTATCGTAGTTTTCGTATAAAAAATAATTCTTGTTTAAATTTTTTATATGTATATACATACGTACATACATTTTTTTTTAACAGCTTCACCTTAGCGGTAATGGTACATGATCGAAGCCGGTTGATCTAATCCGGACCCGATTTCGAACCACTCCAACTACACCCCTTAATTAATTCATACACACCATTCGATCGGGAGTGGACCAATTTGCCTTAATTTATATAAATATTGGGCTACAATGTTAATGAAATTTATAGGGGGGCTCTGACAAGTACTCACTTCCAAAAAAGAAAAAAAAAGATTATCCATGAGTTTTTATCAATTAATATTAATACTTTTAAAATCATAAAAAAAAATTATCAATAATTTTTTGTTGTATGAGAATGAAAATAGTCACTAATATCGTTAGCCATTGTCATTCATATGTCACTACTACAAGAATGATCACTTTTAGCGACGATATTGGTCCTCGCTATAAATTAAGATGTCATCATCGAAAATCTTTGTAACGACAAATTGTCGTCAAAGAGTCCTCACCTAAAGCCCGTATGTGATATTTTCCGTGATGACATTGTCATCACCAAAAGGTGAGAACGTACATCGACGACATCTTTTCTCGCTAAGAGGTATTTTACAAAAAAAATCAAAAAACTATATTTTTACCTACCAAAAGTGTTAACTAAGAAAATTAATACAAGTAAAAAAGGTTTTCGCGACGATATATTCGTCGCTAGCAAGTGCTTTTAGATTTTTTTTCCTACAATTTTAAAATTTATTAATTATTATTTTTAGCTTTTGATTATAACTAATTCAAAACCTGATTGGGTGCCTGTCTTTTTAAGATTAATCATTTGCAACGACATAGTTTAAAGACACTTTTACATATATATTTTACAAAAATTTGTTTAATAAAAAAGAATAGTAAATATTTATCTAATATTATCATCGATCACCGCCGAGTACTCTTCATCCATATCGTCATCATCATGTATATCATCTTCAGTTACATTCAAAGGAGAAGCAACCGGTTGAAAATTAAGAATATCAATATTTGCTCTTTAGATTGCATCAAACAATAATCCAAAATTTGCATTATTATAATATCAATTTCACTTTGTATGTATACTCATTGTTTGCATGATGGGTAGCTTGAAGTAAAATGCAACTTTTTACCCTGTTTACGATTATACTCACGACGTTCATTCAAAACTTGTGAAAGTATTTAATTTGTTAGTCGATCATGGAATTTGTTTTATGTTTTTAATAAATATTATTAATTTAGTTGAGCTAGGCAGCTTTAGTTGGATTTGGAGTGTTTGGAGGTAGCAGTGATAAATTATGAGGCCATATATATATGCATGAAATCATGTTGATGTACTCATTTTGGCGGTATTCGAAAACCAAATCAGAGAGTTGGTGAATGAAAATGGAAGCAAAATAAAAAGAGTTACAAAAAAGCTACCTTAATATATATACATGTACTTCAATTCCCATGATCATCGATCAAGTATGCTTGCTTCACATGCAAGTTCTATCATGTGATTAATTAATTTTCTATGATATATATTTAAAGTCAAATGCATGTACTTAATTTTAAATAAACAATTTAAGACTAATTACTTCTTCTATAACTGAGTTACTACAAATTAAACACGTTGATATAGACTATATAGTTTTAAAATATTCTTTTTGAACATGTGATTATATATATATATATATATATATATATATATATAGGGAAGGATTAATTTGAGAACCATTATTAGTGTGAGAACCGCGAAAACCAACGTTAGCCCTTTCAATTGGTAAATGAAATTCATGGATGAAGAGCGTGGGGGGATTGGGTATTACAAGATGTATGTAAGGAATTCATGGGTGGACAATCCAATTGAAGGAGGGGGAATTGGACAACTAAGATTGGTTCTCGCGGTTCTAACAATAAAAATGGTTCTCAAATAAACTTTTCACTATATATATATAGGCAAAAGTTCAAACGAGAACTGTTTTTCGTACGAGAACCGCGAGAACCAATCTTAGTCGTCCAATTCCCCCTTCTTCAATTGGATTGCCCACCAATGAATTTCTTACATGCACCCTGCCATACTCAATCTGCCCACACTCTTCATCCATGACCATTATCCAAAATGATGGCCAAGATTAGTTCTCGCAATCTCGTATGTACGAAAAACAATTCTTGTTTGAACTCTGTCATATATATATATATATATATATATATAATTATAGAAAGATAAAAACTTTATAAGTATTTGCGTGATTATAGTTGTACGTGACGTGTAAATATGTAACTTTTCTATATTTAATAGTATTGAGATTAATTTGTTACGGCATTTTTTTCACGTAAAACCTAGGAGTACGTAAAAACCGAGTGTAACAAATTAATCTTTTAATTTCACAGCCAATATTTTTGTGTTTTTATCTCTCATTTGCACGAAATTCTTTTCGCAAAAATTGGTAAGATCGATTGTTTTTTCATCCTATTTATGGATGTAGGCCAGGATGAGCTTGATTGCAAAACCGACCAAATCCGGTGAAACCGAAAATCAGAAAAATATAGGAACTGAGAACCATATCTAGAAAATGTAAAATATCTCATTATCGTATAATTATCATCTAACGAGATAAATTATGGGTATTATTTTTGACAAAACTATATATATATACACTACAATAAATATGTTGATTTTTCATACTTTTTAGTAATATTTTCACACTTTACGATGTAAAGAATTATAAACAAGTGTGAAAAAAATATAGTGTAACAATTTTTTTTATAAAGTTCACATGTAAAAACGTGATAGATATAGTTAAATTATTATATTTATTAATGTGAACAAATAATTAAAATACATTTTGAAGTGTAAAAATATTAAAAAAATCTCTATGTTATAAAAGTTCACGCTTTTAAGCGTGAACTTTTCTCAATTTCTATTAAATACTATTTTTACACATTTAAAAGTGTAAACTTTTTAAAAGCAATATTATACATTTAATAGTATAAGCTTTTTTTTGTTGTTTTAACTACATTTTGTTTAAATTATTCTACGCACTTTTAAGTGTGCATTTTTCTAAAAATTCTATACGTTTTTGATAAAGCGTAAAAAAACCCATATTTATTGTAGTGATAATTAAAGTTGGGTTTCGGACAACAGTACGTTGAAACTAGAGTTGAAATCGGAGAATATTTTCATAAGGAGTTTTTCCCCTTTTCAATTAAAACTCACGTGATACTAAAACCTTGAATCTCTCTTCTAGAAAGCTAGTGCCTTACCCGTAGGTAATTAGATGATTGTAAATACAATTGAAGATTATATTTATCAAAAATGTTTTGGTAAATAAGTAACTTAAGATGGATCTAAAGAATGTAAAATAACATATAAACTGACACATGAATAACAAAACAAGTAGTATATATAATAGTTATTTTTGATACAAACATTTCTATATATATGGAGAAGTTTATATAAGAATCGTTCTTATTGCGAGTATCGTGGATATCATTTGTAATCATCATTAATGTTCATTACTAGGGGTATTTTGGTATTTTACATATTTTTTCAAGTGGGCTTTCATTAAAGAACGAGACTTGATTTCCCAAAATACTGCTCATTAATGCATCATTAATGAGTCGTTTTTATATGGTAATGATTTATTTTAATCAATGACCAAGATTAGTTTTTGCAATACTCACAATAAAACAGTTCTCAAATAAACTCTCTGCGTTTCTATATATGTGTAAAGAATACTAGTTTTACATAACACAAAATTTCTAAATAGTGTATATAGCTTCTTGAAACAAATCAATGTATCATATGATTAGTACATTGTGCTAAACACCGTCGGCATGAGAAACAAGAATAAATACCATAAAACATAAATTAGAGAATGAAGAAATAAGACGGACGGATATAGCAATTTTATATTTCTTGAAAACATACATTGTACATGCATATTTCTATAAGATAAATATAAGTATTTCTTTGTTAAAAACTTGCTATCTTACTCCTATATAATGCATTTACCATCTAAAAAACTCTTAATTTTAAGAAGAGTAAATTTACTAAAATACCCTTCCTTTAGACCTCTTCTTTAAGTCCCCAATTAATGAATTTAAACAAATAAATATTGACAACATAACCGACAATTAATGAATTTAAACCAATACTTCTAATTGAATTATTTCTAACCATATATTTTTAATATTAACTTTTGATTCATGAGATCACCAAACTTATAACTGAATTAAGTCTAATCATATATTTTTAATATTAACTTTTGATTCATAAGATCACCTAATTCCTGTTTTCAATAAATCAAGTTCAAGAGATTTCACAAACACAACACAAATGAAAGAGTCAAAGAGTTGAAATTTATAAACATTGCATTCTAACTCAGTAACATAATAATTGGAACTATGAAACATTACACACACATATACATACATATATATCATGAGCAATTTCATGATTCAGCCATGCGACAAAACTCTTCAAACAAACTTAAAGACAAATAACTCAGAGTTAGCAATTTAATTCTTAATTTCAAATTGACTCTCGCAAATAATCTTCACAAACTCATATTATCTTCATCTCGCAAAGAATCTTCACAAACTCATTATCTTCATCTCGCAAAGAATCTTCACAAACTCATATTAGCTCTTTGTGATTAATCTGCACAAAACTAATCACAACCTCCTCTTTATTTACCGCCGTCGCATTGTGCGGGTACCCCACTAGTAACTATAAATATACATATACATACATGTCTCATGTTGTCATATTTACGCTAATTCCTCATGCTGGGGTCATATGGTAGAAATTAGGGAATAGGGATGAGGTACCTTTTTGACCGGAAAATCGAACTGTAACTAGAATCGGATTCGATTTGGAACGAGTTAGAACCATGTTAGAGTATTCGGTCTGCTTATCGGTTATCTCAAAACATCATTTTTTATTTTTAGTTATTTCGGGTACGGTTCAATCGATTATCAGATAGTTTGGACTTTATTAGAATCAATCAATTGTTATTTGATTTTGTATTTGTCATATAATTGGTTATGAATTATTAATTTTTGCATATATATTTGGTTATTAAACTATTATTGTTGACGATATGGTTAATGGCTATTGTTTGTAAGAATAAAATAAATAAATTATTATTTTTTGGTCATATATTAGTGTCGAAGTTGCATGTATATTCACTTATTATGATTTTAATTTTAAGTATTTTTAATGTTAGCTTTAAACCGTTTAGTTATTAATCTCTACGATAATTTCAGAAACTTCGTATCTAACTTTTTGTTTAGTCACCTGAAAATCCAAGCATAAACATAACCTTATTTTTTGTAGCTAACTTATTGTTTATTTATTAGTTAACCTTTATAGAAAAAATAACTAATATAAATGTATCGTACTTGCTTTTAATAACAAAAATTTTTACTGTGTTATCGGTTATTTTCAATTTTTACTCTTGAAATTGGTTTCAAAGTAAACTTTCGGTCTTATCTGGTTCCATACCTGGAATAACCGGCACCGGAACCATATCTCTTATATCGGTTCTAGTCTCTTCTTCATTTTCGGTTATTGGTTCTTTCGTTTTCGCTCTGATTCTAGAACCAAACATATCCCTAGTAGAAATCCCAATCTCAACTCATTAGCTAGTTAAAAGAAATTATTTTTAGGGATTATACGAAGGATTGTATTTTTAATAAAACCTCACAATTTTCTCAATCTCGACTTATAATTAACCTAGTTCAAAGAAATTATTTTTTTAGGGATTATATTGAGGATTGTATTTTAATAAATCTTAAATTTTAATACCTGAACAAGACTAGATAAATTAAGATTATAACAAAAAAGTGTACATTAAACCATTTTTAACAACTTTGCTATATATGACTAGAGAAAATCTCTCTATATATAGATTGTTTTTTTTACTAACTACATTTTTCATGATCATTAGCACTGTATTACCAATTAAGAGTGACCTTTGAAAGTAAAAAGTCCATCCTTGTATATATATATGATTAACCCATCTGCATATGAATGATGCATAATTAATTAAACATATATGTATGTGTATGTATGCATGCATGAATTAAGGAAGATTTTAATAATAATTACAAAATAGTAAAAAAAAAAAAAAGAAAGCAGTAAAGATAAAGTTTACATGCATATTAAAAGTGTCTTCCTAACTTCACTTGGATGTTGAAAACTTGCTTGTTCAATACATTTTGAGATAAGAAACTAGCTAGCTAGACAAGATGTTTTCCTTCACAATAAAGAAACACATTTAAAGCTTTACAAATCTCTTCCCTCTCCTTTAACTTCATTTTCATTTCCTTTTACTGCATCCACATTCCACCTATACACATACATACATACATACATACATACATACATTAATTAATTTAATTTGCCCTACTATACTCCTTCAATTCATCATATATAACGAACTGTAGTACGTACGTCTTGACTTGACAATTTTAAAAATCATTACCATTACTTAAATATAATCCGTTCAAAAAAATAGTATTAAATAATAAATATACCTAGCTAACTTTTTAAAAAACCCAGTATTAATACTAATAATAATATTAATAAATTAAATAATAGCCCATGAATTAAGGGATTACTTAAAAACTCGTTCAATTCGTCTGGACTAAAACTGAAATAATAGAAAAGGATCAAAAGGTCATTTACACCAATTTACAAAGGCCTGTCAGATTTAACGGTAGCATATATTGTCGTTAAAATATCAACTTCTGATGACGAAAATTTAACAGAAAATGTGAACAAGTTGTAAGATACAATTATCAGTTAACTAAATTTAATAGCATATGTATATATATTTATAGGGGAGAGTTCATGCGAAAAGAGTCTTATTTACGAAAAGTGCGAGAAGCAATCCTGACCTCTTATTTTTATTTGATCTAATGGCTTATATGAAACTTATTTTTTATTTTTTTTAATTCAAAAGGATATAATAGTAAACAATATTTTTTCTCTCTCTAATCTATTTCTCACTCTTATTTTTCTCTCTCCTAAAATTTTTAAACAAAATAAATTAAAATAATTTAATAGTAAATTAACAATTTTACGGTGTTCAACGATAAACACAGTCAAAATATTTATGAGTTTTTTAATCATTAATGTTATGTTCAATACACTTTGTTCATTAATAAACTCTTGGTTTATATTCTTTTATCATTAAATACTTTTTTCTCTGTCTTTTTAATCTTTACGCTTTTTTTCTTTTATTCTGTATCATTTTTTTAAAGTATCTGGTTGTTTAATATTGAACAACATAGTAGAAGTAAACATAACATTTTATATCACAGATATTCATTACTAAACAACCAACCGTTTTTATCTCAATTGTATGTGTTTATTAGTTAATAACCCATAAATAACCAAAAAAAAATCTTTATTTCTAATAATGATGAAAAAACCATACAACCATTTTTTTTATCTCCATTGTATGTGTTCATTAGTTAACAACCTATAAATAACAAAAAACAAACCAAAAAAATCTTTATTTCTAATAGTGATGAACAAACCATAAACAACCAATTGTTGTTTATTATTGAACAACGTAAATGTTTAAAGATGAACAAACCTTAAACAACCAAAAAAATTTTAAAAATCATCTCTGAACGTAATTTATATTTAAACAAAGACACAATGTAATCTAAAAATAATCTATAACACTTGAAATGCTACCTTACTTCAATTACAACAACTGTACAAAATAAAAATTTGCATAACTAAAATAACTAGAAAACAGAAAAGAGAAAAAAAATAAAAATATATATATAAATTTTGAAAAAAATTTCAAGACACATACTGGAAACTTAATTTTTTGACAAAACACAAGACAAATAAAAACCATGAGCAGCATGAGCAGATGGAATCGGAAAAAAAAACATGTGTTAGATATGAACAACAAAACACAAGACAAAACGGATTACCGAACAAAATATACGAGTGCCTATGGGAGTATCGATATGAACAACAAACAAAAGACAAAACGTAAGCATCGATGTTCTGTGATCATCCAGCATGAGCAGCGGTAAGCATGTTGTCGTGATCGTCCACCGATGGTGGCGGCGGAGGTCAACCACGGTTGAGATCGGCAATGGTTCTTTGACATCTTTTATTAGGGCAGCATGTGACCAATAAAGATGAAAGAGAGAAGATAGATATCGGAGATTAGTGAGGCGACGAGGGTGGTGGACCGACGAACATACGGTGGGTCGGTAGACGGCGGTAGCCAACACAGGTGACCCTAATGATGAAAAAATGAGGGCAAAAATGGTGAAATCATCTCTGGTAAATCTTGATGAGAACCTTCAAATGAGAAAGAAAGCTTTGATTGATGGTTGCTTTTAGGGGCTGCTCATCGGAGGTTAACATTGGTTCGCTGGTGACCTTGAAGAGAGAGACAAACATGGTGGAGATCTGGAGCCTATCTCTTAATTTGAAAAAGAAAATGTAGATGTAAAATAGGAAATAAAGATTGAATATAATTACTAGAAATAAGGAGAGAGTGGGAGATTAATTAGGTAAGAGGTTATGTTAAAGTTTAAATTACATTTTTATCCTTTTGTGTATATTTTAAACACTCTATTATTCAATTTAATTACCAATTTGCCATAACCAAACATAACCATCAATTAATTAATCGTAAGGTCTAGATTACTTCTCGTACTTTTCGTAAATAAAAAGTTTTTCGTATGAACCTTCCTATATATATATATATATGTGTGTGTTCGATATTTATTTACTGATAATACATGTGTGACAAATTAGTTTTCAACAGTGTTCTGGATATTAATTTACTGATCGACAAATAGTTTGCTATATATACTATACTTTTATCATTGCCTTTTTCATTTTTTATTTTTAAGTTTTACAAAAATATAAAATATTCTCTTCAAAATATCTATAGTAAAAAGTAAGTTACGTATACTTGAAAGTTGAAACTAAATTTCATCTACCTTTTTTATATTAATTTTTAAACAAATAAAAACATGTTACAATGTGCAAACAAATGACACTAGTTTTTTCTATGATACATACACGGGTTAAAAGATCTACCCAAATGACACTAGTCTTCATCTACCTTTTTTATATTATACTTTATCTCTTTCTCACACGTACACATACATGCTACATTACCAATTAACACATTTACACATGTTATAAGATCTACCCTATAGAGGTAGATGTAATGATCAAAACCCTAATGTTTATTTAAGTAAGTGGTAAGCTAGTAAATAGTAATGCAAATGGACAAGCAAAGCAGGATAAGGGGTATAGTAGCCACTTGACAAAGATAGCAAATGAATTTAGTAACTTTTTCTTTTTGCTCCGGTCCTAAAATCATATGTTAAAACTAAAATTATTTTTATATTATTATTTAGGAGAAAATTCACAGGATAGTAATTACATTTAAAAAGTGTTTCATTAAGGTCACTCATCCTTTTATTTTATTTCACATTGTATGTGAAATAACCTATAATTAAGTAACCTTGATAAAACAATTTTCAAACTTGAATACTATTATGTACCCCTACACGGGTCGTGTACACGACCGACCTGCAACTTTCTATGAAGAAGCCAAATCATCATTAAACATAAATAACACTTTTGATCCATAATTCAAGCTTTTGAATCCTTTAACCCATTAAAAATATCAAAATTAAACAAACCACGCATAACTCTTGCTTGGGTGTAGTTTTCACTGATACAAAAGACTTAAACTTGCTGTTCTATTGCTCAAAGATCAACAAAGAATTGACTTGTTGTTTTCACGTATGTGTGTATGTTGTGTTGTCTGTGAATCAACTCACATATTTGCTTATATATACACAACTATGATCAAATGGCTAAACAACCCCTCAACTTTTAATTTGACAATTTTAACTCCTCTATTTCATAAACACCTTATATTATTTATAACACTTAGTCATAGAGACTTTTGAACTTTGGAGCGTTACAGAACCAATCTTAGCTCTTGATTAAAATAAATCAATGACCAATAAAAATGACGGCTCATTAATGATGCATTAATGAGAGGTATTTTGGGAAAATCAAGACTCGATCTTTAATGACAACTCATTCGGACGCAATTCACGATTGAAAAATTATATAAAAGACCAAAATTACCCCTATTAATGAGCATTACTGACGGTTACAGATGGTACTCACGATACTCACAATAAAAACGGTTATCAAATGAATTTTTTACTATATATATAAAGTTACAATATTTGCAATAATAATAACTTTTAATAAATAAAGTTACAATCTTTTTACTTTATAATAATTTTTAAGGTAAGTACCTGGAAATATAACTTTTCTCAAGATTAACATTGTATGCAATCGATCAACTCTAATATGTATAAAAAAAATCCAACTTATATAAAATGTGTCATTATATGCAATATGAGTTGTAATAGCATGTCATGGTTTGTGACGATTAATTTCAAAGTTGGCAACACATTCCAAAATCCGGCTAGAGAATTATGGGCCCAATCACTTGGAATAATGAAGTTATTAACTTTAAAGGAGAGAATGCAAAGTTAATTGTTAATTGCCATTTATGTTTACTTTTGGTTATTAATAGTTTGGAAATGACAAAGTGTTTAATTAAATCTCTTAAAACCTTTCCTTTTAGTCGAATTCCAAGTCAGTTACATGTCGTCATTAAGCATAGGAGAAGCATTAGTTATTGTTTAGATTGGTTAGAGACTTAGAGTGGAGTTGTAGTCCAATTGATGCTTTGTAGTGGGGTATCATATTGTATTGGTTGTTTTGCTCTAACATATTGCATGCTATTAATGCTACATGCTTAGTAAAATTATGTTGCCATTCTAAAAAAAGATATATACATTTGTATGTATATTATTTATTCAAATTCTTTAGTTATCCATCAAGAAATCATCCTTAACTACTAATTAAACAATATTATTTGCCTTTAAACCACTAAGTCACACGTTAATATCGCTAGGTCAATTGCCCTTTGATATCACCGTATTTGCTAACTAACAATTTAAATGACTTTTTAGATATACTAATTAAACGCACTAAGAAATAGTGCGTTCAGAATGGGGTGTGTTTGGCAAAGTGTAATGCTTTGTGGAAGATTACACCTCATCAAACGTTGAATGTTGTGGGTATCTAAACAATCGCTTATTAGACATACACCATCACACTATTAAATTGTGCCGTGTTAGTTTTTTTTATAACCATGTTGGTCATCACTTGAGCATTGATCCGAACTTTACTTCATCTTGCTATCACACTCACTCACAAACTCCCTTAATGCTACATAACGAACTAAAAAATATAATAAACTCAATGACAAGCGTCACCAACATTATGTTAGAGGATAACACAATAAATCATATAGACACCATCCTAGCATTATGCCGTGATCAAGACACTCACACCCTCCGACCCTCATCACTACTTCCAAACACGCCCCCTCGGCCCCTCCATTAAGTGGATGAACTGTCAATTTTAATAACAAAAATAAAATGGTTGATTTACTTCTTTTTGTTTTGAATGTTTATTTTACTTTCACATATGACATTCTATTAAAAAATAACATAAAACAATATTATTATATAAAATTTTGCTATATAATTTAATTATTATATTATATTTATATGAATATATTGTAAATTTTTTGTGTAAACAAGTAAGATACACGTAGCAATATATTAAACTTACAAGGTTGAAGGTTCTACATGTATAAATAGGGGTAAGCATGAGTAACGGAAATACCAAACCATAACGGAACCGGCACTGATTTATAGTTTTCGGTACTTGAAATATTGTTAAATCGATACTCGGGACTCAATATTCGGGACTAATATCAAACCAACTAGGTAACCAGTACCGATACCATATACGAATATTCGTTATAATATTCAGTATCGTCTTTAAATCAAATTCAGTATTCAATAAAAACCATACCGATACCGGTCGGTACCAATCCTGTACCATAGTCACCCTTATGCATAAATTAGTAAATTCATCAGAAAATAGGAGAATTTAGGTGGCGTTTGGTTCGCAGAATGTTTCAGAAGGAATTGGAATCTATGGAGGAATTGGAATTTGAATCTATGATCTGTTTGGTTGGCAGAAAATGGAATTGGAATTTGGTTTCAGTAATATAAAATGACAAAACTGCCCTTCTTGTTTTTTACTTATTTTTAGTTTGTTTTATAACTTTTATGTAAAAATATATTATATAAATTATAAAAATATTAAAATTTTATTTTATTGATTGAGCATTCATATCAATAAATTATGAAAATCACGCTAATAAAAATCATAAGTTAATAGCATTATAATACACATCTGCATAAATTCAAGTATCATCGGTCTCAAATCATCAGTTTCACATTGTAAGTCGAAAAGATTCAATATTGTGGAGGAAAGTAGAGAGAGGAAGAAGGGAGACTCATATGAGGCTAAGGCGGAAGGCGGCGACGAAATGGCAAAATCTGGCGACTGCGACTGATGAAGAGATACTGCAGTAGAGGGTTTGGAGGCGGCGGCAGAGGAAGGCTGTGGCATAGGGTCGGGGGGCAGTGATGGAGGAAGGCTGCGGCGGAGGGTCCGGAGACTGCGATGGAAGAAGGTTGCGACGGAGGGTCTGGAGGCGGCGAAGGAGGAAGGCTACAACGGAGGGTCCATAGGCGACGGCGGAGGAAGGCGGCGATGGAGGAAGGCTACGGCGGTGGGTCGGGAGGTGGCGATGGAGGAAGGCGGCGACGGAGGAAGGCTACTGCGAAGGATTTGGAGGCGCCGATGGAGGAAGGCTGCAGTGAAAGGTCTCGAGGTGGCGACGGGGGAAGGCTGCGGTGGAGGGTTTAGAGGCGGAGGCGGAGGCAAAAGCCGTCGATGTTTGGAGGGTAGAGTCGGCTAACGTGTTATGTCGATGGAAAGAGATAGATATATTAGAGTTATAGAGATGTTTAAAGGTAACAAGGTAATATTCCACATTCCTTCATTCAAAGGATTTTAAAATCCCTCCATCTAGTGATGGAATTCACTTTCCCTCATTTGATGGATTCCAATTCCTTCAGATTCCCTCATTAAAGTGAACCAAACATAGGAATCCTTAGAAATTGGATTCCAATTCCTTCAGAATTCCAAGGATTCCTGCCAACCAAACGGTACCTTATAGTTTTATACCCAATCCCAAAAAGATTCACCCATTGGCCCCTACCCCTTCCCTTTACCTTTTCTTTCCCAATAAATACCCCCTTCACATTCTTCATTCTCTTCACGCTTTCCACACTCTCCTACTCTTCTCTCTATCTATCTCTGTCTCTGCTTCTGCTTCAACAATGGAGGTCGCCCCTCTGTTCTACATTCTCATCTTAGTTACGATTTCGACATCGGTTAACGCTCGTATTCCCGGAGTTTACTCTGGAGGCCAGTGGGAGACTGCCCACGCCACCTTCTATGGCGGAAGCGATGCCTCCGGCACCATGGGTTCGTCTCCATTGACAATTGGCATTACCTCCTTTTCTTACTTTAATCGTTTAGAAATCAACAGGATTTCTTGAATTCTACTGATATCACACAAAAACCCTCTTCTAATTTTGAATTATGTTTTCAGGTGGAGCATGTGGGTACGGGAATTTATACAGTCAAGGCTACGGCGTGAACACGGCTGCGCTAAGCACGGCGTTGTTCAACAATGGGCTGAGCTGCGGCGCTTGTTTTGAGTTGAAATGTACAGATGACCCTCAATGGTGCCACCCCGGCAGCCGTTCCATTTTCATCACCGCCACCAACTTCTGTCCTCCCAATTTCGCTCAACCTAGTGACAACGGTGGGTGGTGTAATCCCCCTCGTCCCCATTTCGATCTCGCCATGCCAATGTTTCTCAAGATCGCCGAATACCGTGCCGGAATTGTTCCGGTGTCTTACCGCCGGTCAGTTCTGTTTCTAACGAATTATAGCAGCATAAAATTAATTAAGGGGTTGTTTCGTTTTTTTTTTTGTTTTTTTACTTATTTTTTGACTTACAAAGTTACTACTTAAAATATGAAAATACACAATACTAATGAAAAATAAGTTAAAGAAAATGACGAAATAAGTTTAACTTATAAAAATAAAATAAAAGAAATTATAAAAAATAAGGTCGGAAAAATAAACACACTGAAGCTACTGATTGTAATAAAATTGCTTTATTTTTTCAGGGTGCCTTGTCGTAAACAAGGAGGAATCAGATTCACCATTAATGGCTTCCGCTACTTCAACTTGGTTTTGATCAGCAACGTTGCGGGTGCCGGAGATATCACGCAGGCGTGGGTGAAAGGGTCAAACACCGAGTGGATGGCTCTTAGTAGAAACTGGGGTCAAAATTGGCAGTCAAATGCGGTGTTGATCGGACAATCACTGTCGTTCAGGGTCACCGGAAGTGATGGTCGGACTTCCACCTCGAAGAACATAGTGCCTTCTAATTGGCAATTTGGGCAAACTTTTACCGGAAAGAATTTCCGGGTTTGAAAGTTGATTCGGGTTTGGTTTGCTGGTCAGGTTTATCTATTTTTATTTTTAATTTTATTTTGGGAAAAAATATATTTCTTGTTTTGGGGGGAAAGGTGAAAAATAGGAGAGTGCTTTTTGTTGAATTTTTGACTATTGGGAAGTGCTTTATCCTGTGTTAGGTAAGCTGAAGTGGCTATATGCCTCCTTGTAGGGGCCCGCAGCTTTAATTTTCTCTTATAAATATACATATATTATAAACTGTGGGTTTTGTTTAATATATAATTTTTAACAATTAGATTTCAAGATTAATAGTCTAGATTTAATCTTAGATAATAATTAAAATTGATTTAAGAAATAACAATTCTGACTTTTTGTATATTGGTTCATATTTTTTCTTTCCTCTAATTTATTTAAAATTAATTATCTCACAAACCGGTAATCGTTAGACGAAACCAATTATACCGTTGTGATCCTCGTGTTCCCCTCTTTTATTAAAGAGGTCCTTGATATACTTTTGACAAACTTTTTTTTTCATTTTTTTAGATTGGACTTAAATTTTATTAATTTATAATCACATATGATTCATAACAATATTCAATGTGTTGTTCTATTAATTTTTTTATCTTCTTAAATTGTATATTATTTAACGTTTATTAATTTTGAATGTTTGCTTAAATAAATCAATGTTTGCTTAAAACTGTTTATACATGTATGTACATATTCAATTTCACCAAATACAATTGTATTATCTACTTATTAATGCATATATTGTGTACTAGCAACACCCTATCCCCTCTATCAAAGGTCTAGATGTGTTCTAATTCGAATTCGATGTCTTTTATATTGGTTCTCGTAATAAGAATGGTTTTCGTTTGAACAATCCTCTATGCAATCATATATGATTAAATACCAAATCTCATGTTTTTTGGTATTCATTCACATTTGAATTTGTACAAACTCTCGTGTGATTCTGTACAAAATCACATGTGATTGAATACGCAATCACATATGATTGATTATGTCAAATATGTGACATAAAAATGTTACATTTAATCTAATCACTTGTAATTATGTGCATGTATAAGAGATAGATAATCACATGTGTTATGAAACAACTAATAACTTAGAATCACTTTTAATTGTTGATTTTTTGTTACTAAACCATAAAACTTTGCCGGATTATCAAACACCAAACTATAATTTTATAAAAACTATATTGATCACACCTCTATGAATTACATGTGATTATACTTTAATAAAATTTAAGTCCAATCTAACAAAATGAGAAAAAAAATTTTGTCGAAAGTATATCAAGTGACCTCTCTAATAAAAGAGGGGAACACAAGGATCACAACGATATAATTCGTTTCGTCTAACGATTAACGGTTTGTGAGATAATTAATTTTAAATAAATTAGAGGAGAGAAAAAAGTGGAGACCAATAGTTAAAAAGTCATAAATGCCCTCTTTTATACAAATATATCAATTTTGATTATAATTCAAGATTGAATCTGGACCATTAAATCTTAAAATCTAATGACTATAAATTATCTATTAAAACTATAAATTAAATTAGAACTATATTAAACATTTCTTATAAACTCTATGGGATTCTTTCTTTATTCTGATTGTTTATTTGAATAATAATAATAATAATAATAATCTATTAAATTTATTGATGACACTAGACCGACAACCGGGCCACGTAAGCATAAAACAGTGACGAACAATAAATTTTTATGCGAAATGAGATAATTGAGAGTGAGAATGTTATCATCCCATATCGATAAAAATAAATTAAGTTGGTGACTTATAAGTTTAGGTGTCTATTCTCTTTATAAGTTAGTTTTTAGGAATGAGTTCTATACTTGGATTTATAACATAATACGAGTCTAGTATGAGATGAGTTCGTATGAGAGAACTTTGTATTGGGGTATAAAACAAGAAAAATCAAAATCAAAGGGAAATATTAATTTTTGTTAGAACGAGTGTGTATTATGTTTATAAAATTTGTGACATGTTTAGTTATTTTCAATCGCCGTGAAGGTGGTTTTAACATCTAACTCACCTATCAACTTTTTATTAATTGTATATCAACTATTTAACATTGTCACATCACCAGACCTCGGTTTCAGTTTTATCAATGCGTTTTAGCTTCACTGCTGCTTCACCTTTTTATTAACAAAGGGTGATTCTATATAGCCCCATTTAATTATTTATATAACCCTCTTGATTTAACACATGTGAGTGAAAAAGCTACATTGAAAATGTAACAATTTTTATTTGACATTTAAGTTTGTGAGAATAGGGGGCTAAATAGTAGCACCCTTTAACAAAATGTCATATTTATGTTATAATATAATGTTTTTTCCAATTAATATAACAATCTTTATTTGTACTTTTTCTCCTACTTGTATTTCTATTTATCCTCAACTTATAAGAAAATCTACACGTCAAATTCAATGGAAGGGTTTAAAAGGGAATGAATTGATTTCACATATCATCTTTAAGTGAGTAGGATGTAAGAGAATAAAGTCATATGGAATAAAAAAATAAAATTTTCCATATAACAATCTTTATTCGTTTTGGGTCATTATAACTGAAGTCTCGTTCTTCAATCAATGTTTTTCTTTTGTTTAAACATGTAACAGAATCGTTTTACCGTACAAGATTGAAGATTCTTGCCAAAAAGTTTAAGAAGTTGTAGCGACATTATTAATGAGTAAATTTATTACAAGTAGAGACAACTATTAAAAAATATAGCATGTTTTACCTTTATTATCATTATATATAACAGACTAATAAATTTACCTTTATTGTACGTTTAGTTTTTATGTTTGTTTTTTAAGGGTTTAAATATTGTTACAACAAATTTGTTTTGACATTTTATGGCAAAACACACACGCACAGTACGATTACAATGTAGCATCACCTCTACATGAAATTTCAAACCCCCAACCACAACTGCGACTATAGATTATGATGTTCACCCATCTCACTGCCATGCCACTACTCAAGATTCCTCACCACTCTCTCTTTCACTCTCCTCGAATATTCAACCCCTAAGTAGGGTTCATATGTAGGTTCCTGGTTCCTTTAGGGCTTATAATTTGTGTCATGTTTGGCAAGGGTTTTAAGCTTCCTAGTTCTAGGGTTTGATTTAAGTGTTACATAAATGTCCATATTTGTGTGTGTTAGGTTAGGGTTCTTGTGTGTGTGTGTGTGTGTTTTGGAATGTGAGATGAATTGATTTTTGTTTAAAATCAGTCTCCATATTAGATATTTAGGTTTGAAATTGTCTTCCTTTTCTTTTCTTTCCTCTATTTAATTAGTTGTAGCAATCCATGGACTCATGATTCTTACACATATTGTAACCAGATAAATGCAGAAGAAGGTACCAAATAAGAAGATAATATAAAGAAAGTCAACATGGTCACATGGAGAATGGCAGTAGGGTCCAATTATACATATGGATCCAATCACAAATAAGGTAGCTGCCAAGAGAGATACATTCTTGAGGGATTATAAAACAGGATCAGATCCTCTGTTTTTCAATCATTCAACAGATCTTTTATCCCTGCCTTATAATCACCACAATTGACCACATCAAACACTTTCCAAATCAAACCCATCACCATTTTCACATGTTCATCCAACTGTCACCACTTATCAACCCTTATTCACCCAAAGTGGCTCGATTTAAGACAAGTTAAGTAGAGCGTTGCTCCATAATTGAAAGAAGCAAAAACCAAAACCTTGGTCCGAAGTTGCGAGAATGGAGCAGATTAACATATAACATCTGTAGATAAATCTTTAAGGTTGTTTGTCTAAAAGATACGCACTTTTAAACAAATGACAGTAAATTTGTCGTAAACTTCCTATAAAAAAATAGGATAACCATTAAAAAGTTAACAAACTTTAGTGCAATTTTTATTCTTGAACCAGTATACAAGTCAAAATGACAATTGCTAACATGCTGGTGACTATAGACTATGTTGACTTTTTTTTCTCCACCATGTTGACCTTTTTTCTAGCATGAGTACATGACTGTCTTATGTAGTGT
The DNA here is from genome assembly GCA_038502395.1 of Dittrichia graveolens. Lineage (NCBI taxonomy): Eukaryota > Viridiplantae > Streptophyta > Magnoliopsida > Asterales > Asteraceae > Dittrichia > Dittrichia graveolens. Next base: position 98,217,557 of record JARJIL010000002.1, read on the forward strand.
CTGATAACTTGGGTAATTGCCTTAAATAAAAAAAAATTAAAACCCTGATGGCTTTTTTAGCTTAATAAAAGTTGGTTACCCAAAATAGCCAAAAGAAAATGTGAAAATTTTCATGAAAGACAAAAAATATCATTTTAAGGGATAAGGTGCATAAACAATCAAAAAATATTTCTTTTTGCTTTTGTTTTATACATATGGTAATGGGATATACCATTTTTCTTTGTATTCCATGTTTCAACTTGTGGGTCCCATCTTTATATCCGTTTGTAACGAGATCCAGATTCATATATATGATTAAGGTTGCACAAATATAAACAAAAAGAACAAACCTTGACAAAATTTCACACTAACGCGTGAAAATTTGCTAGGCTACCCGGACTACCTACCAAGTCCACCAATGCAATCAACTAGGACTAGATTAAGTGTTGAAATAAGCAGAGATTGCTGAAACCTTATTCAATTAAGTTTACAACATTAGTTAGTCTTGGGTACTTGCTACTAACTTGCACTTAATGAATATAAATTAATGTGGCCGTAGACCGTCCCTTCTACGTTTAAGTGATTTGTTAGCCTTCATTTGGTGGATTAAACACTCAATAACCTCTTTAAGGTTAGCTTTTCTACCTTCCTTGAAGTTCCAAAGCTCTGAAACTACGTATCTCCCACTTGGATTATACTCATTTAATTCCAACAGGGCATTGACTACAGCATTGCATGCATCCTCACCCCATTGACTTCTTAATTCACTCAAATGGCTGTCATCTTCATCTATTATTTCCTAATTTTCAGAGGAGATATTATATTAGTCCAAGAATTTTAATTAATTAAGTTTAGAAAAACAAAAGGACTCCTTCCCTCCCTCCCAAAAGAACTTTTTCCCTAGATGAACATGATCATAGATCGATGAAATCTTTCATATTGTATGTTAGGATTAGAGGTTTCATTTTCGACCTATTTGATTATGATTGGGTTGATTTGGTTATGTTTTGTCTCTAATATAAAAAAAGTTTGCTAAAAAAGAAACATGTCAAACGGGTCTCAAATAGTCAAAAGTCATCCAAAGCGTGTTTCTAATACATAAAACCTATTAATTAGCTTTATTAAAAAACTCATGTTATTAAACTTATTATACTAATCATATTTAGAGCAAAATTATGGAATGAGTACATGTCTTGTACATGAGGGTACTTTTATCTGTATTTCATTTTTCATCCCGGGTTTCTATGGCATTCATGAACAAATAAGAGTTCATAATATGAAATTATAAATAAATTTTGCAGGTAGCAATTATGAACAATATTTCTGGGTAAATTGCTTATCTATGAACTGCTAATCTGCTATATATGTTTTAGGTGACTTGGTGTTCAAATATCTTATTGTGAAAATATTAGTTGTTAGGTTGAATATCAACTTGTAAAATGCTTAATATGAACTGCAATATGTGTAAATCTGATTTAGTTGTTTGGTTGAATATTAGTAGTTTAAAATGTAGTCAGAAGGTAGACCTATAGATTGTAATACTTTTAGCTGAAGATGATAGATAGTATGAGAGAAGTAGGTGAAATGACCAAACTAACCCTCGTTCGCAAGGCACACAATGCCTTCTAATGGCTGTACGATAACGCCATCCAAGAGAGGGACTAAAAGGTATATTAGGGACTAAAACTGTAAAATTGAGTTAAAAGAGCGACTAATTTACTCTGAAAAAATTTAACAAGAAGTGTTACAGCCTGACCCGAATCAAAATTACCTGTTTTGACCAAAACTCATATTGACCCATTTTACAATATCTGATTGCAAGTTTACAACTTTATCCGCATCAAAATTACCTGTTTTCAACCGATTCTATGTTTTTGTTTTTAGTTAAAACCTTTAGTTGATCCATTTGACATGTTATCTTTTTAGTTAGATTTAATTATATGACCCATTAGAGATGCATATAACCAAAATGACCCACTTAAATAAGAAACCATGAAATTGCAATCTCTAAAGTAAACTTATAAGTAATAGCATCAATGGTAACAAATGACCAAATATATATAACTTGACCCTGAAAAAACCATTAAAAAATGCCACAATTTCATTAGAAATCCAAAAAAGGATACTTTAAAAATTGTCAAGGAGGGAGGGGGGAGGTGAGAATGATACCTGCACTTTCCCATCTTTAACAGCTTGCTTGAAAGGATGCCAATTTGGATTATTTACCTTATCTTGCCACAACGAGCTTAACTCCACTGATCTTAACTCCCAATCTTGAGCGGAGAATTTCTGCATGCACACATCTTGAAAAGGCTTCTGAGCAACCTCTCCCATCCTTTTGAGGCCAATTATGGAAGTTGTATCCAAAATTTGAGGTAAAACCTTCATGGCAAAAATTAGGAAATATTTTATCACATTAAATAAGGAGTTTGCGATATGAAACTGATTATTGCAATGTAAGTTGTAATAATCAACTTTTTAAATCTCTCGTAATTTATATCATGAAAAAAAGATAATTATTGAAGTTTTAAACGATAATTTAAAAATAATTTATAAATGGTATTAAAATTAAGAGAATAGCTGGTCATGATTGATAAGTTCCTGGTCGTTTTACAAGTTCGATCCTTTACTTTTAATATATAAAAAGTGGACCTCTCTGGTCATTTTATAAGTGTCTTAAATGATTAGAATTGTCATACACTCAAATAGCAGAAGCACATCCAATAATTATTACAACTTCAAACAACAGAAGTACATCCAAACACTATCTCCAGCAGCCAGTTTCTAATTACTTGATATCACATAACCAGTTTCAAAACTACATCCCTGCTTGCATATTTCGAAGGCATAATGAAGATAGAGATATCTCACATTTATTAGTTCCTTCCTAGCAGCTTGTAGCTCGTTGTTACTCATGTGTTCTCTAAGTATAAGAGTTTGATTTAAATTGTCCATATCATGCAATTCATCCTCTTTTTCAGCCAGTCTATCCTTTAAGCCATTAATATGGACACTTATACTATAGTCACTGTCAAACGGATTTTGAGCTATCTGCATGATTTTGAATACAATCGGGAGAAAAAGTAAGCTTAGTATTTATAACTCCAACTAATTATAATTTCAAGATAAAAATGGCAGTACCTTTTCTTTCTCTATGTAGAAACTTGTGCGTTCAGTATCAAGTTGTGACTCCCTTCTCTTCAGTTCATTAGCTCTTTGCTCAAGTTCTTTTCTTTGATATGCCACTTCCTCCTTCAACTTTTCACTTTCTTGAACAACTAAATGCATGTTACTTAACTGACACTCTAATTCGGTCTTCAATTTGGCATTCTGCAGTCCAATAACCTGCATCTTTCTCATTTCTGAAGTACTAAATGAGCTATGTTACAAACAGAAGTACACTAACATGATCTTCTGAGCAGTATATCAGTATGCGCACATGGAACTTAAACTTGTTAAACGGAGAGAAATGCTATGATTTTCCTTAAAAAGAATATTCCAAATGGTCCTACTTCTAGCTCTAGTTACCTTAATTTCCTCCTCTTCCATAGCAGAGCTTGAGAACTTTTAACAAGTCAAAACTAATAACAAATTAACCTGATGACCATCCCTGCTTAACTCGTATGATGCATGAAAATATGGTTAATTTTTGGCCTCAAAATTGTTCAAATTCATTAATAACTCTTCCAAATTCAGCTATCATTCTTAGCTGGATAATAATTTTATTGTAAATTTTGAACCTTTACACAAAAGCAACTACATTTCCCCTAATGAACTTAATTTCCAAATATGGTTCCTTAGAACACAAAAATCTTGTTTTCAATTTAGGGTTCCGTAGATTGGGCCCTTAATTAGGGAAAATCAGTTCATAATCGGGAAATTACAATCAAGTTAGTGAATTTTCAGTATACATTGATGCACAATTTACTAATTTAGTTATCAGAACTACCCAAACATTGACCATTAAATCTACCTAAACGCCTAAAAAATCACAATTCATGCTTCCCTTTGTAATTTAATTCATCAATTCGGAGACGAATTGCTTAAAAAACAGTTTGAAAATGAAAAGATTAGACCAGAAGTACCTTCAGAAAATGCATAATTCATGCGATCTTTCTCAGCAATCATGGAATTAAGGCGGGAAGAAATGTCATCAGAATGGCGCTCCATTTCCCATATCCTTTGATTCTTCATGTCGACTTCTCTAGCCAGGCTCACCGCTAAAGCACGCGCCTTTCGGAGCTCCGAACCCATTTTACTGTCCTCCATTTTTTCCGATGAGTATAGTGTCGTCAACTACAACTACTACGTACATCGGTCCAATGTCCGAGATGGGTCCTTTGACTCAAGTTGAAGTGCAGCCGCAAACCGCTAATTTGGCCCTCCGGTTTTCTGTTTTCTCGTTTTTGCCACTACATTTCTAGATAAATAAATATAGTGATTCATCTCGAAATGAGCATACAATTTGTGTAACTATCTTAATTTATCTATTTTTAATGTGTAACTATTTTATGTTAACTGAAAAAATACATAAATATTGAGGTGATTAGAAAATTACAAAAATGTTTCACAAATTTTAGTTGATGCAAATGTAATTAATTTTATGTTATTTTCCCTTTAATTTAAATTATATTGTTGTTTATTTACTATTGCACTTTTTGGTGGCTAATAATAATAATTTGTTTTTTGAAAATTTAGATCTGTTTCAAAGGCTAAAAGGACTCGTTAGTATATTACTTTTCATTTTTAACTATGTTTTAAGTTGTGTTTTTTAGGGTTGGAAAAATGATACTCTAACTTGAACTATTATTACTACAAGGATTATATCAATATGTGTTTAAGGTGTTTAAAACAAAATTTTTAACCTGGAGCAAGACTATTTATAATTATGTACTAATATATTTGTAATGCATTGATATTTATAATTATGTACTAGTATATAAATATTTCAAGGCGCTTTTTAAATGTGTGTACACTAATATTTTCATAGAGTGACGCGTCGGGAGTGTCCTGCACCAAAGACCAAATAAACTTAAGGTGGAATGATATGAACATTAAAATTATGAAGTTCAATAAAATATACAACAATCTAAAGAGGTTCGCGGGTGGGGTGAGTCAGAATACGTGGAAAAGACTCACACATAGTTTCAGCCAAATAAAAATGAAGCAATTTTCACCCACGAAGCGATTTGCAAACTTGTTTAAGACCACCCTAAATGGGCCAGGGATACCTTTTGATGGATCATAACACGAGGACATCAAAACGAAGTAAGACTACGTTGGAGTCAACCGATGCATGTGGTCGGTTCATCTCAATGATGAGGAGAATGAGGTTGAGATACAAGAACATCAACGATTGGTGGATAGGGACAAAGGTAAATGAGTTGAGTCATGATCCACGGTGATAAGAATCTTATGGACACTGTCAACAGGTTAGTATAGAGAACAAAAAATGTGCTAAACTTGAAGGAGTAAAAAGATAAACGAAAAAGGGTTTAGTAGCTCAAGAGATATACCGAACTCTACATTCAGCCACTCGAACACCTTATGGGGTGACACGTTAAAAGCAGTTCTCTACCGAAAGGAGGTTATTCAACAAAAATACAATTTAGAGTAAGACTTTTTTAAAATGATGCAATTTTTTATCTTTTTACTTTTAATTGTAAGGTTAAAATAGTAGTTTTAGTTTATGAAATGCAATATTTAATATTTTGTTTTATATTAAAATTTTAGATTATTCATAAAAATCAAATTATTTAAATTAACAATAGTTGTAAATAAAAAATAAAAGTATATGACATATAAGAGGGTTGGGAAGGAGAGATGTGGGGTTTTGAGGGCAAGTAATAGTAAGATGATGTGGAGCTAAAGTAGTTAATAAAACAACTTAATAAAATGGATGAGAGGGTTATAAGAGATAGATATTGATACCCTACTTTATAAAATGTAGTGGGTTGAAGTCCCAATAGTGGATATATGATGTAATTTAAATGGGTGTGTATATTTAATTGTTAAAAAATTATCATTTTTCCGCTTAACAATTACACTTGTGGTTCCTAACCTTTTTCAAAGTTTACACTTACGATCCTTTAACCTTTCAAAACAATTTTGGCCTCTTATCATTTAGTCTTATACCAATTATATTATTAATATTATTATTACCACCACTATTAACACAAATTTAATGGACTTTAGTTAAAATAACGGACCAAATGACTATAATTGTAACAACTTTATAAACCTTTAATGTAATTTTTAAACCACAAAGAATAAAATGTGAAATGTCATGTCAAAATCTTGTAGAAACTTAGTGACAAACATGATTCCTTTCAAGACCATGTGCATCTATCTTACAGTTTTTCATTGCCACATCAGTGTCACATCGTTTTTTCCTCCCATCCCACTACATCTCACTCATATCATTTAAACCTCACATCCATCCTCCTTGACTATTCCCTATTTAAAAAAAAAACTTGAGAGAAGGATAGACTCACGCTCATCGTAAGCTTAAACCCATTAACACCCTCACTCAAAAAACTAGTGGGTGGGGGCGATGGCCTTTACTCAGCGTGAAGGTGGCTCACGCTCCATCCAGCGGGATGGATGTGTGCGGCCTAAATAAAACATGTGACATTTGAACCATAAATTTGTATAAGTATTAATAAAAAATATATTCAGGAAAGGATCTATGCCGGTGATAGTTTTTATTATGAATATTTTTATATTTGCAAACTCTTTAAATAAGGAAGATTCTAGACGTAATAGCTATACTTAATTTCTTACTTAGAAAACTGTGATCGAAATAAATTGTAAATATTAAATAAATTAATATATTTTATTTTATACTATATTATAAATATATATATATTTTTATTTAAATTCTTAAATTTTTAAGTAAATTAAAATGACAAATATAACCTAAAATCTTACAACAAATATGAAATACCTCTCAATTGAATTTACACTGCTACAAGAAAAATCAATGAAAATATTATGCTGCAAATGAATGGAAACTTAATGACGAGTAAATCAATTGGATTACTTGTTAGAGGAAAGGGTTTGTAGAATGCAAGAATAATAATATAACTTGGATAATTTCGTGGATCGTGTTCAATACATTTTTCGTAATCTGTAATTCGACCCTATTGCCTGAGGTATCACGAATTTAGATATAAGATAATTCAAGAAACTTGATTTGAATTACAGGCTTTATTCAAATCCAAACACAAAATGTCTTTTGCTTTATCTCTCGTTTATTTGAGACTATTTCGTCAGAATAACAACATGTAATCATATATTCTATCGTATATCGTTTGTATATTTTTGCGTTCCGTATTTCCGCCTTTCGTATTTCGTTGTTTTCTGTACAAAATTGCCAAGGCCGAATGGCCTATCTATATGTGACCATGAGGGCGCATGCCCGCGGCGACGGCTTTCAGGCGGCGGTTATTCATATATAAATATATAAATAAATTTTGCTACAGGGCGCTGCCGCTTGGAACCCCTCCAGGAGCCAGCCCTCGGACCCCCGTACCGTATCCTGATACTAACTTAGTTTATTCGAGTGTGCGCTCCGCACCTTCAAACCCGAATTATAACCAAGTCTAGAATCGGCTAGTCTCAAATTCAATCCCGATTATACTAAATAGCTTGATGACACTAAAATCACCAACATTACCTACTATATATATAGATATATATATATACTACTATAAAAAGCATTTAACATTCTCTCTCCTCTTAAATTTTAAGACTTCTTAAAATTCAATTAATATATAATCTTGACCCTTCATTTAATCTAAATTAATCTCATCCACTCAATCTTTATCTATTTTATTCTCTCCTAATTTACTTTAACTTTTTATTCAAAATATATTCTCTCATACTAACACAATTATCCACCCACATCAACATAATTTTTAAAATCTTATTAACTCTTCTCTTTATTTCATCAATATAAATCTTTTTTCTTATTTTATTGTCTTTTTTATTTCTAAAATTAATAAAATAGTTAAATGTAAATAAAAGAAAATTTGAAAAAAACCGGATATGTTGCTGTAAAAAACTTTTCCGTAACATTGAATCGCGCGAATAACTTATCATTACATTCTTCAAAACGACATATTGTAAACCAAAATCTATTTACCGCCGCAGCATTGCGCGGGTATGATGCTAGTGTGTATATATATATATATATATATATATATATAAAAGAAAAGATAACTAGCCTAGAGCTTTGGTATGACCATCACCCTAGACTAGCAATCCAAATTTTATTTAATTGGGATAATTTTATTTATATCCTTGTAAACTTTGTAAATTACATATATATCCTTTTAAACCTTTTAAATTATCTTCCATACCCATATACTTATTTTAGGTTTAATAAAAAAAGGTAAATATTAAAACAAATTATATCTTTATAAATTTATACCTAAAATTACTAAAGCACCCCTGGCCTATAACGAGTTTTAAATCGCTACTCAAATTGTGATTTCTTACCAAAGTATCAAACCTCCACACTTCAGTCACATTCTGAGTTCGAAATTGCTTCTGAAATTTGAATTCATTTACATCAGTATTTGGTTACCTCTTGTTTAGTATGGTAGCCATTACAAACCTCTACCGCATCATACAACTCCTCATCTAGTCATCTGGATCCACATCCGACGTCACCACTACGTCGCAAACCGACGGTCCATTGACGTCCTTAGATCACCATATGATTTATCTTCTAATGAGTAAAAAGCGGGGAAGCCCGTGAGTGGTCTGAAGGAAATTTGTTTGGAGAGATAAGTAGAAATTGCTATGAACAACAAATCTATTTGGGTTGGCGTAAAAAATCGTCGGACTTTGACTTGGGGATGGTAAACCCAGGTTCCGCTGAGTTGGTTTGGTTTCTCAAAGGCGTGACTCGGTGGTTAGGCTGGAGACACCGACTCAAATGATGGCGACATTCAAATAATTTGTCGGAGCGGAATAAATTAAATTAGATGAGATGCATAGATTCGATTTGAAATGACATTGGAATTTAGGGAGACGTTTGTTTTCAGAAGCAATTTTGACCAGATGCAACAAAAGCAATTTTGGCGATTGAAGCTTGGAGGTTTGATGTGCAGTCACATACTCTCATTTGTGTTTTTTAGAAGCAATTTGGAGGGTAAGGGTATATAAGTAATTATATATATAAATTAATAAAGAGATAATCTTTTTTAATACTTATCCTATTTGATTAAACTTAAAATAATGGTTTGGATATAAATGAGAGTTTAAAAGTTTTAAAATGATATGCATGTAATTTTAATATTTCTAAGGATATATATGTAATTTACAAAATTTATAAGGATATATATATGAAATTATCCCTTATTAATTATACTAGCAAGATGCTAGAATAGAACTTACAACTTAAGAGAGTACATATAGTCTTAAAATAAATTATTGGAACAGCAAGAAAGGATAACTAACCTAAGAAAACAATGTAAGAATGAATTATTGTAGTTTGCTCATTTTACCGGTTTCATCCTAAAGGATTGTTAACGTAATTTTTAATTTTAAAAGATTAAATTAGCAAAAAACGAACAAAACACAAAAAAACAAATTAGTAATTCATACGAATTATGAAAAAAGAGATTTTAAAGCTGCAAATTGAATTTATCCAATTGTATAATGCAATTAACTCATTAATTAGTTTTAAGTTTAAATAACTATTTTAAAAAGAAAAATAATCCGTAATGTTAATATCACCTAACTTAGGTAATTTTATACTCATAAACTATTTAAATGAGTAAATACAAAAATGACTAAATTACCATTTATTAAAGTGGTTTGTAAGTGTAATGTCTGTAAATTAGATGATGTTAATATTACGGATTATTTCTCCGTATAATAACTATTTTAAAATACTTAATTTTCTAACTATACAATTAATAAAAAGAGAGCCATTCATTTAGAAAATAAAATTTAGTTATAATATAGAATAGTAATTAATTTTTCAACTTTACGACTCAGACTATTAATTCGTATGGTTATGAACTTCTGATGCAAGAAACACTCATCTACGTTTTTACAATTTTACAATATTACATAATAAATGACATCTTATTTAAATAATACGTTATACACTGTCGCATCTTATAGATAAAATACTAGTTTGAATTATAGATAAAATACTAGTTTGAATTATGCATGTTTTATTCTTTACTTTTCTTTCTATCACTATCACTATATTATTGAGTTTTTTAAGGGTATCTATAATCATCACTTCTCACTCTGATATTATTCAACTAAGTTATACACGTATAAGAAACAGTTACATTTAATTATGCAAAAACAATCATAAATAATTTCATACTTACAATTGTATTGATATTATTCAACTCTATATATTTGTCTATATATATTAAAAACGTAGATATCGAATTTTTACACATTATTTTTTTCACACTAACAAAGTGCAAGAAGAATGATTATAATGAACTCATCCCTATACTTCTAGGGATGTGTATTTTTTCATAGGAGTAACAAATAATAGAAGCTAAAATGTTAAAGTTGGAACTAAAACTTATATATATATATATATATATATATATATATATATATATATATATATATATATATATATATATTCAATAGTGTAGCTGAAACCGGATGATCTAAGATAACTAAAAAAAAGACAAATCTACAAAAATGATTAATTAGTATGTTGCAAATTTATATACAAAAAGGCAAAATACTTTTCAAAAACTTCTTCTAAAAACTCTTTCTATTTTGAAGACTTTCATTTTAAAAATATTTCAGCTTTTACATCGAAATAAGACTTTAAATTTTTATAAATAAAAAGCTACTAGTTTTAAAATGCTTCATACCAATTAAACAAGGTTGATTTGCTCCTACCGAAGGTGTCCCTTCAAATTGAGGTAGTGTTAGAAGACGTTGTGATCATATGTTCGGATAGTTGCTCTATGGTTTATTTGAACTAAACCTTTATGAGTTAATAGAAATATCTTAAGAGGAAATGATATGTGCAATTGACTATACATAACTCAAGTGCATCTATACTCATATACCACTTAAATTATTAAAACACTTAAATGACTAAAATATTCCTTGTTTAAGTGATATTTAAGTGTACCTATACCTAAAGTAGATGCACTTAACCGTCAACATCATTTGCCCGTATCTTAATCAATAGAGTTGATTAATTAACTTTTTTATTTTAATTTCCAAATCAAGACGCGTTAAAAGTATTGAACTACTCTATTTGGTTACCCTAATACCAATCTTGAATACATGTGTAATATTCATGCACCTACACGTTAAAAAAACTGCTTCCTTTTAGAACTATTGTGCTAGAAGCAGAACACAAGAAGAACCACACTAAAAAAACTAGAGGGACAAATGAAGTTAGCACACGTAATTGAAACCCAAACTCAGCTTTATGATTGTTTACTGTCTTAAATAAACGAATATAAGACAAATTAACTCTTAAAAAAAACAAGAACATATAAGATCATTTGTTTATGTGTTCATATCCGGTTATCCGTGTTAAATTTAAACGAACAAACTCGCACATACACGTAACACGTCATGTTCGTTCCATTCGCGCATTTACAACACTATGACTCGCAGTGCAATAATCGGTTAATGGACTTAACGTGCATGGTAGTTTACTACAAAGTATAAACATGAGTTGTAATTAAGGGACTAATTTAAACATTTGTGCATACTGCAGGGTTCACATCTATAATCCTCTGCGTTTTACCCTTTTCCCCTTGGTTGTTCGCAAACAGGACTAGGAAGTTATCTGCCGGCGTTGATAATTGAAGTAGAAAATTACTCCATCTCCGGCGAGGCTACAACTTTATATCCGCCATCTCCGATCTGTATTCTCGCTCCCCCCTCTCTCTCTATTACACGCGCATCACGTAAAATGTTCACACAGTTCGGCACCACCGCTGAGAACTTAAGCAAGGCATCAACAATGGTGTTTCGGATCGGCACAGACGCTCACCTCTATGACGATCCAGACGATGTCAGTATTTCTCCTCTTCTCGACAGCAAATTCGACTCTGAAAAATGCGAAGCTCTTAAACGATTGCTCGCTCTGATTGCTCAAGGCTTAGATGTGTCAAATTATTTCCCTCAGGTACTTCAATCACGACAGCACTAAGGGTTGATTCTTATTTGTTTAATTCAGAAGCCTCAAACTTAATTTTGTATATTATTTAGGATAAAGTGAATCGTCTCAAGGATTTTGAGAGATTCATAGTCGTATTGAATCAAATTGGCTCTGAACAAAGAATTTGTTACAAATTCGTTCGAATAAAAAGCATGCCCATGATATAATTCTATGACGGTACTTTAACCAACATCGTATGTTCGTGGCTCATTGATAGGATTGGGTAAAATTTCTAACTGTAGTTATTGAAAGCAATTAGCTTTTATACCAAGGAGCCAATATGAATTGTCATAACTATTAAAGTATTCATAACCATATTCTGCATTCAGCATTATACAGAAGTTTCATATGATCATAACAACTCAACACTTCATCAAAATCAAGGGCGTTTAAGTCACAATTGCTTATTACTAACACACTTAGATGATATTAGAAATCTATACAGCTGTTAACTTAAATCCATTATATAAACTTACTGTGACGAAGTTTATGCTCTTTAAAAGTGATACCTTTATCTGCATTTTCAGTTCAGAAAAGTTCAAAGTTAACATTGTGTTATTGATTAATTTACAGGTTGTTAAGAATGTTGCATCTCAGTCATTGGAGGTTAAGAAGCTTGTGTACTTATATTTGCTGCATTATGCTGAAAGGCAAGTTCATCTTACTTGCCTATATTCTTCAACCAAATTTTGTGTTCTGTAGAACTTAAGATACATGAACTTACATAAATGGATAAACCCTTCAGTATTTGACACACAACATGTTTTTCATCATAACTTAGACATGGTTAATGGAGAGATTAAATACTCTTTTACAGGCCATGCTTATTTACAAGTATCAAGTTCTAAACAGCCTGCAATGCAGTCTTGTCCTTTAATCCCAACTGTACAACATTGGATAGCAGGCCATAGTTATTACTCATACTTTTTAATGTGTTAGGCATATTGTTATGCACATTTCATCATATCTTTTTCCATTATATTAGGCGTCCGAATGAAGCATTGTTGTCAATTAATATTTTCCAGAGAGACCTGGGAGACCAAAACCCGTTGGTGAGGGCCTGGGCACTCCGTACAATGGCTGGAATTCGCCTGCATGTAATCTCGCCGCTTGTTTTGGTAGCCGTTAGAAAATGTGCTAGAGATCCATCTGTATATGTGAGAAAATGTGCTGCCAATGCTCTCCCAAAGCTCCATGATTTGCGTATTGAGGAAAATGTTACGACAATTATCGAGGTTTGTATCAATAGTTTGCTTACCATTCACCTAGGGCAATTAGCATAAAAAGGTAACCAACTTTTGTGTGAGCTTTATTTAAAGAATCAACTTTTATAGATTGGCAAAAACTAAAAAATTGATTTAAGATAATTAATTAAACATAACTGGTTTTCTAGCGCCACATCAGCACCATGTCAGACAATGGAGTCAACATGGTCAGCAGTTGCCGACATGCTAGCTGTCACTTCATCATTTTGACTGGCTACTGGATCAAGTTACCTGAAATCAAATTTTGAAAGTTGGTTACTTTAAATCAATAATTTTTGAATTTTTATGGTTTTTTTCTGGCCTAAAAATAGTTAGTTGTCTGATATAGAGTTCTAATATGTTAGACTGTTTTCCTTTTCTCTGTTACGAACCTGCATCAGGGTGTCAGATCTTAGTGAAAGAGCTTTAGGAAGAAAAATACATACATTATCATAAGTTATCATTTTAAGTTCTTTCATATTTAATAATCGTAGTAAATATGTCGTATCTGTTCGTTGCAGATTATTGGGATACTTTTGAATGACAATTCCCCTGGAGTGGTTGGAGCTGCAGCAGCAGCATTTGCTTCTGTTTGTCCAAATAATTTGCCTCTAATCTGTAAAAACTACAGAAGGCTATGTGAAATTCTTCCTGACGTAGAGGAATGGGGTCAGATTATTTTAATAGGGATTCTCCTCCGTTATGTGATTGCAAGAAATGGGCTTGCAAAAGAATCTATTATGGTATCTTTATGCCCTGATGATTTTAACGAAGAAAAAACTGGGTCAGACTCTGATACCAACTTTTTAGAAACGAAAAAAACATATGAAAGGAGCAGTGGGATTCAGGAACCTGAGTTATTAGCTATGGTATCCAAGAGTTACCTTGCAGGACCAGATAAATACTTATCACATTCAAGTACTGCAGATGTGACACCATTTGGATTTGATGCATCTCGATTTACATCATCAAAGAGTGATGATGATGTAAAGATCTTGTTGCAGTGTACTTCACCATTGTTATGGAGTCGCAACAGTGCTGTGGTGCTTGCTGCTGCTGGGGTACATTGGATTATGGCACCAAAGGAGGATATTGCAAAAATTGTCAAGCCTCTTTTGTTTCTCTTAAGATCATCTGATGCTTCAAAATATGTGGTACAATTTATAATATATACAATTGTGAAGACCCTATCGTGCGCTGATTTCACTGTTCATAACTGGGTTTTTCTAATATGCGCCTATATATATTATATATTCTTTTTATCAGCCAAAGCACACAAATGTTGATAGATGAGATGGTAAGTTCTTTTGTTTGTAACTAACCGGTGTTCGAAACATACATTCTTTACTTTTCCTTTTCCTTTTTACTAGGTCCCACCTTAACTGCCTTTTAGTTTTAGATTTTTTTTATCTTTATATTTCAGTTTCTTTAAAGGAAACTAAAAGAACTTTGAGTTTTCATATAATATCATTTTTATTTTCGTATTTTTTCGTAATTCAAATGTAATACTTTTACAATTCACATGTGATTGTATACTGAACCACATTTGATTGAATATTAAAAAATACAACTAATTAAATGTCATAGTATTTTAGTAATATTAATTTTTATGTTTATTACTTTTTATTTCTTTATAGTTACTATACATAGTTAGTATAGGTAAAAGAAAATTGTACTTAGTGAGATTAATTATGTGTTATGAAAATAATTGCATATATTGATATACGAGAATGAAATGATGAGGAACATCATGAAACTATATGTTGATATTGTGATAATGACATAGATTAAATCATTTATTTTTGCTAGATCAATCAAGTTTCTATGAGTTCAATTATATAAAAGTAATTTGTTTTTGGGTTATGCGTACAAGCGTCACTATTTTATTTCCGCAGCGGAGCGCGGACCTGCAATTCTTGTTTATAACATTGTGTAGAATTATCATGAAAACAGTGAGGTTGTTTGCAGTTTAAAATATATTATTATATGTATTTTAAAAAGTTGATTTTTATTGCTGCTGCAGGTCCTCTGCAACATTCAAGTCTTTGCTAAAGTGATGCCTTCTCTTTTCGCTCCGCACTTTGAAGATTTTTTTATAAACTCTTCAGATGCATATCAAGTTAAATCTCTAAAACTTGAGATCCTTTCTTTCATTGCTTCAGATGCATCAACCTCGATTATTTTTCAAGAATTCCAGGTACTTTTTAATTTCCATCTTTTCACGTCAGTTATTCTAACTTCTAAGAACATTTTGCTTCTTTTACCTTCTGTTTGGTTTTTCTTGTACTTCTTTTAATATATGCCTGAAAAAGAAAGGTTAAATTGAATGTAACTGGAAACATTTATAGGATTATGTGAGAGATCCAGACAGGAAATTTGCTGCGAATACTGTTGCTGCTATTGGTCTGTGTGCTAAACGAAATCCACAAGTAGCAAATACTTGCTTGGAAGGACTGCTTGCTCTTACCTTACCCAGTTAGTTACAAATCATTTATAATCCTATATGTAAAAATCTCCAAGTTTGAGCTTAAAGTTATTCTAAAATTTTGCAGAGTCCATAAATAGTACCTCTGGATCCATGGATGATGAAGCAATTGTTTTAATTCAAGCAATTACATCCATCAAAGATATTATAAAACAAGATCCATCCAGTCATGATAAGGTACTTGCATAGTTGCATTAGCTTCTTCTGAATAGACCCGTATTCCTTTGCTTACAAGTATGTTTCTGGGTATAACCTAAAGTTATTTATTCATTTATGGTGATCAATTGCAACCTGTACAATTCTTCATGATCGCATCTATCAAAGGTGGCATCTTTGACCCATTTACTTATGAAGGGGTTGATTCAGGTTATTTTATCTCATAGGGTTAAAATTTTTTTAAAAAAGACTAGCTAAAAAGGAGATGGCCAAATGGGTTAAAAGTCAAGCGAAGACTTTTCTAATGAATAAAACCTCTTTCGTTTTATTCAAAACATTGGATTATTGTTGCAATAATATAATTTGTGTCCATATTGTACAATTAGTATTTCGAGTCGGTGCACAGATCTGGCCCATTTTGGTCCATACCCAAAACTACTGGGTTTGATCCTTAACCCAATCCATGTGAGTTGTGCCCTGCCCATTTTTGCCCTCTCCAATATATAAGTCTCTATGCCATGCAATCTGACAAGTCACTTCTATTATTTACAGGCCATCATTATTTTGGCCCGAAATTTGGATTCAATCAAGGATCCTGTTGCCCGTGCAATGGTCATTTGGATAGTAGGTGAATACAACTCAATTGGCGATGTCATTCCCAAGATGGTACCCATAATCCTAAGATTTCTAGCCCGAAGCTTTCCAACAGAGTCCATTGAAACAAAACAACAGATTCTAAATGCTGCTGTTAAGGTATGATGAATTGAACGGTTTAGATCATCTTTACTAATAAGTTTTATTAGGAGAAACAAGAAAACTGATTAAAAGAACTTGCTTCATGACTATTAGCTGCAGTTGTAAGTACATTACACTTTTTTGGTATATATCGAAACAGCCCAGGTCGAATTGACCAGCAAACACAATTTCGCCATTTTAAATTTTATTATTTTTACAAGTAGTTACTGCCTTACTTATGATTACAGATTTACAGTATGATACTAGTACAATAATAATCTGAATCTTTTAATAAAATGATTTAGGAGGTTGTATACATTAATAAGTAGACTTTGGGCAACTTTCAACTCCTTGGACATGTTTTAGCCATTTGAAGCTTTCCCCCATCATACATTTTTTATTTTACTTGTTTGAGATTAAAGCCAACTCAAGTCAACCCATCAATAAGTAAACAGGCTGAAAGTACCACGTCTAGTTGACATAACAAGCATATAAAGTATAGACCTTCCTCATTCATCCTGTGATGTCTGTTGCAGGTACTTTTAGGTTCAAAGGGTGAAGATTTCCACACTGCAAAAACCATACTAAACTATATCCTGGAGCTTGCCAAATTTGATTTAGACTATGATTTACGTGACCGGGCCCGTGTCTTACGGAAACTTCTGTCATGCTACCTTACTTCTAGTGTACTAGAGGAAGAAACAATTCAACAACCCGAAAATAATGAATTACCATTTTTACTTACTGAACATATATTTGGGAAGAAGTTAACACCATCAACCGAAATGATTAATAATCGCTTCTACCTTCCTGGATCTCTTTCACAAATAGTTCTCCATGCAGCTCCAGGTTATGAACCTCTTCCTGAGCCTTGCAGTTTGACCGAATCGGATATCGAAGGATTGAAAATATCAGTGGAGGGACCCACTCAGGCTGACCCATATGAAGTTGACAATTCTGATGCCGACTCTGGGTCTTTAAATGAAGAAGGCAGTTATGATTCAGAAGATTCCGTCACTAGTTCAACAGGAGGAACTGATGACACTGATGATAGTGCTACGACCGAACTCGAGAATAACACTGATACATTAATTAACTTCTCTGACGTCGGTAAAGCACAAAAGGATATCGAAGTTTTGGGGGATAATGATTTTGGTGAATTGATGTCAAAAGGAGCTTTGGAGTCATGGTTGGATGAGAACCCTAGTTCAAGTCAGAATGTAACTGGAATCAATAATGAAAGGATTTCGTCTGCAAGGATTTCAATTGGAGATATTAGTGGGAGAGTGAAACCTAAAACGTATACACTTTTAGATCCCACATATGGAAATGGTTTGAGAGTAGCGTATACGTATTCTTCTGAATCTTCAACAATATCACCATCATTTGTAAGTGTCGAGACTTTTTTTGAAAATTGTTCTAG
This sequence comes from Dittrichia graveolens, assembly GCA_038502395.1. Classification (NCBI taxonomy): domain Eukaryota; kingdom Viridiplantae; phylum Streptophyta; class Magnoliopsida; order Asterales; family Asteraceae; genus Dittrichia; species Dittrichia graveolens. The sequence continues at coordinate 98,235,760 of JARJIL010000002.1, forward strand.
CAAGCAAATGTCAAATTTATTTCTGAGGGATGAAGATTCTGAGAGAAGTGCTGAATTGTTGGATCAATCATTGCCTACTGATGGAAGGTAACGTGAAGAGTTTGCATTCACACATAAGTTGGTTATTTTCATTTTGCTTTGGTATTCAGATTGTGCATGAAATTGGTATGTTTTCTTAATGGCTTATTGCAACTTTTGTTCAAATTGGTATGCAGTTCTCTGCAATCTCAAAAGGATGTACCAATCCTGGTTCCCATGGAAGAAATTGCTACACTTGAACCTGGTGAGACTATAAAACGAGCCATTCATGTTCACTTTCATCATCATCTCTTACCTCTGAAACTCGTTTTATGGTGCAACGGTAAAAAACACCCTGTTAAGTTACGGCCAGACATAGGATATTTCATAAAGCCACTCCCTATGGATCTTGATGTTTTTTCACACAAAGAATCCCAACTTCCTGGAATGTTTGAATACACAAGAAGGTAAAAACAGATATTTATACAACGTTTACCATCTGCATTTTATTTAACTTGACATTTATTTACAGATGTTCCTTCACTGACCACCTTGAAGAGGTGAAGAGTGACAAGGATGGTGACGGGTCATCAATAAAGGATTCATTCCTCATTATATGTGAAAGTTTAGCATCAAAGATGCTGAGCAATGCAAATCTTTATCTGGTATCTGTAAACATGCCTGTGGATGCAAACCTCAATGACGCCTCGGGTCTGTGCTTACGGTTCAGTGGTGAAATCCTTAGCAACTCAATTCCGTGCCTTGTATCTGTTACACTTGATGGTAAGTGCTTTGAACCACTGAATGCTTCTGTGAAAATCAACTGTGAAGAGACCGTGTTTGGTCTGAATCTTTTGAACAGAATTGTCAACTTTTTAGCCGAGCCTTTGGTGACTAGTTAGGTACATACAGTGTTGATTCCGATTATTCAGATTAGAGTATATCAATATGGGTTACTAAAAGTCACTTTTTGGTCAAAAAGATTGCCGGAAAATACCCGATTTGTTGATTACTCAACTGAATCAGAGAAGTGATAAAAAAAATAGGAATATGAAGGTGTCACTTTTTTAAAGAGGAGCAGCTTGAGAGAGGGATATTTGATATTTGTAACTACAGTACAGGTATTTGGTTTGTGTTGGTAGCTAATCAATCAGCTTGTGCAAAGTAAGAGTGGTTTGGTGTTCTTGAGTGAGTTGTTTGTTTTATTGCTAAGAGTTTACTTTTCGGAAATCGACTCTACTGCAAATGATAATTGAAAAACCATCATATATGTTTTTTCTTCGTCTCATATTGTTTGTGAAGTCGGAAACAAAAATGTACATGTCGTTGTCGGAAATAGGAACCATTCAATGCCTTGGTACATCATCCTACAGTCTACAATGGCTGATCCAGACAATTATGTTAGTGGTTAGACTTGGAAATATCTACAGAAAACGTTGGTCAAAATTGTGACTACGATCTAAAACTTGAGAGGTAGTTTGTGCTACCCAGCAATATTCCACATTGGGGTCCGTCTATGCACATACATATTGTTTTGTAAATATAATATTCAAACAATAACAACTAACGGATCAGCATTTAAACCACAACAAAGATGGAAACATTCTATGAGAGAATGAAAACATTTGAACGAGACATATGTTATTTTTGTAAATATTACGATCCAAACATAGTAACTAGGGTTAACAACTAACATTTGGACCATACAAAATACTACTAACATTTACGTGTGTCAGAACATTTGAGACAAAACAACTTGGGTAGCAACAAGAATAACTGGATAAGGAGGGGGAAGAGAAGAGATTTGAAGGATGAAAGAACTTAGGCGGCATGGTCGACGAGGGTGTGAAATTGATAGAACTAGGTTAGGAAAAGGGTCAAATGTTAAAACTAGGGATGGCAAAACGCCCCGAACCTGAAGGGGAAACCCGAAACCCGGTGAAGTTCGGGTCGGGTCGGGTCAAAGCATTTCGGGTCGGGGATCGGGGAATTTTTCGGGGATTTCGTCGGGTTCGGTATCGGGGCAAGGTACCCCCGCCCCGCCCCGATATATATATATATATTTAATTAAAAATTATTTATATATAATATATATATATACCACATAGTAAATAGGTTTAGGGTTTCTAAGTTTATTTGTGTTTTGCGTTTCTTTGCTGCAGCCACCGCCCCACGCCTGACGCCCCCACCCTCACCTTCGACCATCGCTGCTTCGAAACAGAATCTTCGAAGGCTTCGAGTCTTCGACAAATCGACAGACCTCAAGGCTTCGAGACTAATCGACCACTGCAGCAAGCACTCAACTTCGACTCTTCGAGGCTTCGAGTCGACAGATTCTTTGAGGGCTTCGACAAATCGATAGACTTCAAGGCATCGACAAATCGACAGTCGATAGACTAATCGACCCACTGCAGCAAGCACTCGACTTTGAGGCTTCGAGGCATCGAGATTTCGAGGCTTGGAAAAATCGACAAAATCGACAGATTCTTCGAGGCTTCGACTATCGACCCACTGCAGCAAGCAACAAGACCGATTTTACCTCTGCCCAAGTCTCGATTTCTTGTTCAAATCCAAGTATTCAAGCTGTGCAATTGTGCAAATCAATCTGTCGCAGGTCAAAACTAAAAAAGGAGGTATCGAGCCCACTGTTTTTGATTAATTTGAATCAATTTGAATCTTTGATTAATTTGAGCCCACTGTTTTTTATTCTACCTCTCGATTGCCTACTTGATTAATCTGTTTATATGTGTATACTTGTTTGTTGTTCTTTTTCAAGATTGTTTTTTGAAGTGTGTTCATTGGTCCAATAAGTATGCTCCTAACACCGTAATGAATAAAGTTGTATTCTTGACAATAAAGTATGCAAATTCAACCAATATTATACTATGGTTCCATCACAATTATAGCACCAGAAAATGATAAGCCTCAACTTATTAAGTTTCTTAACATTAACACTGTGTTCCCGAACCGTATTATAGGAGAGAAAGTGAATGATTAGGAAGGATCCTAAATTTTCTTTGTGTTCCCTAACTATTTTAAGGAAAGAAAAGAAAGGAAAAGAAGGGGACATTTGATGATATTTTCTTTCGACTTTCCTAACTTTCCTTTCAAGATTGGAGTGATTTGGATATAGATAAGTATCACCTGTTTGATGTTTAAAAAGTTTTACATGTTTGATTTTTAAAAACTTACCATCTATCACTATGCGTTTGTCTGTCTGTCACCATTTAACAATGGCCACAACACCTTTTTTAACATAACACCTCTATTCACAGAAATGCATATCATATTATAGTTCCTATAAATAAACTAATTTATATACTTGAATAAATTTACGCTCCATGTATGGATTGTTTTTCAACTTTTGCCACCATGATTATTAATCCACAAAATTGAAAGAAAAGAAGAGAAAAGAAAGGGAGATTTGGGTTGATTTCCCCTCCTAACCTTCCACCCAAAATTGAAATGATTTGGAGAGAAAGAAAATTCTAACGTGTATACTTTTTGGTTGATTACGGAAATACCCATAGCCGTAGTATATATTACTCTTGGGTTCACATGTTTCATTTCATTGTTCTTCATTCTACGTTATCGTAATATATAGTGGAAATCCTCTTCATTGTTCTCATTGTTTCTTTTATATATTATAGCATGCTTCATGTATGATTGTATTCATTGGAATCTTTTTTGTTGGTTTTTTTATTCCACGTGTTCATCATTTAATAGAATAAAGTTTGTTGCATTATATTTTTATTTCAACTGTATATTGTAATGCATATTTGGATAAAATTGAAAATCATATACCTGCATATATAGATTGAGGTGTAATATTATTGCAGTTAAAATATATAATGCGACAAGTAGACATTATTTTGTTTGCAAACAGGAAAATTGATGGTATTATTGAATAATCCCTTCTCTTCTTTGTTAACTTCTTCCCCTTTCTTTTCTCTTCGAATAATCCCTTCTCTTCTTTTCTTTCTTTAGTAAAACTCAGGAACACAGCGTAAAACAATTTCTTTTCTTTTCTTTCTTTCTTAATCTGTTATGTTTTGTATTTACTTGATTAATTTGTTTTGTATTTACTTGATTAATCTGTTTTGTTTATAAATGATGGTAAAATATTAATCTATTATGTTTTGTATTTACTTGATTAATCTGTTTTTTATTAATTGCTAATCATCAGGTTTATATGTGTATATTTGACCTCATTCAACTGTTTTTATTTTCTGTTTTTATTATAATCTGTTATGTTTTGTAGTTACTTGATTAATCTATTTTTTATTAATTGGTTATTAATTTGTTTGTTATTAATCTGTTTTTAAACATTTGGTACTCTGATATGTTTGTTTTGGAACAATCTTTTATATATGTTTCTTCTAGGTGAAATGGAATCACCATGTGATAAATCTACGACGCGGATCTTGATTTATTGATTTGGTGGAAGACAAACGGAAGTAAGTATCCGTGGAATATGATTATGACGTGGAAGAGGTAATAATATTTATATAAATTACTATCTTGGTAACAATACTTTTATAATTATTTTACAATTTGGTTGATTTATTGAATTATTGTTGGGTTTCATATTATAGGGAGGTACTAAAGAAAGTGGCACAACGACTTTGGATGATATGATTTGAGTTGGTACTCCGTTTGTGTTTGTGTTGGATGATTAAGAATCGTTTGGAAGTTGAACAACTTTTTATTTGATTGCAAGTTGCAACAAGTTTGAGACTTGTGTTTATTTATGTTGTTTTGGAACAATCTTTTAGATCATGTAATGTGTAATTGTGCAAGAAATCCATAGGGTTAGCCAATGGATTTAGTATGGTTAACAAAGACTTGGTTTGTATTATATTTGGACATAGTTTTCCAGATTTTGCCCTTTTATATAAAACTGCACTATTCATCGTTCGGGTCGGGGTCGGGGTCGGGGATCGGGGATTATTGATCTGGTCGGGGTCGGGGACGGGGCATAAAAAATCCCCGACGGGGTGCCCTGATAAAAAACCCGACGGGGACGGGGATCAATTTCATGTTTCGGGGTCGGAGACGGGGAAACCCGCCCCGAACCCGCCCCGTTGCCATTCCTAGTTAAAAGAAAGAACCAAATGTTAGTTGAAAGTTAGAAAATGCTTTTGTTGTTTACGAGGTTATCAATAGAGGTGTAATCGAGCTGAGACAGCTCGCGAAAACTCGAGACCAACCAGGGGCGGATCCAAGATTTGAAATTGGTGGTAGCACCGCCTTAAAAAATCAGAATTTACACTACGCGAAATCGAAATTTACACTACGCGGACAAAATTGGCTGGTGTCCTGAGCCACCATCGGCTTGTGCTTGGGTCCGCTTAGGAATGGCAACGGATTCGGGGCAGGGATCCATTCCTCTGTCTCCATCCCCGTTTAAAAATCATGGGGATTTAAACGGGGATCCCCGTCGGGTAACTGGAGAAAACCGCGGGAAAACGAGTATCCCCATTTAACTCACCGTTTAATATAACATGTAATTAAATTGGTTATTTTCATCACAGATATACCTGTTAAAGTAAAACTATGATTTTTCACTACTAAGATTTTATCATGAGTTTTACAAAACGATTATACTAAATTATACAACATTATCGAATACAAACATATCTGAATCAAAATTAAAGTCTTAAAGAATCTAAATGCATCCAAAATATCAAAACCAAACAATCCAAATAAAGACCACTATTAAAATTAGGTTGTGTGAAAATGTATAAAGATTTGTATATTTTCTATTTAAAATTAATTTTATGTATATATATATATATATATGTGTGTGTGTGTAATTAATATTAAATTATAATAGGATATTGGGTAATCGGGACGGGGATCATCAAAAACGTTCCCGTCCCCATCCCAGTTTAAAATAATCGGATATTCCCCATCCCACCCTATTTATGTCAGTTTTCGGTTTTCCCGTCAGTTTCGGGTTTTTTTTGTTGCCATCCCTAGGTCCGCTCCTGAGACCGACTCGAAAAATAACCAAAGTCAACTCGAGGTGAACCGAGTCGAGCTTGAGCTACTTGAGTAGGGTTTCAAGCCGAGTTCAAGTTCTGAAGTACTCACCTCGCCAGGCTCGCGAGCCTAATCGACCTGGTACTAAATTACCATTTACCCTTTTACGTATACACCATTTACTTTTATACTCTCAGTAGTTAGCTGTTTTGTTGTTCGAAAATGTGAAATTTGAATTCCGGTATGTATTTTAATAATGTTGTTGTAAAATTTTATTAAAGTAAATTTTAGTCGAGCCGAGTCTAGCTCGAGAATGTCGGTTACTTGCTCGAGTCGAACTCGAGCTTGAAAATTAAAGCTTAACCGATCTTTAGTCAAGTTTAGTGCCTCGAGTTTTGGAACTGAGTCAAGCTTGGTACTGTGTCGGCTCGGCTCGATTACACCCTTAGTTATCAACTAATTTTAATCTATGTTTATTTAGAGCACCTCCAATGGGAGGAGTATAGGAGTTGTAAGAAGGTTTAATAAGAGGTGTATGGATTGTGGGATGAGTTTAATAAAAGTGGAGTTGTATGAAGATAGGATGGTTGTATGAGATTGGGTGGGCTCCACTTATTATTTTTTTAAATTTTATTAGTGTTGGAACCCACAAAATTAATATAAATTTCTTATTTACTTTTTTTAAATTTTTAGTGGTGCAAATCTAATATAAGTGTCTTATAAATCACAAATTTAATATAATTCTCTAAATATTTTTATGAAACTATATATATATATATATATATATATATATATATATATATATGAGTTGTGCTCAGTGTAGTTTAAAAAAAAGCATAGTTTCAAGGGACAAATATCAGCCCTTGGATCACTTTAAATCAATGATCAAGATTAATCCATAGAAAAAAGGCGGAAGACTATTTTTGGAATTTCAGACTCTCATTAAACCCGCTTACGTCGCCCCCCGTCTCATTCAATCTCCCGTTCGAAGTCGCCGTCTCCAAAAAAAAAAACCTAAAACGATATCTCCTTCTTCTTCGGCGACGCTAAACGTGTTGATTTCTCCGGCAACGCAAAAACGTTAACCGACCGCTTATGATTTCCACGGCAACGCTAAATAAAGTTCTCCGGCAACCGCAAGAACATCGCAAAGCTTCAACAACTGATACATCAATCGAAAATCGCGTTCATGAATTTCTGTAATCAACAGCTATCTTCAACAAATGATACATCAATCGAAAATCGCGTTCATGAATTTCTGTAATCAACAGCTATCATCAGATCACGAAATCACAAAAAATCACTCATAAATTATACGACTTTCTCTATGGATCAGCATCAAGAAACTGTTAATAGCAATGAAGACAAAATCAGAAATCAAAACTCGGCCTCTGGTAAGAAAAAAAACATTCTAGTTTATTAACGTATCTTATAGAAGCACATAATCACATGTGATTATATACGTCCTATGGTTTATTAACAAAAGTCGACAATCACAAATGATTCTAATCTATTAGTTGTTTCATAACACATGTGATTGAATGTGTCTATTTATAAATACTTAGAATAACTTATGATAAATGTATTATTAGATATTTTCTTGATTTTAATCACATGTGTTTGTTAAGTATCTATATTCTGTTTGACTTTGTTAACATGCCCTGTATCAAATGAAACTTTGTCCACTTTTTTGTTTTTGCAGCTTATAATCTGAATACCACTCCAAAACCAGTTAGAACAATATACTTAAATACACCGGGTGGATCCCTATTGTATATTCCAATTGTTGATCAGAGACTACTACCAGTAAAGGGGACCAGGTTTCAATCACTTAATGAGTGTATTGAAATGTATAGACGTTATGCGTATAATGGAGGTTTTGACATAGTCATGTCAACTCAAAAAAGGACATTGTCGGGGTTAGTAAAGGACAGATATCTTTGGTGCGACAGATCTGGCTTCCCAAAGAAGGTCAATGTTGACACACTCAACAAAGAAAAAACTGTTAAACCAGTTAAAAAAACAAATACCACAAAAACAGGCTGCATGGCTCATGTTAGGTTTGTTTGGATTTATGGAACAACTGAGTTTTCACTTGTTGACTTCCAAGATAAACACAATCACGAGTTGATTCCTCCAGAGTATATGCATTTATCTAAGAAAAATAGAAAGTTGAAGTATGCTGAACAACTGTTTATATTCAATGCCTCAAATGCAAACATAGGTCCAACAAAATCACACCAGCTTTACACTAATATGAAAGGTTGTGAACAAAATGTGAATGGAACAGTTGATGATTTCAGAAACTGGAAGAGGGATTTGAATGTCTATATTAATGAAAGTGATTCTCAAATGCTTGTAAACATGATGGAAGAAAGGAAGAAATACACCCCTGGTTTCTCCTTTGAGTACAAGGTTGAAGATAGTCAATTGCACTCGATTTTCTAGGCCGACGAAGTGGCAAAGTGCAACTACAAGGAGTTCAACGACATAATGTCATTTGATGCAACATATAGAACAAACAGGTAAGCTAATTCTTTAAATAACATGTGATTTATTTGTTATTAAAGATGATTAACTGTAAAATCACATGTGATTTACAGGTACAACCTCATGTTTGTCCCCTTCACCGGAATAGATAACCATCGTAGGTGTGTGACTTTTGCTGCCGCATTGATAAGAGATGAAACCGCAGAGACTTACACATGGCTCCTTTATGAAGACATTTCAGAAAGAGCCACTTATGGTTGTAACAGATCAGGACCAATCTATGAGGAAAGCTATTGAGATTGTCTTTAAAACCTCCAAACATAGACTATGCATGTGGCACATTACACAAAAGTTGCCATCAAAGGTACTAATTTTGTTTAAAATCACATGTGACTAAATACTACAAATCTGGGTAAGTAATGTGAATATGAATAACTTAATCAAATATGATGTACATACAGAATCACTAGTTAATCACATGTGATTTGCATACAGATTCATGACGCAAATCCTGGCATTGAAGAAGAGGCAGAAAGAGACTTCAAGAGCAGATTTGACAAAATTGTTTGGAATATGTACATCGAGCCTACGGATTTTGAAGATAAATGGGAAAAATTGATGAATGACTTTTCTTTGAAAAATAATACTTGGTTCAAACACATGTTTGACATTAGATCAACTTGGATACCAGCATATTTCATTGAAACGGAAATGTTTGGTTTGATGAGAACAACTTCAAGATCTGAAAGTGAAAATGCGTTTTTTGCAAACTTTATGAAACGAGGGTCGAATCTAATAAGTTTTATGGGCAGCTTTGATTCAGCAATGTTGGAACAGAGGTCAAAGCAAGAAGCATTGGACGCCAAGACGATCAGAACAACTACAAATTTGTGCACCAAACTTAATATTGAAAAGCATGCAGCAAAAGTCTACACACATACAATTTTTGAGATCATTCAAAAGGAAATAGACGCAGCTCTTTATAAATGTTCTTTGGATAAAATGACTACAGAGGAGGAATGTCAGGTTTCTATTGTTAACGAAACCTCAAAAGAAAAACAATGTGTGTTTCAATACAAGGTAATTTTATTTACAAAATCTAAATCGATTATGTCTAATCACATGTGATTAATATGTTTAATCACATGTGATTAATAAGTCTAATCACATGTGATTAATAAGTCTAATCACATGTGAATAATTTGTCTAATCACATGTGATTAATAGTCTATTCACTTGTGATTATTAGTCTAATCACATGTGATTATAAAAAGTAGTGAATTTATTAAAATAGTTTCTTGTTTTCAAAGGTACTTCATAATCATCAGGATGGCTCGTTAATGTGTTCATGTAGACACTATCTACGATTTGGCCTTTTATGCCGACACTGTTTTTGGGTTTTGAAGAATTGTAATATAGATGAAATCCCTAAACAATACATCATGAGGCGTTGGAGAAGAGACATAATACCACCTGAATTGAGATCAAGAAGAAACAGATATGGCAATGTAAATATTGGTGTTCAAAACTTGGTTAATGATTGCATGCAACTACTTAGCAATGATCAGAAAAAGCTAGAAGGATTCCTTGAAAAAGTTAAAGCGTTGAAAAAAGAAGTTGAAGCTGATGTGCCAAAACCACAGTCAAAGGACAAAGAAGATATTATAGGGAAAATGATTGGAGTTTCAAAACCTGCTACAATTAAAATACAAAACCCACCTCTTGGGAAATACAAAGGATGCGCAAGCGATAAGCGTTTAATGAGTGGCAAAGAGATGGGAATCAAAGAAAGCAAGAAGAGAAAGAAAGTTTGTGGTAAATGCGGACAGAGTAATCACAATAAAAGGACTTGTGACAAACAAAAAGATAGAAAAACACAAACAGATAATAGTATAGGGAATTCTG